>CM071934.1:72045431-72631276 GCA_016081115.2 Rehmannia glutinosa | reverse complement strand
TCTTATACAATCACAGGCTTAGGCCTCATATGAGTTTCACTAGGACAACTCAGGGACCCCCTAACATTACTCTGTGTGCTGCATGATAATTCTGACTCAAAAATTTTCTTAGCTTTGGAAGCCCAGCTCCTGGACTAGCTCAACTTTGGATAAAGGAGTGGTATCAGACTCAACTACCTTGACTTGGAGCGATCTGCTCATTTCAGCCACATCAATAACAATGTGCATTTTTAACTCCCTTACAAATAATGGATGATTATTCTTAATTTGTATTTTCTGGATTAGTGTTTCATTTTCAAGGTCTATATATATTTTAGTATACAACAACCTTAATTTGCCTTTTTGGTTGTTTCAAGTTGCAGGAACTATTTCTTAATTATGTAAAAAGTATGAAATAAGAAAGATTATGTTATATTATTTTTCCTTTTGGATAAATATGTATATGATTAAATCTGTGTAACGTAATTGAAGGCTTATATATCATGAAAACACATTAATAAATCGATAAATCCATCATTATCTGTATAAACAAAGAAGTTTGTTTTTTAAAAAAAATAAATTAAATCGCTAAAAATTATCATTCTAAATCTTAATAAATGTGCCCTTTATGCTGACGATCCCTGGAAATTGCTTCACAAATCACATTTCCTCTCTTTTCGGCTTTTTGATTGGAACTCATTTATTTGATTTTGAAAAAACAAAAAGTTAAAAAATAAGAAAATAAAGAGAGAAAGGACAAGTGTTAGTAGTTATTGCCTGGTGAATACAATTGGAGCTTTTATTATGGGGATGGTAAACCCACCATGCCAGAAATTAATGTATGTGCTCGCCGCCCGCCGGAGAAACTTTGCCGGCGAGTCTATATGAATGACGAATATGCCCTTCTATATATTCAGACTTTTTGCCTTGTATTTACTTAATCTACACACTTTTCAAGAATAAATGAATGTGAAAAAAATATAAATAAAAATAAAAGTCCGCCCTCAACAAAGTCAATGTTTGCACCTATTTTGAGTGCAACCCTTCACTTGTCCATAGCTCCATCAGGTTCGGGAATTTTTGGGTTAGTTTTTAATGATACAGTAATAGAAAAAAAAATTAAAAGAAAAAACGCATGTGTTAAGAGTAATTAATTGGGAAATTTCAATAATATATTATCCTAGGTAGAGAATATTTGGTGTAATAAAGTTTTAGATCCCTTTTGGTAATGATAATGATAATATGGATGTTCTTGAATAATTGAAATTAATGATTGTAAGGAGATTTAGTTTTTGATTGACTGTAAATGAAATTAAAGGCAAACGTGCACTTGAAAATAATTAATATTTGCTTCATAATGAGCTCAAACTTCAAAGACACAATTTTAATCATCAAAATCAAATTGTTCAATTTATAAGCTATTAACCCTGCTAGGGTTTCAGTCATAAAAACCATTTATACCATAGGCTATAATACATTCTTCAATTAAAAGATGACAAAGATATTGTTGTATACCTTTTATATTTCTACAAACTTTTTGCAATTTGCCAATTAGATTGGGGTTGTTTGCCTTATGGAAATTGGACTAATAATCTCCAATTATTAATATGATTTTGAATCGGACTAACAATCTCCACTAGTTGTGTACTCAAAAAAAAAAAAGGAAAAGAAAAATATCCACTAGAAAAGATTTTGTTATCTTAAAATCTTGGGCCAAGAAATTTTTGTACTCTCAATATTATGATTCTCTGGTGGGGTATGTTGGGGCTTTTCGCTTTTGGGCTTTTCACATGTAGTAAACATTATTCAACTAGGTCTTCCTTCAGTCCAATTGTTTGTTAATGGTTTCAGAAAGCAAATAATTACTATTTCAACCTAAAAAACTCTTGTTCTTTTCTTTTCCTTTTGGCTCTCTCCAAAATTTGGAGAGATGAAAGAGTGTGTTACATCAAACTATTTCATTTTCTAAGTTAGTATCATTAAGTACCAATCACCATAACCAAATAAGTTTGCATTTTCTTTTAGCATATGATAACATTCAAACCCTCTTGTAAACCATATAAGAACAACATTCCAACACAATTTTTTTTAACCATTAACAAGAATATTTTTCACCTGTTTATCATAAAATATCATGTTTGTCATATATGTGCTCTTCAGGTTAAAATCCCATCTAGACAAATCGAAGTTGAACTATTTTTTTCTTTTTTCTTTTTTTCTTTTTTGCGTACAAAATTGCACTATCAAATCTAATAAAAATGTCACAAATAACTGAATAAGAACAATTTAATAATACAAACAGTAGTTTATAGGGAGATTTTGAAAAAAAAAAAAAAAAGGAGTGTCCTCTTCAAACCTCAAATTTTGCTAGTTCAGGAACTTGCAACCCAATTTAAATCTCGACTAACAAAGTTCTCAAGAACATTGCCATGCAACAAATTAATATATTAATCTTTTCAGAAGAGTATGTAAATTAATGAGGAAAACGAAAAAAAAAATAGCAAGGCATCTACCAGCAAAACCTTAACTTTCTTGCCAACCTCTGTCAAACTACAACACCACCTCAACTGTTTTTGAAAGGCTTCTGTTGAGATCTGTAGACAACATAAATTGACACTTTTAATAACAATAAAACAACCCCTTATTGCTGTACAACAGCTGGTGGCTTAACTTAACTTAACTGCAGTTCAGACACACAAACTCAAATAACAACAAGTTTCTCTTAACTACAACAGTTAGCAGATGTTTTTGTTATAGATGTATTAGTCAAAATGCTTGTCCTCTTGCAACATTAGCTAGAGTAAAATATAAAATGTTTGTCTGAATATATAGCTTATCTGTAGGTAAGACAAATGAGGGCTCTTACCATTTACTCACAAAAAATTACAATGTGTATACTAGAGTAAATCTGTCAGCTACTAGAAGAATAAATTTTGTGACGGGCTTGAAGAGTCGCGACTTAGTCGTTTCTTCCTGTATCTCCATGCAACTTGTATTCGTCTAGCTGCAAGTCCTCGCCAGTAAGGCGACTCATATCTGTCGGAGAAATTATAATTACAAAAGGTGACTACTTTGTGAACTGGATAAGCAAATGTGTACTAGTAATGACAGTTTTAGCAATCTCATTATGAGCTTAAACCAGAAGGGAATGCTAATATGCTATTGCAAGAACCAGTTAAATGTTAATGCTATTTTGGAATTTGATCAAATATAACATCAACTTGGAACAAATTGGTTTTTCAAACTGATGATTCATAATGGATATTTCAGCTAGATATTTGTGAGTGAAGTTACTGAACACGTAAAATCCACCATTCGAACTAGAGCTGTCAAAAGGGCAGGCGGGCTGGCTTCTGGCCAGTCCGGTCAAAGAGAAATCGGGCCATGCCAGCCGCCATATATTGAGCGCCCCCCGATCGGCCATTATTTTAAAATTACAAGTAAACTGTATCGCGGCAACCCCGGGCCGGTCAGGTCTGGTTTTTTTGGGCCTATGAAATTGCAGTACAACCCGGCCTCATCATTGGGTCGGGTTGGTTTTGACAGCTTTAATTAGAACTAAAGTATTAAATATCAATAAACTTATATATTTTTAAGTACTTCAAGAAAAATGGTCTGGGGTGGTGAAACTGGAGTTTCGTACGTTTTTTCAAAATTCATGGTTGTCCGTGCATGGCTTCAAGATAAAATGAAATTTACCTTATGGCCCCTTGAACGCGTGGGCTCCTCAAGAATCTTGCAAAAAGACTCGTAACTTCCTCAAGATCTGCAGCTCGCAACACAAACGCTTCTACATTTGTTATGCATCTTACCAGCCTGTTGCTCAATAATCGGTGTCCTGGAATCCTGATTCTTCTTCCATCTGAAAAAAAAAAATGAATAGAAATGTAATTACTTTATTGTTTGACTTACATCTGATTTCTATTATAAATAATTTAAAAAAGTAGAAGTTTTCCGAAGTGGAAATTATTAATTCTATTATTCTAGACACCAAGTCAAGAAAGCACGAAAAGTAATGTAAGCAGCATATAAGATTGTTATTCTGAGCAACTTGAGCTTATTGTTATCATGTCAAATTGAAGTTGATTCTTAACTATATGTATGTAGATCTTTCTCAAGGGAAATCGTTTTGTCTCTCAACAGATTTTGAGATAACAGACTGAACCATCAGTAACTGATCGGCCTGAAAACCATGTAACGCAGCATTTATATCTAAACAAATGATTGGAACAGTAACAATCATAAAATAATCATTTACCTAAAGAAAATGGTGTTTCTTTTTTAACATTGTCGAACAATGTAAGGAATCGGAAACAAGAAAATATATCTGGTAATTCAGATATCAGAGATTGCCAATTTTGAAAAGCAACCAAGAAAATACAAACAGAGAGCACTGGTGTTCATTTTTTACCTTTATTTACAGAAGAATGCTCAAGGCACCAAGTGAGAAGTTCTTCTCCACAAACATCTCCTTCCGACAAAGGAACTACAATTAAATCTTCCCCAATGCTCTCCATCTTTCCTCGAATTATAAAAACCATTTTATCAACAAGACCACCGCGGTAAAGGATTTTGCTGCCTTTGATATATGTTTTTGTTCTTAGCCTTTCACATATAGCATCTATGATAGGTTCATCCAACAGTTGAAAAATTCGGACCTGTAATTAGAAGCAAATAAAAAATAATAATTATTTTATGTTTTAGAACTTGAAGTATTTTCTGAGTAAGTATTCAATTTCATTGGAAATATCCCAGTGAAAACAACTGGAAATAGAATCAACTATCAAGCTCTAATCGCTTCATTTATCAGGGGGATTATACCTCACTGTACAAAGATAGCAGAGATTAGCTTTGGAAATAGAATCGACCTCTAAAGAGATAGTTGAGACTTTAATTCATTTCTTATACTAGAAACTAAAATTGTGGATAAAAAAAATAACAGCATGAGAGAAGACTCTTGAAACTTTTCATCCTTTTTCACAACCAGCGTAGGTCAACTATATCTCTAAATTTCCGTTTCACGAGATCTTTACAAGATATAGTCTTGTTCCTCAATAGAAAACTTTGATCATAATGAAACTTACTTTCTTGACAAATTTAAAGAGATGACGACGTATATCTCTTTGAAGGTCCTCCGGTAAATTCTCCATTAGCAATTCTTCATTTACCCCTCTAGTGGCAGCCCAATTAAAACGTTCTACTTCTCGAACTAATCTGCATGCAACACAACCTGTATATCTCAACTATACTTCCATCAAGATGTCACTTCTTGAGATCAAGAATTAATAAAAAAAATGGTTTACGAAACAACTACAATTTAGCAAGTTCCTCATGGATAGCTTATAGACCAGATTTTATAGACATGACTGGTAAGATAACCTTCTTAGTTCTTCTGGCAAGCGACGATGTCTCATCCACTGCTCGACATCACGGCGCCTTAAAGACATTTCTAACCTCCTGAGGAGAAATAATACAATTATGTCAACAAATAAAGATGATTCAGAACTGTAATAACATTTTGAGAGGTGAACAGCAAATATCATGTGATTTCATGGATATGAAAATGTCATGGTATCAATGACTCAAGGTCTTACCTACGCCCAAGAGACTGGAGAAAATTCTGCATATTTCCAATCAGGAGAGCGAAGAGCAGGAGCCCCACCCCAATAATGGCCATTGTGAAAAGAACTTCCCACAAAAAATAACTTGGAACTTGATTCCCAGCAAGCGTACTAATTTGCTTTGTAGAACAAAAAATGTAACAATGTCAATCAAAAGGTGGTCTTTTGAGAAAAGCATGGCATTTTTCAAATTATCATGCAATATTGGTAGACTAGTCTTAATACTTTCCAGCTTGATATTCAACAAGCTCGCACACCATTATCTCAAGATGAGAAAAGTGCAACCGGTAAATCTTTCAGCAAGAAAAAAGTCAGGCATTTACAAGTTGGATATGTGTGGTCTTAATATGGGTTTAATATAATTGATGTGAAATAGTTACAAGATGGATGCTATCTTTTAGTGTAAAGTATTTAATATTTCAACCATTTACAGTATGATTTATCAAGATTTATTGTTTTGCTACTTAAAACAAAGACTGTATTCCAATTAGTGATATATCTAAAATGAACCACCAAAATCTCCATTTCCATCCAAAATAAATAAATAAATGGAAAAATTTTGCAAGGATACCTGGAACCCCCAAAACAACGAGTACACATATCTTGTCACTAGATTTTGTTTGGTGGTTAGTTCAACAGCATTTTCATAAATTCCATAAGCAAAACCATTTTGCCCAAAACAAGCAGTTGCATTGTTATTGTTCTGCCATTGGTCCCATGTGGGATCTTTCTGAAACTCCACAAAATCATCTCCGTGTCCACAGTCGATGAATTCCATACACCTTGTAATCTTAGATTTATGGCAGGCATCTCGAAGGCATTGATTCACCCTCTACACAAAAGTAAATTAAGAGAAATGTCATATGGTCTAAAAACAATGAGGCAGATAACATTATATAAGAAAAATAACTGCGCATACAACCACCTCAAAGTTATAACTCCTCAAAGAATATGGGCCCATTTAGAAAAATATAAAGGAGTTACAATAGAAAGTCTGCTGAAAGGAAAAAGGAATAATAAATGAGAAAAAGGAGGATAAGCTTAATCATTTGGCTTCATAAAATTCAATTTTAAACTAAATAGAAATTACACTGCAGTTAGAGTTCCTTGCAGTGCAGGTAGATATTAGGAGCAATCATTATAACATAACATAAGTCGATCAAAATACAATTCATGAAATGTAATGCTACAATGAATGGCCAGTGATGCATTGAAACATGTTGCTGGTTTAATTACAAAAGTATCAAGAAGCAAAAGAAGAACCAATTCCAATGATTTAAATGAAGAACGCCTTTAGAGTAACCGGAGGCAAACCTGTAGGCCAAAAAGATACCAACAAGAGCCCACCACATGGCTGGCCAAAACAAATGTGAGAAGATTTATAACAAAATTTGACCATGCGGACTCAAATACGAATCCAGTTGGAGACTGACCGGCTAGCAAGGGTAAGAATCTGTACAGCCTGGGAACATACTGAACAAGAATGGCTGCACGTAAAATATTTTTCGCGTAATTGGCACCAGTTGCTCCCATAGAATCTGGCAATATTAATAATATGATGATCTACAAGAAATAATTAACCCAATGTTAGTAGCTTATGTGTTAGTTTCCTACATTCCGACATCCATGAGTCACAGAATCCAGGAAAAAGGATAAACTCATATATTCTTTATCATTAATATTTGAGATAATTACAAAAAGTACCCATGAGGTTTGAACTAATTATAAAAAAATCCAACTAACTTTCAAAATTGCAAAAAAGTACCCTTGAGGTTTGGTTTAGTGTTAAAATTAAGGGTAAACTGTAATATTTTTTTAAATGTGAGGCTGGATTTTGAAATGCATTTTTGCTTATGAAGGGGGGTAAATGGTAGACAAAATAAAACCTCGGGTTATTTTTTGTAATTTTGAAAGTTAGTTGGATTTTTTTTGTAATTAGGTTAAAACTCAAGGGTACTTTTTGTAATTAACCCTTAAGATTTAGCAAGTCATTTTACATTGATAGTATGGTATTCAAGTAATAAGTACTCAATTTCGATACTTATGCACACAAGTAGGTATTTTCTTGAGAACTTTATAAGCCTCAATGATAATAATACTTGCAATAAAAAATAAAAGAAAGAAAGAAAGAATGACAGTCGTAAGAAAACGTAATATGTGAGATCAAAATATATCATGGAGCAGAAGGGCAAGGGCAGGACTGATGCTTACCTGGGGAAGGGGCAGTACAACAAAGAAATCCAAGATAAAATATCCCAAAAGATAATTCCGAGCAATCTTTTTAGGGTCATCGACTAAATCTCCAGCTCCCATTACTCTAGATTCAGGAGCAACATAAGCCAGCCTGAACTGCAAAATGCAAATGCAAATGCATTTTATGGTCACTAGGTGATTCGACAAAATATTGAATGTGTTATCATAATTTATGGAACTACAATCAGGGATTTTAGAAATACTATATGCATCTGGAATTAGCAAGTGACCCCTAGTTCTATGATAAAAATCAGCTTTTAAAGGAGAACACTGATGACAATTTGCTTTTTTACCCATAAGTTTATCACTAACATTAGCACTCATGTGATTATAAAATTATTATTCTGTATTAACCATAAATTTCGCAACATATTAGTCCTTACATAATTTAATAGTACATCTAAACTCCTACTCAACAAAAAAATAATTTTTTATTTGTAATATAATCTCAAAGATGTCAATTCGACTGGTTGGTTGCACAATGCTGCAGTATCTTTGGGATAAAGGGATTCTTATTGTTAATTTTAGCTAATTTAGGCGAAAAAGACTGGTTTTAAACACAAATAAATATCCTAACAAGCACTGTAAATGTGAGAATAATGTTGGTTCTCTCTCGAGTCTCGTGCAATAACAAACCTACATTAGTAAACTTAGAAACCGAAAAGGATACCCCAAATATCATTTAGCTAACATTAAAGACAGTTTCACAAAGGGCAGACTATTGTCTGAAAACAATATAATTCATTCTCGTTCAGAAGTAGGCGTATAGACAAACATGATCATATGATTTCAGATTGCTAGCATTATGAGAAGCACTTCAAGAGAGGAAAAGAAAAGAGAAAACAAATTGTCCTCTATGGATACAATAATTAGTTATAAATGAAATAACTGATAGTGGCACAGTTCAAAAATACCAACAATAGCTTCAAAGCAGTTCCAAGAGAGAATAGCTACCTGAAGAAGGATATGAATCAAGTAAATAAAGTCAGTCATGCTCCGCAGGACCACAATTGTTGTCGTCATGGGCCAATTTAATACTATGCAATTGTGACCCTGGGAAAAAAAGGATAATGTATTTGAGAAAATAGAGGTCTATATACCTGAAAAGTTCTCACAGCAATTTCATGGAAAGAGGTTGACAAAAATCAATAAAAATGTCCGAAGGATTTAAAATATGTATATAAGTGCCCTCAATTAATTTATTGCATTGAATTTTAAAGGCTAGGAAACTCAGATGTATGAAAGACATGCAAAGTGCAGGAGCTTTTCGAATTGCATATTTATAGAAAACTTGCCATCATAAGTTTCACATTTATATTAACAACTTGGAGATCAAATATAATATCTACAATGAAAATTCAACTTTTGGAAGTATACCTTCTGCACAGACAGCAGAAAGAAGAATAACGGATCCAAAAATACTGCAAACAAACAAGAAATTACGAAGAACTTGTTCCACTGCTGAACAATTTTTGCATGAGGATTCATGACTCCTGGAATATAAGGTTGCAAGAAAGAACACATTCTCTTCGCATAACCTTTTGCATCTCCATAGAGCATATTATGAAACTGCACAGGTGAAGCAAATTCAAACAGCATAAGTGTATTGACCAAACAAACTATTTATCCACCAATCACTTGATGAAAAAAACAACATACTACATGCATAAAGATGCAGCATCGATTTTATTTCATTTATTAAGAACCTGAACATCTAATTCCCTATAAAAAAACAAACAAAAATCTTCAAACTAAGTCAATGAGTACTTACATCTTTTGAAACTATCGGACAGCTCAAGCTGTTGTGTATTAAAATGTGTCAAATGGGACAATATTTCACCAGTAATTTTATACTATGAGCATAAGTATAATACCTTAGCATCAAATATTTCTGATGTTCTTGAATGCTTCTGTCGTCCCTTAACATCGTAATACGTTGGGCACGTAGTGCAATATGGATCATGGCACATTCCCAGTTGCCCAGACTTCGAAAGATGTTCATTTTTGCCCTCATAGTTGACCAATGGCCAGTCGTTCTTATCAATCGCATCAAAAGAAGGATAGTTTTCTAATTTGGGCCCAGTAATTTTTTGTTCTAATGCAAGTTCGGGTGTCTGAAAGATGACCTCATGGTTACCTCTAACATATAGAGGACCACTCCTCTGTAAAATTGAAGTTTGCTTTTCATTTCTCAAAGGACCTGTGAAAACCGTCGGATTGTTCTCCTGTTCGGAGGAATCCAAAGCGTTTGAAGGAATAGACAATGATGCACTTCTCATCCTGGTCGAAGAATCTCTACTTGTCGAGTCAATGTGGTCATCTGATTTGAAATTTATGCCCATTAACATCGGTGTCTTATCTTTTTCAGATGCATCCATTCCTTAACTGTGTTTCTGTTGAGGCACTTCCTATCAACCAAGCCAATACAAAATGTCTTACAATTTTCTTTCAAGCTTTCTTCATCATCTTTTCGTTTTATATCATTCCCTCTTGGAGAGACATTTTAAATTCAAATCGCCATTATCGCAAGTTTACAAGCAAATAGCACACAAAAGTATTAGTTGTAAGTTCAACAAAAAAAAGGAGCATTTGAGGCATCGACACTCACACACACCCCTTTTGAAGGAATGCATGAATCAAGCCGTCAACCGAAATAAATAATAACTACAGCCATCAACTTTCAAAATGCATAAATCAAGCCGTCAACCGAAATAAATAATAACTACAGCCATCAACGAAAGAAATTCCAAGAAAAACTGAGAGAAAATGATGGTTGCTACAATTCTCACACAAAAAGAGAAAAAGAGAGAGAGACGAAGAAGAAGAAGAAGAAATCACTGGCCATTTGTATGAATGATCGCCAACACAGAAGCCCATAGAGAAAAATGAAAAAAAAAAAGACATAAGAAACAAACAGACCTGTCCATCGAGCAGCATTCAGAATACCAGTCCTCAAACACTCTCAGAGACACAAACAGATATGGAGGATTAAAAAAGGGATAAAGTGATGAATATATGAGATTAAAGAAACCAAGACTCACAGTCCACAGATAGAGGAGCGTCGAGGAGGGCGTTGAATATGCTTTACTAGTGAAGAATGTAGTGGTGAAATGAGGAAAGGTTGGTGCGTGACTGTGTGTGATGAGTTGTAAATAAACTTTGTAATAAATCGGGGGTTAAAAAAAACTTTGCAAAAGGTGGGACTGAAGGCTTGACCCACAAACCCGAAAATACAAGAGGAGGGTTTTCTCGAGTTGCCAACTCGAAAAGGTGGGGAATAGAAAGGGACGGAGACAATTGGCGCACACACACGGGTGTGTGTGTGTGTTTTTCTCGATTTATAGAGAGTCCAACAGGGTTTAGACAGACGACTAAAGAATATTTGTTGTTTAGATTTGGCTCTTATTATTTATTTGACTTACCCAAGAAGTCTTGATTTTCTATTTCTTTTCTATTTCTTTTCCTTTTTACTTTTTCCCTCTACGTTGGTGTTTTGCCGATTGAATATAATGGATAGTGCTATTTATTACGAGAAATTATTGGAAATACCTTAACTTTTGAAAAAAAATATATTGTTTACGCTACTATCACTTTTATCTCCTTTTTTTCCTTTTTACGCTTTTTCATATTTTTTTTTGTTATTTTTACGTTCTTTTTTCGATTTTTTGGTTCATGTGTTGTTTTATATGTTATATATTTTGTTTCGATTTTGTTTAAATTTGTTTCTTAGTTGTTTCTATATTGTTTCGATGTTTCAAAAAAATTACATGTTTTTACGCTATTTTTTGTTCATGTATTATTTTGTACATTGTATCTATTGTCTCTGTGTTGTTCTACAATATTTTTAATGTTGTTCTAATATTTTTTTTTTGTAGTTTTCAATATGTAAATACAGTTTTTACCTATTTTTAAGCTCTTTTTATTCATGTGGTGTTTTCAATATTGTTTACGTTGTTTCTGGGTTGTTTCCATACTATTTTTACAGCAGGTATCTTGTGAGACCGTGAGACGATGATACTTTTAGTGTAAACAGTGATACTTTTAATATAAAAAGTGATATTTTATCTAAATACACTAATTTAAGTGTATTTTGACAAGTATCACTTTTTACACTAAATTTATCAATTTTTATATTAAAGGTATCACCGTCTCACGGACTTTTACCGTCTCACATAAGTTTATCTGCTGTTTTTAATATTGTTTTGATGTTTCTTGTTGTTTCCACGTAGTTTTCGATGTTTCAATACAATTTTTACCTATTTTTAAGATATTTTTGTTCATATGGTGTTTATATATGTTTCAGGGTTGCTTCTATATAGTTCCTGGTTGTTTCTATGTGTTTTATGTTTTATGCGTGGGATCACAAATTGAATTTTATTTTTTTATTCATATTGTTTCTATATTATTTTCAATTTGTATGGTTTTAATATGTGTTATTTTATGTGTATATTTCTTGATTTTTTATAAGAGTTCGAGTATAAAATTGATTATTTAACGGGGGCAAAATTTATTTTTTCACTGAAATTTTATTAAATGAAACATGTTCAAAACAATCTTGAAACAACAACTTAGAAAAGTCCGAAAAATTTGGTGAGAGTGTAAATTTGTCCAAAAAAAGGGCGGGGGCATAAATTTGTCTAAAAAATGACTGGGAGCGTAAAAAGCTGTCTTTCTTTCCAGCATGTGGGGCAAATAGTGTCCTTATCCCATTTATTAATTCTATTTTTAATGCCCTACCACGGGGCCCCCATTGGCTCCTGCTAGAGCCCTGGTAGGGCTCAATTAGGGGTGTCAATTTGGGTTGAGTCCGGATTCGTGGGTCCGGGTTCGCAGGTTGGCGTGTCAAAAAACAGTCGATCCGGACCCGACCTGTTTAATTATTCGTGTCAGAATCTTGAATCTGGACCCAACTCGCTTAACCCGTATAATAAAATTATTTTAATATACATTTAATAATTTTAACTGAATAAATTTATTTTTTTTCAAAATTAATCATTATCTTATACTATTCGATCAATAAACAATATTACAATTCACAATATACAAAAATATAACATAATTGCATAAATAATAAAACATACTAATCATATTTTGAGGACAATATTCAAAAAGACATGCATAATAATAACAAATACATAATTAAGGAGGTTTTATCATTTGAGTTTTAAAGGTATGTCTTGTTTGTTTGTTTTTTTTTACAATTAGTTATTTACTTAATTTTTCTTTTAAATTCACAAACGAGTTAGACAGGTTAAACGGGTCATAGTAGGTTGACCGGGACCCAACCTGTTTAATTTGCAGGTTATTCGAGTTTGACCCAATTTCGACTCAGACCCACGAAGCCTAGACCCATACCCATTAATTTTGTGTTAGGTTCGTGTCGGGTTTGCGTGTCGGGTCCTTGAAGTAAGATAGTCTTATTTTTATTTAGACGATCGAAATTTGATAATTGTTGTAGAAGTAAAGACAAGATTAACCACAAAAACACAAGATACTAAGAATAGTGGAATTATCCGAGGAATGAAATGGATTCCCTAGGGTTATGGTTTCAATTAATATTCCTCTTGTTGTCCGATTTAATCAAAGTCAAAGTTATTATCACTACACCTATAAGACGATCACAATGGTATTTTATCCTCCCTCTCGAGATGTATATAAAGTGTAGATTGAAATATCTATGCTAGCATCTCTACTCAACATAAGATAACAACTCCCAAATGCACAAAAGATCATATATCCTCACAAATATTCACAAACCTCTCGATTATGCAAATATTCATGTCAAGTACTCAAGATCTAATATCGAAACTCATCTCTCGAATTATGAATCAATATATCAAACATGTTAAATCATTGGCCAAATGATAAAACAAGAATAAGAACAAAGTACTCAAATAGGCTTCAAGACAATAGCTTCAATTAAGATTAAAACATTCAACAAGAGTTCAACTAATCTACTTCCAAAACCCAAAAATCACAAGAAGTTTAGCTACTCATTACAAATAAACAACCCATGACAAATTGTTCATATTCATGACAAGCTAAAATAAAAGATTAAAGCACAAAGAATGAGAAAACTTAGGAAATGGATAATCTCTCGATTGATCTTCAATCCTCAAGCTTCGATTCGACCCGATTCTTCCCTTTGGTTCTTCCTTGATGAAGTTGATGTATTTCTTGTGTTCTTGGGTGTATTCACCTTTCCTTCATGCCCTAGTTCAAGCCTCCCTTGTATCTATTTATAGTACCCCTGTTTTTAGATCTGAAAATCGGACTTTTATTGTTTTATCCACCCACGGCGCTGCAGCTCAAAAATGGGCTCTGCAGCAAGACATAACACACCCGGGCCGCTGCAAGGTCTTAGGGTCTTAGCTATCCAAAATTTGCCATCAAAGTGCCGGCTTGCCCGATTTTCGCCTCGCTGCAGCGCCATCCAAACGTCCGAATTCGGTTTTGAGTCCTTCATCAAAGTTGTAGCCCTATCTCTTAGCTTTCTATAGCCACTTGAATCACCTCAATATCAATTTTGTAGAGAGTTATGGTCAAAATACTAAACGCTGCCGAGTGATGGAAATTTCGACGCGTTTGGGCGTTTCTTCAAATCAATCTCTCGTTGTTTGCTCGTTTGTACTTCTTTTGATATACGATTCATTACTATGACTATAAACTCAATATAATTGGCTCTCAACATGGCTTGTCTACTCAAATGACTCAAAATAATCAAAAACAACACAAAACTCAAGTCTAGAAAGCCCAAATCAATGGTATAAAACCAAGTGAACAGTCCTAAATTGACACCCCTAGGCTCAATGGGCCTCTACCATTAATCTCCCGAGAGCCTTGGTAAATGAAGTAAATCGAGTGGTCTCGGGCCTTAGGTTGCCAATGCCCACATGGTCCGATTTATTGATGCACATAAGAGGCCAAATCCCAATTGCACACTACTCAGGAGACCAACAAGGATCAAACCCCCACTCTACCACTACCATCCATGAGACCTTGGAATGGTAAGCCATTGAGCTATGCTTCGAGGGCATACTTAGTATAGTTTCTTCACTAATAAAAATGGTATCACGTATTTTTAAGATAATCGATGTGAAATTGGATAAAATATAATATTTTTGGTATTTTCTTTTATATTCCACACGTCACACATAATATTTGTATTTTTTATGGGACCAAATTTCCTATTCCACACTCATATTACAATTCATATATTGTTGGATGAATTGCATGTGACTCTAAGGCAAACATTTGTAGTTGATACAAAAGATAGAATATAAAATGAAATGAAAATCCGAATCTATTCATATGTCGTGAATTGTTGATAATACATATTATATATATATATATATGTATAGGATCAAATGTGGCAGAGGTTTACTGTAAGACAGTGTGGATTGATCCTATCCATTAATTTATCAAATCCAATTGTTCTGATATTTTCAATTTTTTGATTTTTATAATTTTCGCCCATAAAGGGCAAACTGGTCTTTTTGATGAAATAGTTTTTCCATTTTTTTGGCAATTGTTCATGTTAAGTGGTTTTCAAGGTATTTCATTTATGATTTCATTCCCGCTTTCAGTATTCTCTAGTCTCCCTCATTTTGAAACCTCTCTCCTCTTTTCTCGCTATTTTCTCTCGACTGCAGCCTGGCTCTCCCATTTTTGTCTTCCATGTTTTTCGCTTAATCGACTAAAGGCTTCAGTTCAGTCTGCGAATTATTTGTTCTTCAAGGTGTTTGATTGAGGTAAGTGTTTTTTGACATGTTTTTTTTTTTTTTGTTTTTTTTTTTTTTTGTTTCGTTTTCGAAAATTTGTGTTAGGGTTTCCTTTTTTCCAGTTTTGGTGGGTTTTTTTTTTTACAGATATAATGCTTAGTTTTTTTTGTTTTTTGGAGTCTATTTTGTTGGAGACTAGGCATTTAGTTGTATTGTTTGTTTTTAGAGATACTAGGGTTTTTAACTTTTTTTTGCAGTTTGTTTTATGCGGTAGTTTTTTTTTTGTTTTGAAATGTGTTTCTGGGAATGGTTTTAAGAAATTCTTTTTCTTGTTTTTTGATTGGTGTTTTGGTGTAAATATTAACATAAACGATGTAATTTTATTTGTTATTTGGTGCACTTTTTTTTTTAGAGGGGGGATGATATGCGTACTGATCGTTGAGTAGGTAGGGGTTTTACAGGATGGTTGTGTATTTTGTGTTTTGAAATGTGTTTTGGAAATGTGCTAGGGTACTCTGTTTTTCTTGTTTATTTTTTTTTTTGGATTTTTGGGGTACATTTATACATTAATGATGTACGTTTAATTATAATTTGATACACATTTTGTAGAGTATATGGGTGTGGTAGTGTTTTTTCCATCTTATTATGAAGATTGAATTATATGTGATGTTATTTTTAGTTGAGTATTTGATGTATAGTTATGGGTTATATTGTGCATTGTTGTAGGTCCCAAGGGGTGTAAGTGTAAGGTTAGAAGGGGGGGTTGAATAAACCTTACCAAATTTTCGATTTAGTCCTTTTAAATATATAGAGTTGATTCTACACAACCAGTGTCCTTGATGGACAATCGATTTAGTCAATCGGTAGAGTTAGTCTCTCAAATGCAGACTCAACTCGAGTGTTGATGGAATAACTCAAAAGTTGACTCTAAATTAACTCAACCGTGGTTTTGTTTTTATTGGAAGACTTAACACCCTTAAGTTTGATTAAGCAAGAGTTTAGTCTTTGGTTTAGTACTTGTATTATCAAATGGATAGCAAATTTATCAAATAGATATAAGCGATTAAGAATGCGGGAATTAAAGTCTTTGAAATGTAAATGACACAATGAAATTTTTATAGAGGTTCGAAGATGGGGTAATTCTTCTACTCCTCTCTTCTCCAACTCTGGAGGAATCCACTAGGTAATGATCGGTTTACAAAGTGGTAACAGTCCGGATACAAGTCTTGATCACACAGCTAACTTGATCCTTTGGGACTCGGTCTGAGACGCGCTTGATCACTCGGTGGCTTCTCGTGCGACTCGAACTTCTTCACAGGCGGCCTTTTGCTACTCTGACTCACTTGCTCAAGCTCTTTGGATTTGATCACGAAGCCCTCCAAAAGCTTAAGACTTGGTTCGACCTTGAACCTTCCTACAATCCTTCGTGGAATGTAGACCCTTTTCTTCAAAAGTTTCCTCTTCAACTGATTGAAGTTATCTTTCCTTCACAATGAGTGTTGGATTGATGTTCTTCGTAGTGTAGGCTTGAGGATTAATCTTGAATGATTTGAGAGTGTTTACTGGTTACAATTTGATTGATTTCTTGAATGTTCGTAGTTCAGGTCACTCTATCTCTCGAGTCATTCCTCGGCCTTTTATAGTGATCTTTCAAAAATTTGCCCGTTGAAGAGATAGGCTTATTTTTGAAAGTCACTTGCGATCGTTGGCTTGTCTGTTGCGATTCTTGGAATTGCCATTTCCTCGTATGAATTGTTCTTTCACCTTTTCGAGTTCGACACGGTGTAGTGCTTCCCATTGGTTCATTCCTTTTGCACGCTTCTGGGGTGAGCACTCCGAAAGGTCTTTATGGAGATATTACTTGTTTAAGTAAATCTCTTGATTTACGTAACGGATCTTTTCTGATTATCTCGACTTGTTGCATTTCCTTGCTTTCCCCGGTGACTTAGAGTCGACTTCCAATCATGGATGACTCTTGTCACTTCAACTTGAGACTTGGCTTTTCTTGAGTTGACTTGATGATACTTCACTCACCGTTGCATCTCACCGCTTCTTGATAGAGTTCCGTCTACTCTTCTTTGCCATACTCAATTGTCTTACAAACGAGTCTTCCTTCGATCTTGATTGTCTTCTTGCATGTTAGGGCGTGGCGAGTTAACTCGGCTTGGCGGCACTCTAATTGTTACAATGCATTTTACAACAAGAATTGGGGTGCCAACTTTCTATTCTAAGTTTTACATGGCATTCATCAAAATCTAAATTATAAAAATCCTAACAATTTCCCCTTTTTGATGATGCCAAAACTTAAACCATTCAAAAATGCAAACAAAAGATACATACAGATAGTGTATTGACATAGAATGTATCGCGAGAATCAATTCTTTTATTGATCATATCATTCTTGTTCTTTTACACAATCACAAGGTGTATCGAGCACATATTTGTCTACACGAGAAGTAAAGAATTTATAGCTTTATTACGGAAGACTTACATTGTATGTATTTACATAGTGAAATACATGAAGGGTTGGACAAGAACACTTCATCTCCTTCGGTGTCTCCTTCTTTCATCTTGTTCGGATCTTCTTCTCTTCTTCTCTTTTTCTCGTCGTCAATTTTGCCTTCTTTTTCTTTTCATATGCCTTCCCCGGCGGCTTCATCTCTTCTTATTCTTTCCTGTCTCTCCTCCCATAGCCGAGTTTGTCTCTTGTTTTCTTCTTCTAGTCTTTTTACATACTCGGCGTTAGTTTTAGCCACTTGCAAATTTGCTACTTGGTCAAGCCCAGCCCCATAGATCCCTCCTTTCTTTCCCCGATCCACATATTCAATGTTTTTGGGCGGAGGCCTGGTCCAAGCTTCTTCCTCCACTCTGCTTCTTCCTTTACCTCCTCAGCATATCTTTGTCTTTGACGGGTCTTCTTCTTTCGGTGAGTGACCGAAAGACCCGAGAGGATCGCTTAGGTAGTCTTTGCTGTCGGCTTCTTCACATAACGTGAGACCCTTTTCCCGACAAGTCCCAAGCTTGAGCCATAGACATATTTGCAAAGTATCCTTGATTCGAGCGTTTTGAATTCATCAACGATCGTGGCTCGTCCCGACATCTCGAGATGGCATAAGTGTCTCTGTCTCTTTGGAATGCCTCCGTGTTCTTTCAAGATGTTCATAATTCGGGCATCCATTCTTCCTTCCACTTCCTTCATCCGTGCTTCAATTGTTTTTCTCTTATCAGTAGTGGATATAGCGAGTGTTGGAGTGGCGAGTCACGGGGAGTTTCTTTGCTTATAATGTCACCGTGTGACAGGACCTTGTTGGGGGTTTGTGCAATCATCAAGGTCACATCCGTCGACCCTTCCCCTCAACAAGCTTTCCTTTCTTTTGTTTCAAAACTTCCTCGGTGATTTTCCCTTCTCACCGCTCCTTTCTTCTCGACCCAGACTTTAAGGTATTCCTCTTCCCCTTTTTGCATCATCAAAGGATAGAGGAACCCGGGAACATCTTTGGCAAGCGGGAAGTCGAGCCTGGCGATAGTCAAGTTTACGCTTCAAGTCTGCTGCGTTGTAAAGACGAATCGGATCGAGTAGCGTTGGACTCTGCTGAAATCGGCTTCATCTCGGCCCGTGAGAAAGTGAATTTTCTAGTCATGTGTTCTTCCAAACGCTGTAGATCATTCGTATTTTGCTCACGCAACAACTTTATCTCGGCGATATGAGCTTCATGCATGTGCTCAATATGTTCTCTCGGCTTCGTTTTTGCATCGGCATTTTCGACTCTCCATACCAAAGACTTGTTGAACAATGTCCTGAAGAATCGACTTGTTCCACACGCATTGTTTGATGTTGTTGCCACCATTCCCTTTATTAATTGTTATGCCTCTCAAGTCGGCATGTAAGGTTGGCATCTCTGTTGTCGATCGCATGTCCAAAGAGGCTGATGCCTCTCCATCCGTTCAACCTCGGCAAATAGTGCCTTGAACACTTCTCGAACTTCACCGATTCTTCCGTTGCGGTGATGGCCATACAACATCAAAGTCATAAGCGGTGGAACAATGGTACCGATGAGAAAACGGGAGTGATGCAGTGATAGCGTCGCGTTCATTCTCGACTCTTCATGGAGGTCGGGTACCTCCAGGGAAAAAGGAAAAGATTCTATAAAAGATTCATCACCGCCCAGGGATTTGTTCGATGATGAGCGGTGCGCGTGAAGTTCTTTTAGGAATCGACCTGCTGCGACTTGAGGAGCTGCGCGGTGGTCTCTTGTTCGATTGGGTTTTGTTGTGAAGTGGACCCGACTTTGGCGAGCCTCAACACCTCAATTGTCTCAACGGCCGTTGGTCTCGGTGATTTTTCCATTTGAGTAGACGGTCCTCGGCCTTATCAAAAGCGTCATCGGACGATGATGAGATTTCCATTGGTGGCTCATCATCAAAGTTAAAGGTTTGACGAGTAGTCTTGGGATCGACTTGCTCGTGCTTGGAACATCCGCATCGAGTCTTTTGGATTTGGCACGGGGATGACTCGAACTTCTTCATCGCCATACGATCCCGGAAAGGTTACATCGGGATTATCCTGGGAATCATGAAGTGCGCTTATCTCCTTCTCGGATGGGTCGATGATAGCGGGAGGGATGTTCTCTACTTTAGCCTCTTTACCCCGGAAGTCTCAACCTCCCGTGGGCCTTTAGTACCTCCGGCGGTCTCTCTGCAATGAGGCATGGTCCTCCCTTTCGGCGTGTCGGTATGTCTTAGGGTCTTATGTGGTGGCATCCATTGGAGTCTCAACCCCATGGATTGCACTTTCATCGCCAGTGTTAACTCCCAGGGTTGTTCCTTCCTGTGCCTCATTGCATCGGCGGCGTTATTAGCCTTCGGAGAGCGGTTGGCACCTCAGTGAGACGATCTCAAGCGCCTCGCGAGCTTCGTTGATGGCAACTTGTCGTTCTTCTTGTGTTTGTGTTTTCTCTCCTTCGCCTCCTTGATTCATTGTGGAGTCAATCTGCAGCATCCTCCGACCTTGCTGCTGGTGGAGAGTTTCCCCCTCACCGGTGCGCACCGGTGAGTGACTTGGAATGGGGTCACTCGTCTCCAAACTCCCGGCTATTTCGATTGAATGTTCAGTTTGTTGGGGCGGTGGTAAAACACCTTCAATAGGGGTTGGCTCGACCGGGGTCCCCATTGTCCCGGTTCATCGCCAGGTCCCTTATCGCCTTCTTCCGAGTGAGTGGGGAAGTGGTGGCGGAACAACGGTGGTGATTTCTTTGAACCACTCCCATTGGATCGATTTCGGTGTGTTCGGAGGACTCTCCTGGTCCCTCCATCGAGTCTTTGCTCGTGAAGGATTACGGATTCATGCAATGCTTCTTTGCATTTGCAACTCTTTTGTAACGGCCGGCATTCTCCTGATCCTCATCACCGTCGGAGAAGACATCAAGGAGAGGATGTGTGTGTTACGTGGTGCGGAGATAGGGCGGATGTTGGCCTTCTCACGTGCCTCGCTTCCTCGCTTGCTTTTCTCTCTCATTTTCCTTGAAAATCTGCGGGATGTCTATGCGATTGTCTTCATCAAGTCTTTGGGAGCACGATGTTTAGTCGAGGAAATTTAGCGATTCCTCTTCTTCTTCTATAAACTCGTGTCGTTGGAACTGTTCCCTTGACTTACTCAACTTCCATTTCCTCCACTCACGCAGACGATTTTGGATGTCCGGGTAAGGTGGAGATAGGATCATTACATCACTATCCGCTCTAGCAGCGAGTTCTTCTTGTGTTTGTTGTGTGAACTACGTTGTGTCTTGAGTTGCCTCTGATCGCCTTCGTGACTTGGGCTTTTCATCAACTACATCTGGAGACTCTACTTCTCCAGCGATCTCCGATGTCTGCTCTAGGGAGTGGTGACTCACTTTGGTTTCTCCACTCGGAGCGCTTGATAATTCGTCTTCATCTCCTAGTTTGCACGGAGGATTTACGTTCGAGACGGTGTCCTCTCGAGTCTTGGGTGGTGGGGGCCGGTCTTTGGTATCTTTTTCTCGAGGAGCGCGGGCCGTCGTGGCTTCTCGGTTCTCCTTTTTTTGACGATCGGAGAAGGTATTTGTGAGTCCTTCTCGACCGGCTAACTGCAGGGGGAGACACGGCTGCTGAGGCGGGTGACTCTCTGCGGGCGGGGAGCATGTTTGTTTTCTTTCTTTGCGGGGCAGCGTGATCTTCTTAGCAGTGCGGGCGGCTTTCTTCTTGGTGGAGAGGAAACATTTGTATCTTCGGTCACAGATTCCCCCTCACTTGTGTCGGCTCTCTTGGCGTAAGCTCTCTTCGTGCGCCGAGAGAGATTTGCTCGAACATCCTCTTGTTGACATGGAATGCTTTCCCATGTCTAAGAGGGACTCTTTCACCTCCATCGATCGGCCAATCACTAGGCCATATCCTGAGGATCCTCCAAATGTGCCATCTTCCTTGAAGGATTTGTTCCCCACGTTACGGCGAGTCTGCTGTGAGACAAACTCGGCCCGTTTATCTTCTTTTCTTCGATGATTGCAGCCATTACAATCGGCTTTGCCTTTGATAGTTGGTCAAAGCTTGCCAAATTTGATGTCGATACATTTGGCAACTATGTCCAACAACTTGTGATAATCCTCCTTCAAAGAAAGCCTCTTGTTTCTTCAGTATACACTATTTTATCAAAGACAATCGGGCTTGGCTATTTCTTTCCAAGCATCACCAGGTTTACATCGGCCGTTAATCTCTCGATGCTCCTTGGCTGTAGTGAGCAATGTTCACCAAATCCTTGCGAGATAGTCCGCTTTCCGTGAATGATGACTTTATTCCTTCATCGTGAATCTCGGCATTCACGTAGAATTGTGCGACCTCCTCTACATATGTCATCGGATATTCTAACGTCGAAATGGTTTCACCGGACGTTTCCAACTTTTCGGCGATTTTCTTCACTAGGGTGTCGTCGGACCCCTGTTTCACCATTCCGTCGAAATCCACCGTAGAGCGGTGTGGATTTGCTTTCCTAACTTGGTAAAGTCATAAGTTGGTGCCATTTTTCAGGATTATATCAAGGAAAAACTCGGAAACGATTTGAAGATAGATAGGGTTTCGAGAGAATTTTTGCCTTTGCTTTTGAGAGAAAGAGATGAACAGTTTTGGAAGTGTGAGAGAGAAAAGCAGAGCGAAAATGGTTTAAATATGGTTTATGAAAGGACGTGCGGGTGGTTTTTGAAATGTGATCGAAATCAACGGCTTAGATTTTGCACGCCTATTTAACATTTAATGTCTCGTATTTAATGCGGCGACATTTATATCCAATCATAAGCTTGGTGTGCGGCTTTATGTCCGTACACATCATCATTATCTTGACGTATTCCTTAAAACATTCCCGCTTAGTCAAAACGATCGCGTTTTTGTCACTTTGCTCATAAGTTATTCAAACTTATCCCTTAGGCGATTTAACTCTACTTCTCACGATTCTCTTAGTGACTCATTATCACCGACTCGGTGTAAAATCTTTTCCGACATACCTGATTCTTGGTGATTTATGTGTTCACTCTTTTTCACTTTTTGTGTTCCATTTCTTTTCTTTGAGTTTTCTCAATGTTAACTCGATTCAATTAACCCCAACTCATGCTTGAGTTCTTCAAATCTTGACTCACATAATGGTTTTGTGAAGATGTCGGCTAGTTGTTTATCGGTTGAGATATATTCCAGGATGATGTCCTTCTTTTCAACATGATCTCTTATGAAGTGATATCGACATCAATATGCTTTGTTCTTGAGTGCAACACGATTTTGAGTGATTGCAATTGCACTTGTGTTATCACACATGATTGGAATTTCTTTTTCCTCAAACTTCATAGTCTCTCTCACCTTTGTCTCATCCATAGGACTTGGGCACAACAAATTTTGCCCTGACTATGTATTCTGCCGGTTTGTAGAGGTGGCTATTGAATTTTGCTTCTTGCTAAACCAGGAAATCAGCTGTTTCCTAGCATTTGACATGTGCACGAAGTGCTCTTCCTGTCCCACTCTGCATCCGGCAGATAGTCGAGAATCAATAGCCAATGAGCTTGAATCCTCCTTCCTTTGGATACCATAGCTACTTCTTGGCTTCCTTTCAAGTATCTCAATATTCTCTTAGCTGTTGTCATATGGCTCTCTTTTGGAGCGATTGAAATCTTGCACATACACCTACAAAGGGTGATGTCCGCTTCTTTTTGAGATAGAAGCGATGATCCATAAGTGCTCAGTATCTTGTTTGATCTACGAGCTTGCCATCCATCCATGTCCATTTTGGTGATGTATTCATTGGTATTTTTCTGAGAAGACTTCTCCTCCATACCAAACTTCTTCATTAAATCTCTGGTGTATTTTGTTTGACTTATGAAGGTTCCATCCTTCAAATGTTTCACTTGAAGTCAAGGAAGAATGTCGACTCTCCCATCATGCTCATTTCAAATTTACTTTGCATGAGGTTTGAAAACTTTTCACACGACTCTTTGTTTGTGGATCCAAAAATGATGTCATCTACATATATTTGAACAAGCGGTATACTCTTTTTGTCTTGAATTAAAAAGTGTTCTATCTACTTTTCCTTTTGTGAATCCATTTTTCGGTTAGGAATTGTGACAAAGTATCATACCATGCTCTGGGTGCTGTTTCAATCCATATAGAGCTTTCTTGAGTTTGTATACCTTATCTCCAAGAGTCTTCTGCTCAAATCCTGGAAGTTGTTCAACATACACTTCTTCTTCCAATAAACCATTTAGGAATGCACTTTTTACATCCATCGATATACAATGAAATCCTTGTGAGTGCATAGGCAAGAAACATCCTTATAGCTTCCAATCTTGCTACGAGGGCAAATGTTTCATCAAAATCTATCCCTTCTTCTTGGCAATATCCTTTGGCTACTAATCTTGCTTTGTTTCTTACCACGAACCTTCCTCGTTCATCTTATTTAAACACCCATTTGGTGCCAATAACATTTTGATGTATGGGTCTTTGCACTAATTCCCACACTTTATTCCTTTCAAACTGATTCAGACTCTTCTTGCATAGCTTGAATCCAATGTGTGTCGTCCAATGCTTGTGACACGTCTTTGGGCGCTATTTGCGAGATGAAGCATGTGAACATGGCTTCTTGTTGAGTTCTGGATCTTGTTTTGACACCTTCTCTTATATCTCCAATGACAAGTTAAATGGATGGTCTCTCGGCCATCTTACATCGAGGTTGGAGTAAGTTAGCTGGATTCGATCGACTTGCACTTTTGTGTTCTTTGTGGTCGGCTCTCTCGTAATCACTTAGCTGCAAATTTTCCAAATGTTTTGAGATTCACTATCTCATCTTCTTCGAATTGATAATTCCGGCTTGCTTCAAAGATAGGGACTCTTACGTATGGTTGGATGATTGACATCGGTCACCGACTCTTCAATGTCTTTTCCATTTACATTTGGCTCATCGAATACTACATGAATGGATTCTTCTCGTAACCATAGTTCTTTTGTTGAGTATCCTGTTGGCTTTGCTTTAAATTGAGTATCTGAAGATACCTTCATCGACTTTAGCATCAAAAGCCTTTAGGTTGTCTTTGCCATTGTTGTGGATGAAGCATTTACATCCAAATATTAAAATATGCAACATTTGGTTTCTTCCACCGGATCTCATAGGGAGTCTTTGTCACCGTCTATTTATCATACATCTGTTTTGAGTGTAGCAAAGTGTTGATTGCTTGACCCAAAATCTTTTTGGTAACCTGCTTGACTAACATGGTCCTTCTTTTGCTTCTTTGAGGGTTAACTTCTTCTTTCGCAACTCCATTATCTTTGTGGAGTTCTTGCTTCGATAGTTCATGACCAATACCATTTTCAACACAATCTTGAGTTATTATTCCATTGACAAACTCATTACTTTATCGATCTTATTTTGATAATGGTTTGACTCTTCTCGTTTTGAATCCTCTTCATCACCGTGGTAGTTTTTTGTAGAGTTTCTTTCTTCTTGCACGTGAATATTGTCCATGTATATCTTGAGTAGTCATCTACTACCACCAAGGTGTATTTCTTTCCACTTATCTTTGTTTGGTTCCCTTTGGGCCAAATAGATCCATATGGCGGTGCAATATTCTTGTTGAAGATGGACATGTCTTTTCTTTGAATGATGACTTGATTTGTTTTCCCTTCGACATCGTCACATATACTCTCCTTCTTGTATCTTGAGTCCGGAAGTCCTTCCACAAGATTATACGGCAAGCTTGTTAATCGTTTTGAAATTCGGGTGACTCGGCTTTTTTGTGCCCACGACTTGATTCACCAATTTGTGCTCTTTTGCTAGTAGGCAGTCTTTGGGTGTTGCGATTGACCAATCCACTACATACATATTTTTCTGTCTACATCCTTGCGGCAAGACAACTTCATTTGATTCAATATCTTTGATTTGGCATATACCCATGTTGAATTCAACATTGTAGCCCTTGTCACGAGAGTTGATCGATGCTCGATAAGTTGAAGTTGAGTCCTTCAACATATGCAACATCTGTGATTTCTAATCCATTCCTCTTGATGGATCCAATGCCTCTTATTTCACCAGGAGCTTCATTTCCTCCAAATATGACTTTTGCTCCTTTAACTTCCTTGAATTTTGACAGATTTTTCTTATTTCTGTCATATATATGGAAAGACCACTACCCATGTACCAGGTTCCTTGGCACTCACCGTTTCTCTTTGAACCTGCAATCAAGGAAATTAAGTTTTAGGTACCCATACTTGTGCAGGTCCTGAGGGGTTAAATTGTAAGATGATCCAACCAACCTATAGCCAAATGATTTGACTCTAAGGGGTTGCCATCTATCGATGCCATAATCATAATTAATCCTGGCAAATTGCTTGGGGATTCTAGGTTCATACAAATGTCTCTTTTGTCTGTATGCTGCATATGTGTTTTAGCAATTGCCTTCCTTGGGTAATTGTGGTGTCTTTGAGTGTAGTGCCTAGGTGCATATGTGTGCTTTGATGAAAGCTCTTATGCTTTTGGAATGGCCTTTCTTTGAGTTCTGGCCTTTGCCATTTTGGGCTTATATTCCATAAGTCTATCTTTGATAGTTCACATTATTCCAATCGGCTTGGCTTGGATATTTTCTACCATTCCCATCATATGTATTTCTTTTATGGGTTTTCGGGGTTTTGGTAGCTCTGCTTCCTTTTTGCGAGTATTTTCTGTTTGGAGTTTGCTTGAGAACTCTGCTTGAATCTCTTCTCAGTGTCCTTTCAGCGCACTCAACTGGCTGTTTTCCTTTTCCTTTATAACCAAGGTCGTTTGCTTGTTATTGTGCTTTGGAGTGAATGTGTGTGCAACATTTAGAGTTTTGGATTTTTCGGACTCTTCATGGCTTGAAGATCCTTTTTCCAAAATTACTTTTGAGGTTCGACATAGCACAGAGGAATTAAATCTAAGCTGTCTTGTCTCCACATTCTCTTTGACTCATAATAAGATCATCCAATGATTTAGACGCCTTAGTGAATGAGGCAATAACATTCTTGAGGTCATTCTCCCTCTTTTCTATAGCGGCAATTTCTGCTATTAATTTAGCATTTTCGACCTTTAAACTTTCATTCTCATCGGCTATTTGACTTAGAGTACTCGGCTCCTTAGTCGACTTTGAGTTTTGACTTTTGAGTAAATTTTCCTCATTCAATAGTGTGTGTGAGGATTTAATGTGTTCAAAATCTTTCATCATTTTGCCTAATGAATCATAAAGATCGAGTGGGTGATGAAGTGTGTGTGTCACGATCACTATCACTAGTGTGCGAGTTTGATGAGTTAGAGTGTACCTCATCTTCTTGGTCGAGTTGATCTTGTTCCTTGGCCATCAAGCGGTCGGGCTTCTTCTTCAGAGTCACTTGAGTAGTCAACTTCACTTTGCTCTCTGAATCAGCTGTCTCCCCTGACTTGGCTGTTTCGTGATCTCTGCACCATCATTCCCTTTTTCTTTTCTTGTCTTCTTTCTCTCAAGACCTTCATTTCTTCTTCATCCCTGTCTTGTTGACTACGAGGATATGAGCGATCAATGGCATAGTGACCTGGTTGTCTACGGTTCAACATAGATATTCACCTTTTGATCGACTCTTTCCATTCTTAGATTGTCGACCCTTTGATACTCAACTTTTTGATGATCCTGTTCTCTTGGTTGGCCTATCTTCCCTTGATTTGGAGGGAGGTGAGTGTCTTCGGAAGATTCACCCTTTCCTCTCTTGTAGTTCTTATTAAAGAACTTGTTGAATCTTTTAACCATCGGGCTATTTCTTCGGGTCAATGACTTCTTTGACCTCGGCTCTCTTCCCATCTTTAACAATTAGAGCAGCTTGTTTTTGGGTGCAATTTTGTCTCTTCCTGGTCTTTTCTTCTCGGCTCAAACTCGTAGGCTTTGAGGTGCGAGAATAATTCATGGTTGGATGTCTTTGATAGGTCCATGGAATGTCTCGATGCCATGACCTTCATTTCCCATTCAATGGAAGACTTTTTAGGATCTTCATACACATTTCCTTACGTGTATATTCTTTTCCAAGTGCGAGCCATTCATTTGTGATTTACGTGAACCGAGCATCCGGTTGATCCAGGTTTTCTCCGAGATCATTTTGAAGTTCTCAAATTTACAGACAACAACCACCGATAATTTGTTTTCTTTGATTTGCTCACGATCCTTCACAAATCAATGTCGGCTTGTCCCGATTTCTTTAGCCGTTTTGCATGATTTGACTTTATTGAACATGGCTTTGTCGAGTTTTGTAAAGGATGTCCTTGCTACATTGTCCAGGTTGTATCTTTTTCTGTCATCATTTGTCCACTCGGTTCTTGGTTTTCAACCATGACGTGCAGGAGCAACATCTTCTTCTCCTTGGTGCAACTCTTCGTGACAAATGTTCACCTTTAAGATTTGCGAGAGGCCCATCTTCTATCACTATCCACATCTCATCATGTAATGCCGATAGATGAGCACGCATACGTATTTTCCAATCATCAAATTCTTCGATAGTGAACATAGGGATGCGTGTCAAATTTGCTTCCATGATAATAACTTTTAATGATAAAAAGAGTTTTGAAAGTTTAGGTACTAAAGCGGACTTTGAAAAGTTTGGAGATCTAGTTCGGTAACCGGTGCGGAGGGTTCAATGAACCAACCGCTCCGATACCACTTGTAGGTCCCAAGGGGTGTAAGTGTAAGGTTTAGAAGGGGTTGAATAAACCTTACCAAATTTTCGATTTAGTCCTTTTAAATATATAGAGTTGATTCTACATGCAATGTGTCCTTGATGGACGATCGATTTAGTCAATCGGAGAGTTAGTCTCTCAACGGACTCAATCGAGCCGTTGATGGAATAACTCACTGTTGACTCTAAATTAACTCAATGTGGTTTTGTTTTTAGGAAGACTTAACACCCTTAAGTTTGATTAAGCAAGAGTTTAGTGCTAGGTTTAGTACTTGTATTATCAAATGGATAGCAAATTTATCGTGAGATATAAGCGATTAAGAATGCGAGGAATTAAAGTCTTTGAAATGTAAATGACACAATGAAATTTTTATAGAGGTTCGAAGATGGGGTAATTCTTCTACTCTCTCTTCTCCAACTCCTGGAGGAATCCACTAGGTAATGATCGGTTTACAAAGTGGTAACATCCCAGATACAAGTCTTGATCACACAAACTAACTTGATCCTTTGGGACTCGATCGAGACGCCTTGATCACTCGGTGGCTTCTCGTGCGACTCGGCTTCTTCACGGCAGGCATTTTGCTTTGCTACTACAGCTCACTTGCTCAAGCTCTTTGGATTTGATCACGAAGCCCTCCAAAAGCTTAAGACTTGGTTCGACCTTGAACCTTCCTACAATCCTTCGTGGAATGTAGACCCCTTTTCTTCAAAAGTTCCCTCTTCAACGATTGAAGATATCTTTCCTTCACGGTGAGTGTTGGATTGATGTTCTTCGTAGTGTAGGCTTGAGGATTAATCTTGAATGATTTGAGAGTGTTTTACGGTTACAATTTGATTGATTTCTTGAATGTTCGTAGTTCGGTCACTCTATCTCTCGTCATTCCTCGGCCTTTTATAGTGATCTTTCAAAAATTTGCCCGTTGAAGAGATAGGCTTATTTTTGAAAGTCACTTGCGATCGTTGGCTTGTCTGTTGCGAGTTCTTGGAATTGCCATTTCCTCGTATGAATTGTTCTTTCACCTTTTTCGAGTTCGACACGGTGTAGTGCTTCCCATTGGTTCATTCCTTTTGCACGCTTATGGGGTGAGCACTCGAGAAAGGTCTTTATGGAGATATTACTTGTTTAAGTAAATCTCTTGATTTACGTCAGCAACGGATCTTTTCTGATTATCTCGACTTGACCGCATTTCCTTGCTTTCCCCAGGTGACTTAGAGTCGACTTCCAATCATGGATGACTCTTCTGTCACTTCAACTTGAGACTTGGCTTTTCTTGAGTTGACTTGACTGATCTTCACTCACCGCATCTCACCGCTTCTTGATAGAGTTCCGTCTACTCTTCTTTGCCATACTCACTTGTCTTACGAGTCTTCCTTCGATCTTGATTGTCTTCTTGCATGTTAGGGCGTAGGCGACTTAACTCGGCTTGGCGGCTCTAATTGTTACAATGCATTTTACAACAAGAATTGGGGTGCCAACTTTCTATTCTAAGTTTTACATGGCATTCATCAAAATCTAAACAATAAAATTCCTAACAATTGTTAATGACCATTTGGTGAAAAAAGTGAATAAGTCAATCTGAAGTGTAGGGGGAAGTTAAAATTGATCCATTGATAGACATTTAATGTTGCATATTTAGTGATATTGTTGTGTAGATGAAGATGTATTATGGTACATGATTTAGTTTTGGTTTTGTGTATAAGTAGTACATAAAGTGCATAAACATACATGGTGTGTAAATAGGCTTTTTTGGTGCAGAGTTAAGGTTCATATAGTGCATATTTAGTTTATCAATTGTGTTTTTAATACATTTTTAGCATGGACATGTTTTATATTTATCTGGTTTTGAGGTTTGCTTATGTTTCTTCTTGTTGTTAATGGTAGGTTGAGAAACTTATATGGCTAGAGGAAACCAGAAAAGACCAGCTTCTAGCGGGGCTGGTGACAGGGGACAGAATATTAAGAAGAGGCTAAGATAGACAAATCAAAAAATAAATATGTGTTACCCAAGTTGAAGACTAGATTTGTGCCAACTACTCTAGCGGAAGCATTGAGTGGTTTGAATAATTTTCAGACCAAAGTTGTGGTTGAAATGAGTTTTGGAAGTTTGCTGGGGCTCAAGGTTGATGAGTATCCATCCAGGCTAATTTATTGGTTTGTTTACAATTTTAACTTTGTCAGATGTGAGTTAATGCTTCCGGGGGAGGTCTATTCACTGTGGCGAGAAGGATATTGAGTTGGTGTTGGGGTTTCCGTGGGGTGGAACCAGAATTGATTAAAAAAAAAGTCGGAAACATCTCAAGTTTATGAGGATTGGCAGTCACAATTTGATGCCAATAGAGATGGGAGCTATAGTATTAAGGTTGCAGATGTTTGTGGGAAGATGCTTGAGGATGGTGAAGAAGGTGTTTGGTTTAAGAGGCACTTCATTGTTCTTGTAGATGCACAGATTATAGGCAATGTGCAGGGTGGTTATATTAGCCCAATGGTTATGAAGTCATTGGAGGATGTTAATGATATTCGAAACATGAATTGGTGCGAGTACACTTTGAATACATTGATATCTAGCCAAGAGAGATGGGCTAGTACGAACAAGAAGCAATTCAACGGGTTGTTGCTTTTTTTGATTGTAAGTATATTTTAATAAATTTCATGTTAATTTTATTTTTTATAATAACATTTTTTCTTTTGCAATCAAGGGCTTCTACATGAATAGAGTTGTTATGACAATTCGAGAGATCCCGAGGGTTGTGCCGTGTGCTCGCTCATTGACAACGGAAAACATTAGGGATAGGAATGCTGCTGAGGTCAAAATTGGTGGTTTTGGTCAAGGTTTTATAGACTGCGCCATGGATGAGGCTGGACAATCTGGATCGCGGAATGATCAGCCAGCCCCTATTTCATTTATTGGTGGTGGTGTGCAGGTTTTTCTTTTTTTTTTTAACATTACGTTTGTGATAATCCATTTTTTTATTTGATTAGAGGTTAGTATAGGGGTTATGTTAGAAGGTTAGTTAGGGGTTAGTTTAGGAGGTGAGTTTAGGGGGTGAGTTTAGGGGTGAGTTTAGAGTATCTAGGGGTTAATATTAATTACTATAAATATGTGTAATTTCATACACAATTTTACACCACAATTCTTATAATTATAAGGTATAAGTATTTTTCTACTTCAAGTTTCACATATATATATATATATATATTCACAAATCATAAGCCCTTTTTCAATATTTTTCACAAATTCTTTCTTTAATTAGTTTGATTTATTAAAATCACATATTAATTATAATTTTATTTAATGTAGAAAACGAAGGGGTCGAGGATTAGGACTTTTACTGTTCATTTTTCTACATCGAATATATGTGATTATTAAGGTAGGGATTTTTATAGTATTTGCCTTTATTTAATGTTCCATGATTATATTTCATTTATTGCAATATATGTCAAGAGGAAATAATTCATATAAGCTAGGGGCCATGAAAAAGGTCCCGGATCGAACGTATCTTCGAGGTGAACCCGCAATACTATATGCAGTGACTGGCCAGTCAGAGGAAAAAGAGAAAATTAATGAATTTATTGTTGTAATTATGTGAATGCTTTTCATGTTATATTAAATATTGACAGATATATCTCTACTGAGCGAGATGAAGCTCACCTCTATTATTATCATGACTTTCAGGTTGAGGAATACGGCTGAAGATATGATGTTGTGGATGATGGAATAAATCATGTTATATTTATATTTGAAATAATTATGATCGAACTAAATTTTAGATTTATGTCTTTAATTTTTTCGGTTTATGCTTGGAATAATTGTTGGATATTTAATTCGTAAGATGTATTATTATTATTATTATTATTATTATTATTATATTTTTTCCTTAAGAATTAAAATTCTAAATAATATTTTTAAAATTATTGGGATCACTTTAATTTATAAATTTGTGTTTTCTTAATAATATTTTTAGAGTACTTTAATTTCAAAAAAATTGGGTTGTTACAAGTGGTATCAGAGAAGGTCTACGTTTCTGTAGACTTGTTAAAAAAAATTTAAAAATTAAAATGTACAGTTTTTCTTTTAAAAAAAATTAATAATAAAAGTCAAAATTTGTATAAGATAAAATGGTATAATAACATCCACCTCCATCATATCTTGTCGGTCTCCTCAAGGTATGAGAATTATTAATGCAAGTTACGTTATACAATTGTACCAGTATGCTCATTTATGTCATGATGTATTCCATATTATTATATTCTGTTTTAGAAACATAATACCAGTTTATATGTTAGATGAATAGAAATCTTGTATTTCTCTTTTGAATTTTTTTTGTAAAAACAGACTTATAATTGCAAATGCACACATATATATAGATGGCAGGAACTCGCACTCGCCACACTGCAAGAAAGAACAATAATAATAATAACTGGGGTCCTAACCATCCCATTAACCGACTCAATCATTATTTCAACTATCAAATTGAAGAGGGGGATAGCATTGGAGAATATATAGTTAAAATTCACCAGTTGTGGTACAATGTGAGGAATGTCATCGGCGCTCCAAATGAACGTGCTGACTCTCGTAGAGTGATTGATAGCTTACCCTGGTTTTGGAACGTCAAGGCTGAAAAGCTTTATGCCTCATTATTGGAGTATGATGGGCATGATGACCGACCCAAAATTAACTACGGGACATTTACTGCCAGGTTATACCGTAAATGGATTGAGTTTTTGAACAATGAGGCTATGGCAGAAGATGAGGAACCGGAAGAAAACCTGGAAGAAGACCCAGAAGAAGATCCAGAAGAAGATCCGGGGGAAGATGAAGACATGGATCAGTAGAAATAGATGGGTCTATGTATTGCGATAATTGATAAATAAATCCATATTACATATAAAGTTTAGTTATCCTTTAATTGGCATTAATTTATTTGACCATTATATTATGATATTTAGATTTTAAGTTAGATATTTCATGCAAAATCCATTAATAACTTGGGATAAATAATAATAAATACATTATGTATGACCTTAGGAATATGGATCCCCGTCGTGGAAATCAAGTCAACGGTGAGAACTCCACTAACACAGGAAATCAAACCACTGCTACTGCTGGAGATATAATTGATGAGTTCCTCAGAGGTGTGCAGAACAACGGGGATAACAACAACAACAATGCACGAGTTGTGGAACAATTTCGTCACTATCGTTAGAGAGGATTTTTCGACTTATTGGTTACACAGACAAACAGAGAGTTGTATGTGTTGCCTTCCAACTCACTGATCATTGGTTGGAAGGGTATTGGAGGACTAAGACCTAGGAAAAGCGAAATGCTTTAACATGGGATGAGTTCAAAGTGATTGTAATGGAAAAAAAATTCCCACAATCATATCGAGACAAGAAGGAGACAGAATTCCTTAACTTTAAACAAAGAAACATGACTGTCACAGAGTATGAAAGACAGTTCAAATACTAAGTCGGTTTGCTCCACACCTAGTAGATACTGATTTGAAAAAGGCTTTGAGGTTCAGAAGGGGACTTCGAGCACAACTATCAGGAATACTATCTGCTCAATGAGATTTGGAATACTCGGTGATGGTGAGAAGGGCTCATGAGGTGGAGGCAAGTTTTGCTGGAGACGAGGAGGAGCAAAAGTTGGTTGTGTTGTCTGAGAAAAGAAAATGGGAAGGGGCAAAACAAAATAAAAATGAAAATCAAAATAAACAGATAAAGACTAATGGAAATGCACGTCCAACTACGCAGCGAGACAGGGCTGACTTGCCCAAAATGCAAGAAGAATCATTTTGGAGAATGTTTAGCTGGACAAGGAAAATGCTTCAAGTGTAAGAAGCGAGGACATGAAGTCTCTAATTGTCGTCTTTTAAAAGCTGAGCGGGAAAGAAGAGAATAAACATCTGAAGGTAGAGCTCGAATGTATGTTATGACTCAGGAAGAAGCTGATCAGAACCCGGGTACAATGTCAGGTATGCTAACCATCTCTGGAATACTTGCTCTTGTACTTTTCGACACTGGTGCCACACATTCATTTTTATCTGCCAAATTTCATGCTATATTAGGACATAAGAGTGTTAGAGTAAGTGAACCCCTTGAGGTTGGCTTGCCATCTGGAAATTCGATAACAACTGGCTCAGTGAATAAGGATGTTGAAGTGAATATAGGGGAAAAATATCTTAAAGTTGATCTATACATAATTAAGATGAAGGATTTTGACGTAATCTTAGGTATGAATTGGCTTAGTAGATATCAGGCAGACATTAAGTGTCACGAGAAAGAGATAATATTCAAACTGCCAGGAAATGATGAGATAAAATTCTATGGGATTAAGTTTAAGGCAGTACCACGAGTGATATCGGCAATGAAGGCAAGAAAGATGTTGAAAAAGAAAAATTGTCAAGGATATCTAGTGAGTTTAGTAGATACCTCGACAACCAAAGTGACATCTCATGACGTACCAATTGTGCAAGAATTTTTGGATGTATTTCCAAAAGACTTGCCGGGAATTCCTCCAGATCGCCAGGTTGAATTTGGAATAGATTTGGTACCTGGGGCAGCACCTATATCTAAGGCACCCTATAGGATGGCGCCAAAGGAGTTACAAGAGTTAAAGGCGCAAATACAAGAACTTTTGGATTTGGGATTTATTAGACCTAGTGTATCACCATGGGGAGCACCAGTTCTGTTTGTAAAGAAAAAATACGGGTCACTTAGAATGTGTATCGATTATAGAGAACTTAATCGACTCATAGTGAAGAATAAGTACCCACTACCGAGGATTGAAGATTTGTTCGATCAATTGAGAGGTGCCAACACTTTCTCTAAGATTGACTTGAGATCCGGATATCATCAGTTAAAAGTTAAAGAGAGTGATATTCCGAAAACATCATTTAGAACCTGATATGGACATTATAATTTTGTAGTAATGCCATCTGGGCTAAGTAATGCACCAACAGTATTCATGGACTTGATGAATAGAGTGTTTCATCTGTATCTAGACCAATTCGTCATAGTCTTTATAGATGATATACTTGTATATTCAAAGAATAGAGAGCAACATACTGAGCACTTAAGAATAGTGCTAGAAACACTTCGCAAGGAAAAATTATATGCAAAATTCAAAAAATGCGAGTTTTGGCTAGATCGAGTGGTGTTTCTCGGACATGTAATCACTGCTTAAGGAATTGAAGTGGACCCGGTTAATCACTCGATCGAGTGCACCAATGAATGTGAATGAAGTTCACAGTTTTCTAGGTTTGGCAGACTATTATCGGAGATTTATTGAAGGATTCTCAAAGATAGCTGCGCCTATGACTCGACTGACAAGAAAATGGGAGAAGTTCCAATGGAATGAGAAATGCGAAGAAAGCTTTCAGGAGTTGAAGCAAATGCTAACTTCTGCATACATGCGCAAGAGTAAGAGGAAGCCACGCAAATCTGAGATGTTGACGTCGCCCTTTCGGGCTATAGAGGTCGATTTTGCACAGAAGTTAAACAGGATTCACAACGTGGTTGCCAAGTGGATTTTTGAGAATATAGGGTCTGAGAGGTTGCGTGTTTTTTAATGTGTTTTTTTCTTTTCACTTTGTATACATTTTTGACTATTAGCTTGTTTTTAATTTTTAGTTTAATGTATGCATGAATGAGGTTGTCTTTAGCATAGGTGACACGATGCTTATGAGAGAGGAGTTGGAGACAATGAGGCTAGGGAGTAAACAAGCATCGTTGTTATTGATGTGTGGTCCAAATTGCTAAATGAGAAGGAGGAAGTGAAGGATGCTAACTCCCCTTTTAGTTTTTTTGCGATGAACTTAGTGACGGTGTATGCCATGTCACAATATTATGCATAACAAGGGTATATTGTTAACTGCAGTCACTACAAGAAAAATGCTCAACAACAACACCCCAAATACAACGGATTTTAGCTAAATCGTTGTCCTTACGAGCATTCACAACGGATTTTCGCTAAACCGTTGTGGATGAGCGGATTTTTTGTTAACGACAACAGTTCACTCAAGCCTAAGACAATACTTTCTTGAAGCGTTGTTGATTAGCGGTCTTTTTATTTTTTTACAACGCGTTTCTTGGGTCTTCGACAATGTTTTTGTAATCCATTGTCGATTAGTGCCTAATCCTTTTCAAAATACAACATTTATTCATCCTTTTCGTCAACGGTTGGTTATACCGTTGTAATTAAGTCATTTTTTCCTTAAAGACAATAATTTTAACAACGATTATAAACCTGGAGTCGATAGGCATTTTTCATGTCCTTATTTATTATTTATATTAATGGTATAACTAGCACTTTTAGTTAGTATATCAATTTTATTTTAGCAACTTTAGCAAATTTCTAAAAGTGCTAAGAGTTAATTTTTATTTTGTTATCAATTTTTTATCTCATGGTATAACTATCACTTTTAGTTAACTTATCAATTTTATTTTAGCAATTTAGCATAATTCTAAAAGTGTTGGGAGTTGTAAATATTTTTTTTTATCAAATTTTAATTTTAATTCATTTGAAAATAATAATAATCAAATATAACTAGCAAGGTTAAATATTTTGGTTTAACAACTTAAACATAAGTCTAAAAATATAACTAGCAACTTTAAAGTTAGACTTTTTACTTTAGCAACTTAAACATAAATATAAATGAAAAAGACTAGCAACTTTAAGTTGAGTAATAGCAACTTTAAGTTGAGTAATAGACAATCTAATTAAACTTATGTACATAATAGCAACTTAAACAACTCAAATAACTTAATCAAAAAAAAAAAAGAACGATGGCGAAGGGCCAGAAGACTGAGAAGTGAACGAGAAGAGAACGGCTACTGCAAGCTCTTCACCGCCCTCCACCACCGTCCACCGCACAAATAGGAGCTCGGCCGCTGCATTTCGGAGTGATTTCTTGGTGAGTTTTTCCCATCCACTAAAATCCCCAAATCTTTTAAAACCCTAATTTTTGGTCAATAACATAAACTCTTTATGGTGCCCTTCTATGCCTAGTCGCAGTTTGATGTGTGCTATCTAATTTGAACTTGAGGTTGTGTGAGCCTAATAATAAAGCACGTCCTAGTTCTAAGATATGTTGCTCTATTTGATGAAAAGCACAAGCTATAGGGCTTAACCTTCTTGTGCTTTTATTTAGAATGTAGACTTTTGTTCTTTTCTGGTTGCGGATGAGTGAGGAGCTTATCAGCGCATGGAGACAATATAATGTCATCAAATTTGTTTTGTTGAATTATAAACTTATAGCCTTATTTTATTTGCACCAATTTGAGTGTTTGTCGTAGTATTGCTGAGGTCTTCAAACTCATTAGAGAATCTGGTGTTATGTCACATTCTGATACTTTGTAGTTCATTGTTTTATATCTGCATTTGCTCTTATAGTTTGAAAAGTTTGGTGGTTCAGTTTGTTGGATACGTGTTAGACAAAGGTAATTTTCATGATCCAATTTGCTGGCCTCTTTTGCAGCTGGAATTAAGTTGTAGATTCATGGTGTTCTTTGCTGCCCAAATATGCATTTATACGCTGAGTAATTAGTAGCCTTTAACACCTCAAATTTTCTTTATTTCATTCAGAGTCTTATAGCGATTAAAAGTAACAAGCTTACCTTGTGCCTCTCTGAACATTAGTTTATTGAATTTCCTGTTCTGTGGTTTCAGAATTATGAAGTGGGATTTACGATGTTTTTTTGGTCTTGGTAGTGTTTGATTCTACTTATTGTAAATAATTCTTATATTGTAGTGTTGATAAGATTATGATATATGATTAGGCGATTTCTGAGTGAAATTCAACACTCGTGTCATTTTTATTAACAGATTATAGAAGTTTAGTAATTGCCTAATTGAGGAACTTATAAATTAGTGACAATCTTGATATTTTTGACTACGATAGTGCCGTTTGTTTCAACATATAGATTTAATAATGATAATTTTTGTAGTGCATGTATTTGTAATTTATACTGGTATTATTTTTCTGATGTTTCTTCATTGGGGTGGTTGTGATGCCCACAGGTTGCTTAATCAAAACTTAACTAAATTTTTTCATGTATTTAGACTAGCACCAGAAATATGGACAAAAGTTGGATGTCAAATGATAGGTTGTCACATGAGTTCAAGGTTGGAGTGGAGTCTTTTTTGCAATTTGCCAAACAAAATGCTTCTGATCCCAACAAAATGCCATGTCCATGTGCGGTTTGCGGTAATATGCAGAATAAAAATGTTGACATTATAAGATTGCATTTGTTGTCTAAAGGTATAGATAGAACATACCATACATGGATATGGCATGGGGAAAATGTAAGTTAAGCAATGCAACGTATCTTTAGTGATGAAGTAGGGAAAGGAGCGGGGTTATTTCGAACAGAACCTATAGACATGGCGCCACGCCATATGAAAACACCAAAAATCCAAATGAATTTACAAAATTACTCGAGGATCTTTGAGAAAACTCTATACCCTGGATGTGGTAAATTCACAAAGTTATCTCTTGATTGTGAAACTATATAATCGAAGGCAAAATATGGTTGGGTAATACTGAGGCTTTAGTGAATTGCTTAGTTTGTTTCGTGTATCTCTGTCTACATATGGTAAGAATTGTATGGTTTTAAAATTTATATATTATGCATTTAGTTTTGTACTAATCAATATTATTTTTGAAATGATTGGTAGGCACTTATACAAGAAAATAGTGCGGGAAAACAAGCTTGATAAGTACTGATTCGTGGATCCATTGAATATAGGGCATGTACCATCAACAAGAGACGATAAAAAGGTTTTCTTGACAAAGAGATGGAACGGAAGGCACGTCTTTAGCAAATAGACCAATGGTACTCGGCCTAACCAACTTGTGTTAGCAGCATGTAATGTAGGGTAAGTATTTATTTTGGTATCACCTTCGAGTTGCATACTTTAATAACTTGATTATTTCTCTTCACTAACTCTGTGTATATTATGTAGTGAACATTGGATTTTGACGGTTATTAACTCTCACAAGGGGGTTGTTTATTTGTTGGATCCTCTTTTTCGTCGGATGCACAACCCACTTTGAAACAAATTGTGGATTTGTATGATTTCGTTTCTTCTCTTTGATTTAGTTTTATGTCTTAATTCATGCCTATTATGACAATAATGAATGAACTTGTGAATTTAGGGCCATACGAATGTTCAATACGGAAATCCACAAGAATGTGAAGAAGCTACTGTTTGGGACATACTTAAAGAGGTATTTTGAATCGTCCAATTTTCTGATTTTCACAAGTAAAGTATTTGGTGGGCTGAGTATCATCAATATTAAGTTTCGATTTATATGCCCAAAATAAAGTCCTTTTTTTGAGATCCCTCTGTTGGTTTCCCTGGATTTTCTTGGTAAATATGTTGGTTTGTTTTAATTTTGTTCAATAGCTACATTTTTTTTTTTTCTGTTATGTCTTTTTTGGGTGTGTTCTTGATTAGTATGATGGTTTTGTTTTTACTCGTGAATTTTGGATTTTTGATAGAGATATTTCTTTGTGTGAATTATGTTTTAAGCGATGTATAGGTGTGTTTCTTTGCTAAATGTCATGGAATTTGTTGGTAATTTGCGAGAACCTCTAATTCTTGAGGGTAATTGAGTGTTTTGTTGAACAAAGTTGGTTTTTTTTGTATGATGCTCATTTTGGTTCAATGTAGATTATTGATTGAAAGAAAAAAAAAAACAAATTTGTTTTTATCTTGCCTTTTCTATGTTGCTCGAGAGGTTTTGATGATTGATTGTGCTTTACTATGCATATAGCGATTTGTGATGGGAGTTTTATGTAGTTGAGTTTGATTGAATCTTGAATTGTGTAGATCATGGATTATTATCGGTGTTGCCGATCTATTGGATTATGAGTTTAGTTATGGGACTAATATTTTACTAAAATGACTGTTGCTTACCTCAATTATGATAAGAACAGGATGTTTGTTCGCATATATGGGGTGTTTATTCTTTTTTACATCACGATGTATCTACTTCATTTTATCACGTACCATCTCCAAAGTAGAACCAAAAGGGCTTAAGCTTATTTTAGTTGCATCATTCGACCGGACCTTTGCTTAATATCTTTGTGGCAATCCTATATGATTCTCCTGCAATTTTATTTGATAGGCATTACCTTAACCAACTTACTAGTTCTTGATCTTTTCTTGTTTTACCATATCTATTGTGAAATTTTCGTCTCAGCTAATTTCTTGATGAGTTAACACAGAATCCCTTACAAAATTGCTTATGTTGCACTTTGAAGGTTTTAGTTAGGGTCTCTCTAATTACTTCAAAATCCTGTAGCACCCCATCACTTTACTTTACCATCTTTAGTCCACTAAAAATCCTGGATCGATTGCCCGTTTTTGCTGGAGTCATGATGCATGGATGATGATTTGATGCTATTGGATATGTGTTCTCATTTTTAGTCTCCTGATTTGCTTATGAGATGTATTATAGCTTTTTGCATCATTTTTTCGCTCTTTGACAGTTGGTTCTTATTTTTGACTGGTTTGTTGATTTTTTGCATGGAATAGGGATAACTGGTTTGTTGATTTTTTCATTCAAGTGCTATATTGTTGTTGTGTTTTGGTTTCGTATTTGTGAATTTATAAATTTAGCTTGCTACTCATGTCATTTAAAATTGTTTCAAACATAGGCTCCTATTCAACCTGATGCATTATTGTAGAAGATTCAACTACAGACATGACTTCATTGCGATCAGTGGTAAATTATATTAAAATTTGGCGTTCTCATGTTTTTTGCAAATATTTAATAATTGGAGCCAATTATAATACCTATGTTTTTTCTCACAGTTCTCAAATGTGAAGTATTCTCAAGTTCAAATTGATGAAGTGCGATCGGAGTGGGCAGAATGCGTCCAAGACCATATACATGAGTGAATAGGTATTTTGTTCATAGTTATATGTAAATTTTCATAGTTATAAAGAATGCACATTCTGTAATTGGGTGAATCTGATTTCAATGTAAATTGATGTATATACTTCTTATTTGGAGGCATGAGCTTAAATTATGTAAATTGATGTATATACTTATTATTTGCAGGCATGATATTGGAGTGCTTTGCAGCTGCCCTCAATGAAAGAATAGTGTAACTTTGAGAACACTTGTTAAACGTTTTGTTAAACACTTGTTAGATATATTTCCGATATATTTGTTTTGTTAAACTTTTGCAGACATATACTAGATACAATCACTTGAATGTCATGTTTTGTTTTAGTTAGTTATATGGTATTTTCTTGTATTGTGTTTGTTTTTTGCATATATGAAATCAAAATTTATATTACCACAGGTGAAAAAATAATAGACACCAAATATAAAATACATTAGCCATGGTCTAAAATTACAACGGTTTATATGGCTTGTTTAACTGTTGTAATTACTTCAAAACCACAACGGATTTGATCTGTTGTTGAAATAGTTACAAAGTACAATGGTTTTAAAACCTTGTAGAACTGTTGTGATACTTCATAACCACAACGGATATTAACCGTTGTCCAATCCATTGTTGTATCTCATAATTAAAAAATAAATACCAGTCGTTGTCCCATTTGTTGGCTTTCAGCATTAAAAAACAACGGATTATAACCGTTGTCTGCTTATTAACGACAAAGGATTGTAACTGTTGTCGTTGAGCGGATTTTTTTTACAACACCATCTACTATAACGGGTGATTATTGTAATACACAACATATTATATCTGTTGTTGTTGAGCTTTTTCTTGTAGTGAGTAGGTGTAGACCCAAACAATAATTTGTTTCCTATGTTATGTATTGAAGAATTTGATGATTGGAAAATACGTATGCAAACACATCTCTCTGTACTACACGATGAAATATGGTTCGTCATCAAAGATGGCCCTATTAAGATCACAAAAGTGAACACAATTGTAGCAAGAGCAGTAGCTGCAAGAGATGAAGTTGTTGGTGTAGTGGAAATCGACAAACCAAGGAGTGAATGGACCAATGAGGATAGAAATAGACATAACATGTATAATGTTGCAAATGACACATTGTACGAAACATTGGACAAGGCTATGTTCAATAAAGTTAAATCATGCAGAACGACCAAAGAAATATGGGATAAGCTGAATTTAATCTGTGAAGGAATGGAGCAGATTAAAGAGAACAAACTCACTGTGGCAGTACAAAAATTTGAGAACTTCAAGATGATGGCAGGAGAATCATTTGGATTAGCTTGACACAAGGTTCACATAGATCACGAATGAATTATCAGCTCTGGGAAATGAGTATACACATAAGAAAATGTTGAAAATTCTTACAACCCTACGAGCTGAGTGGGAGATGAAAATTATATACTCAATGGACCTCACAAAATGTCAAACCATGAACATTTCTCGGGTTTGAAGGTATATGAATCGAGCTCAAAGGAAATAGGCCGAATGAATGAAACTCATTTGCATTGATAAGCGGTATGTTGTCTAAGACATAAGACTCAAAGGACATCATTGATAAAGAAGAAATAACCTTGATGGACAAAAGATTTAACAATTTTTTCAAGAAAACTATCAGAGGAACAAAATCCTCAAGAAGACACGCAACTCCATCTAAGGTAAAAGAGGAGAGAACACCCAAAAGAGCTGACAAAAAGGCAGAAGACTAGTGTTGGGATTGTAGACAGTCAAGTCACTCTGCAGTTGCTTGCCCATATCCACTAGTCAACAAGTACAGAAATGAAGAAGAGAAAAAAGATCTTCAAAGAAAGAAGAAAGGAGAGAGAAAACCATGGTGGCTGAGACAGAAATGGCCAAAGGAGATGAAGTAGAATAGTTAGACAGAAGTGAAGCTAACTACTCATCTGACATTGAGGAAGATACACTCACCCAGTGACGAAGCCAGGAATTTCGGGTAGTGGGGTCCAACTAATATTAATATTAAAATAGTTTGTCGGATTTTTTTTGCCACTTCTCCATAATAAAAATAGTTTGAACCATGTTTTTTTAGTCATTTTTGAGTTCAAATCTCCACGTTATCTTTTTTCATTTCTAGGGGTCGGTCCTTGACTCAATATAGAAAAATATACCGCACCAATTTTTTGAAATATAACCAAGTGCCTCATCAGAGAACACAAGAAGGGTATGACCGTATCAAAATGGTTAAAAAATATGTTTTTGGAAAATATGACTATTTGTCATTTTTACAAACATAAGTGAACAAAATAAATAAATAAATGCAAAAATTCAAGTTAAATAAAAATCAAGTTAAATAAAAAGGACAAAATAAATAAATCCAATCACATCTTATTATTCGTAAATAAATAACAAAATACAATTACAATATATAGAGATACAATAGAATAATGCAAAAATTCAAGTTAAAGTTTATGGCGGAGCTTAAAAATATGTACAAAATTTTAAGAAAAGGGAGAAAATGACCAAGACTCATATTTTTCAAGATTCACAAATCAAAATAGGAAAGAGGAATGCAATATAATTGAAGACCTCCCCCCATGTTTCTATTTATTTATTTATTTTAAGATTAAAAAATGAAATGACCAAAATACCTCTACTTTTTTTTCAAAATTTATAGCTTCGTCTATGCACTCATCCATATATAAACGAACTTTTCAGGTGAAGAAGATGGCGCTGACTAAGGGCGATGGATATGACAAGTCCTATGAATTTTTATGAGCATTTAATTTTTATAAAAAAAATATGTTGAACTATTTGATCTCTTTTCAAGTTGTTTAAGTCGTTAGTTTTTATTTCAAGTTCGTCAGTAATTGATATGATTAGACGAGGATTAATTTTTTTCCATGAAATACATTGCTTCTGCTACAATTGGATTAGTTTATTTTATTTTTAAATTATTCGTGTTCTTTTTCATTGTTAAAATTAGGTGAATGCTTGTTTATTTTATAATAGAAATTCCGGGGCGTTACAACATGTGACAAATTCCAGCCAAAATTCAAATTTCCGGCGACCCCATCCTCAATGTGCGAAAATTGGAAACTTACCAGACTAATTTTGCTACATGAGAAACCAACAGGACCAAAAATGCAAACCCCCAATAGTTATGGGACTAATAAATCTATACAATACAATCTTCGAATTTTTTAATCTGAGTAGTGAATTTTCCAGAACACAGCGTATACACAGGATTGCTGCCGCCATTGTATCTTGTCCAACAAGCAATGCCATTGCATAACCCAAATAAAAAGACAACCCCCTGTCCCCCCCACAATACTCCCTCTAAAACAGACTTGGAACACCGAAAAAGGGTAGAATTAAGGGTTAGGGCTCCGTTTCTGATTTGCACAAAGCTGAGCTGAAATTTCTATTGAGAAGGTTTGTATAGCGAGAAACTCTTCTACAGCTTCGTTTTTTTTTTTTTTGGATGAAAAATGAGAATTGGGCATTGCTTCATCTTTTGTTTTTATTTTTGGATTCTTATGTGATTGTTTCCTCCTCTTTCAGGTGTTCGATTGGAACCCGTTTCATCTCTTTTTTTCTGGGGTTTTTGCAGAATTGTCTATGGTACTTCCTTACGCTTTTTCTACAATTTCAATTTGTTAATGTTTTCCTTTATTTACAGTGCAGATTATTTTTTTGGGATAATTTTTTTTCGACGTTTTGCTGTTTGTGAGAGTATGATACTGTTTCGTGTGTTAAATTGGGGATATTAGTGCCTCACTGGATAATTTTTGATTGAGTTGGGTTTTGGTGTGTTGAAATTATCTGTTTAATTTGATGCATCAATTGGGTATTTGATGTTGTAGGCTGAAAATAAAACCATATTATTTGGCTATGCAGACAATGGTAAAGAAAGCCTATTCTTTGATTGCTAATTTGGGTCTTTTGTTGGATCTTCCATTTTGTTTTAACTCTCTTCTCTCTAATTAATTTTCACTCTTGTCCGCCCTCCGAATCGTAGCATTTCTGTGGCTGTGCTTGAGCCGAACTGTATAATATGTGTTCTCTTAAAATGTTCTTTCATTCCGTATATGCTATTACACTCTTGCATTTAGCATTTGCTTGTTTCATCTATGCATATCCTGGTGAATTGTTGTCGATAATGTTGACCAATATTAAATGAAAACCTTAAGCAAGTTCAACGAGCTTGTTTAATTTTGCAACCGAAATGATTTTCTTGGAGCTCATATGAATACGAACGCCGTATGTTTCTCCATGCCTTATTCATTTACTGCTCTTAATGCCACACAATTTAGTGCGATGCAAGCTTGCTCTGATTTTAATTAGCCTTGACGTCAACTAAGGAGATATTTTGATGCTTGTGATCTTAAATTGACGTTTTTCTGTTGTTTGCAGGCATCACCTATAGTAGTAGGTGCTACTGTTGGAACTGCTGCGTTGGGTGCTAGATACTTGATAAGAGCATGGGAGGCTTTTAAAGCTCGCCCTATAGTTCCCCATGCTCGTAGATTTTACCCTGGAGGATTTGAACAGGTCATGACGAGGCGAGAGGCAGCATTAATTCTTGGAGTGAGGTAAATATTCCTACTTTTAACTCTTTACACACCGCCACTAAGATTATAGGGAGTGTTTGCAAACCCTAAAAAATAAATGATTCTCAGCCTTTTTTAGTGTTTGGAAATGACAGCTTCTACGTCATTTTCAATCAAAATCTAAAAGCATCAATAGCTAAAAGCAGGGGGGAGATGTTTTAGGTTTCTGATTATGTTTCTGGTTTCTGGTTTGACTTTTACATGCAAATAAAGCGCTTTTACAACTTATCCACCAAACTCTCGATCTTAACTTAATCGATTTTCAGCTTATATTTGCAAACACTACTAATTCTTTTTTTGAGGTACAAACACTACTAAGTACTAACTTCTGATTTTCAGTTACTTGCCACTTTCGCGGCAATAAATCACTTCCTCCAAAAGTAGAAATATTTGCACACACTCCCTATGTCAAGTTCCAGATTTTGATTAATCGGGTTGCATATTTTTCCAGAATGACCTGTTTGTGTATATTATATCTAATATTCTACCGTTCTTCTATCAGGGAGCATGCTGTTATAGAGAAGATCAGGGAGGCCCATAGAAGAGTTATGGTAGCAAACCACCCTGATGCTGGTGGTAGCCATTACCTAGCTTCAAAGATCAACGAAGCTAAAGATGTTTTGTTAAAGAAAACAAGGGCACCAGATTCTGTTTTCTGATCAAATCCGCATAAAAGAGAAGTGTTATTGTGTCAAAAACACTTGTCTTTATCTATAGCATATAGGCTTATAGCATTTATCAAATTGTGATCATTGGCGTGATAATTTGTAACTCATTGGACTATTTACTGGTATATACATACAGGTGGATTTTTTTTTTTTTTTTGGTATTTTGTTGCGGTGGAAATTGGAATATCCAATGTTGCTTAACATTGCATTTCAGTGAATGAGAAAAAGTTCCTCTCGTATGGTAACTTCTGTAAGAGCTTACAATTCTGCTGATATGGCCGTGGCGCGAAGTTTTTGATTTATCTGGGATTGTTGTCTTACTAATGAGGAATATGAGAGCATCTGAACAATGTGTACAAGTGGTTGCAATTTAAAACTCTTTTGCTCTAATAAATCACATAATTTCACCCCAGATGACGATACTTGGGATTTTTGGCAATTTTTCTATAACAAAAAAATATCTTTTAACCATGTTTAATCAAAAAATATGTTATATAATCATTTTTGAGTTCAATTATCGTCTTTCTCTTTTTTCTCAGGATCGGTATATTATTTTTTCAAAAATGGTGAAGTATCCCGTCAAATAATGCAAGAAGGGTATAACAGTCAGTTTTGAGTCAAAATGACTAATTTTTTATTTCTTTTTCTATTTTTCATTTTCACAAAACATAAATAACCAATTTGGTGTATTACCACCCCCCAAAGAGAATAATTCTTGGTATGGCGAGCAATGCTACAACAAAATCGCCTAATGCATCACATATTCATGGAATTTGTCCATCATCATCAACATGGACGTAGCCAGGATTTTCGGCCAGTGCGGTTAATTTTCTTTTCTTTTTGGTGGGACGATTGTCGGGCCAAAATTTTAAAAACATAGAAATTAAAAAAAAAAAAAGGCAATTCGAAAAGTTGTACCTTGCAAAAATTCTTTGTGGGTTTTTCCAATTTGGGTTCTCTAGAATGAACTTCTTGGAGAAGTGAAATATTCAAAAGTTCATTCCAAATTAACCACCAAATAACAATTATTATTATGGAAAATAGATTTTTACATCCAAAAGTTCATTTGAAAAGTACTCCCAAAAAAATATTTTTTTTGAACCCAAAAAACTATTAATTATCAAGTTTGGAACATATATATCTATCTATAAAACCAAAAGATACAATCATTCATTCACTCATATACATTAATTAGGCCAGATAATTCTTAATTTTATGAGCCAATATAGTAGGTTTAATTGTCCCTTTAAATTTTAATTCAATTTTTTTCCTAAATTTTCAGTGCGGCCAACTCGAATTTAACACGGTCATTCCGGGAACGAGTGCGGTCCACCGACCGCACTCGTCCTAAGGTGGCTACGACACTGATCATCAACAATTGCACCCTAATCTGAAATCTAAACTATGCAAAATTTTACGTAGGATGTTCTTCATATCTCAACCTTTATATGAAGAAAAAATGAGATTAAATTCCAAAACCGTCATTATAATGAGTTTTTTTTTCGAACGATAGTATTTTATTAGAACAACTCAAAAAACTGGAATTACAACTACAAACGTAGCCAACTGACTTGACTAAATAAAAGACAACGGGGAATTGGCAAGACCAATTCAGATCCACTTCACAAACTAAAAAAAATCACACCCAAAACTAGACCACTCCCATGTTGGGAGACTTCAACACTCCTTAATGGAAACTGTAAAACACTAAAAAAAACCAAAATCGGGCACGAGCAACCACTACACACTACAAAACATATAAAACTGACCCGCCTACGAGTTTCGCAAATCAACCGAGAAAAGAAAAGACAAACAAAATAAGAAAACTACAACTTAGCAACAAAATAAAAACAAAGAAATAAAATAACAACCTAGCAAATAAAAACACCTGAAAATAGAAAAAACCCGAACAAGAAACCTCTCCCTATCTCGATCTGCCGCCTTCGCCGCCCACCACCGCATCCGCCGCTGAGTCATGGCTGGACCACCGCTGCCCGCACCCACGAGATTCTCCCAAAACCGGATCTGAAAATAAGCAACAAAAACCATTTGGATCTAGAGCAAAAACTATCGCGGGGCTGGAGAGGCTTGACCGGCGACTAGGCATCGCCACCAAGAAGAAGGTGGGGATGGGGGAGGCTTTAGAAGAAGAGAGGGAGAGAGAAGAAGGTTTCTGGAGTTTTTTGTTTTTTTAGAGAGAGGTCAGAGAAAAATGGTAGAGAGAGAAAAGGCACCCGCTATTATAATGAGTTTTCCATTTACATGAAAAATGTCATGAAATGACGATGAGTTGAGATAATAGTTACTTTAGTTATGTCCCCTTAATTATATCGTATTACAAGATTTATTATAAAATGTAAAATCAACGTTCATATTTTCCTTAAAGAAGATTTAGTAGTAGTAGAAAAGGTCTTTTGAGTATTTTATTAAACAGAACTACAAATGTGTTGCACATAACAGAAAGTGAAAAAAAATAAATAGAAAAATGTTATGCTACAGTTTTCTCAATCCAACACCACTGTCTACTACGCCTTTCATCACCATCAACATTAAGAAATTCTTCTCAGACAAACAGCCCCGATTTCAACAAATCGCACACTCTTCCTACTCTCCTGCTGCAACGGATTACTCGACCAAATCTAGCATTTCAATGGGTTCTGCGCCAAAAACGCAAGATCCCACGTTCGAGTTTCTTGCCAAGAAGCCTTACGTCCCGCCTTCGTGGGCAGTCCAGCTCAGTCCCGTGCCTTCTCACATCTTTTCACTGGGCCATGTATGTTTCGGAGTTTCAATTTTTACTGAGAATTGCTGTTATTGTTATGTTTGTGATTTGAGTGTTTTGGGTTGATTATGTCATAGTTTCCGACTCCAATTCACAAGTGGAACCTTCCTAATTTGCCTAAGAATACCGAGGTTTATCTCAAGGTAATCATGCTTTTTTATGCTTATCTAATTAGTAGTTTGAATTTTGTATCCTATGAATTGAATATTTTAGTGATGAATGTAAGTATTTTAATTGATTGCTTTATTCTTGTACTTCACCTGATTCTGATTTCAAAGCTGACATTAATTTTATGATAATTTGGAATAGTATTGGAGTTATCATATTCATACAATTATGGTGAACCCTGGCAATTAAAAGAATTTTAAGATAGAATTTGAGGCCCACTGCATGAACCAGGCTCCTTAACAACCTATTTCCACTTTAGATTAAATTGTATTCTTGGAAAGGGCAAGAACAGTGATCATTTTGGGTTGGAAAATTGAATTGAGCCTTGCTTCTCAAGAGAATGGTTGGGATTGCACGCTAAAGCTTAACTTCGGGATCATGAGAATAGGATGGCTACTATGGGCTTGGATTCAAAATCTTGCGGTTGTCATTTCTAGCATCAAGTACTACCAGAGGCATTGGCATCAAGTTGGAATATCAACTCAAATCTAATAAACTTGTGTTACAATATTCAAAAGTTTAAGATCCTCTAGATTGAGCAACATGGTCTCAATAGTTTGCTTGCTGTTGGATTATTCAAATTGGATAACATGCTTTACACATTATTTTCAAACTAAATTTGCCAACATATTGTTTCGAAGACAGACCAATAGAAAACTAGTGCGCTGTAATGCTTCGTTATTCTTATGATATTGTGTGCTATTTTTATCCTGAGTATTCTGACTGGATTTTTCAATTTCTGTGGTCTAATATGCAAAATTTGCAATTTTTATAGCGTGACGATCTTTCAGGAATGCAATTAAGTGGTAACAAGGTGAGGAAACTTGAATTCTTGTTGGCAGATGCAGTAGCACAGGGTGCTGATTGTATTGTAACTATTGGAGGAATACAAAGCAATCATTGCCGAGCTACTGCTGTCGCTGCCAGATATTTGAATCTTGACTGTTATCTTATACTACGCACCTCAAAGGTAATGGGTTGTGCCGCCAAATTTTTCCAGTCATTAGTCATTACACTGCTGAAAGCAATGGGCGCTTTATATGATGGATATGTTCTTATATTGGCTTTGTCACATTCTGATTTTTCAGGTTCTAGTAGACAAGGACCCTGGGTTGACTGGAAATCTCTTAGTTGAACGTTTGGTTGGAGCTCATATAGATCTTGTGTCAAAAGAAGAGTATGCTAGCGTTGGGAGTGTAGTATGTCTACTGTGTCCCTCATTGCTCACTGTCTGATAATTCTATGACTACTAATTAGAACTCTGTTGTATTGCCTTTTGAGCTAATGATGAAGGCTCGTTGATGGTAGCTCTTTATATCTTTTGCATGTAGAAGTATGGGAATTTTGGGAGTGATATTAGCCATTTTTTATACATTGTAGAAAACGGGACTGTGAAGTGATGCTCAAAGCATTGGTTGAGTGGTAAGGGTCCTAGGACACTGAAAAGGGGTCCTAGGACACTGAACTGATTTTGAGCTTTTTGTCGTTGCTGAAGAGTTTAGAGCTATGAGGCTAATTAATACTCCTTCCCTTCTCCATATCACACTTGCTTTTAGGCTTGCTGCTCGTTTGATCAAGCAAGAGAGTCGGAGAACATAGTCAGTGTTGTTTTTTTCTTTTTCCAGTTGATTGGAATCTTTGATAATGGAATTGGCTTTGTTCCCATTCTTTAATGGTTTTACTATTTTTCTTGAATTACCAATTGTTCAAGTGTCCTATGTGGCTCCCCAATTTATTTTTCTTTCTTGCAATTATGCTATCAGGCTCTCACCGACTTACTGAAAGAAAAATTGTTGAGTGAAGGGAGAAAACCGTATGTCATTCCTGTGGGCGGATCCAATTCCTTGGGAACATGGTAAATCTTGCTTCATGTGAACCAATCTTGTTCACATGCTTTATGAAGTTGATATATTTTTTTTAATTTTAGTTTTTACCACAACTGAGTTTTGTTAGTAATTGACTGCATTTTGACAAACTTTATAGCTTCTTGTTCGAGGATTTTTTCGACTTATCGTGAGGAGTGATGGAGACTACTCTTCAGGGCTCTTTAATTTGTCTTGAGTCAACCACTCAACCTTCAACTGAAAATCTTTTCTTGTGCTATTGTTTCCATGTTATCCAATACCATGGCGGGTAATATGGGTAATCGTTTCACTTATTGTGTATGACCATACAAGTTTCGAATCTATCCTCTCAGGCATATATATGCCATAACAACCAGAAGGTCCTCAAAATATACAAGGGTTCTGCAAGTTCTTATACATATTCTATTTCTGCCCTAGGACTTGGCCTTTCTTTATCCTTTTTCCTACTATTCCCTTTTCAGGAAACTTGGGGCTGCCTTCATAGAAATTTGCTCGGAAGTTTCGGAAGGCAATCGGCCTTTTAACTTTAGGCAGATCATCTGACAACATAACTATTAAATGTTTTTACTGGATATGGAGGGTAAAACTGCTAAGGAGAGTAGAGAGCATGTTTTTATCTCTTGATCTAATATCATGTGGTGATTTTGATATCGATTAACAAAATAGTCTGTTTTTTCAGGGGCTACATTGAAGCAATTAGGGAGATCAAAAATCAGCTCCAGGAAGGGAGCCGTGAAGTAGCATTTGATGACATTGTTGTAGCATGTGGAAGGTCTTATCCTATTCCCGATGTTGTTAGTTATTGTCTAACAGATTTTTGGTATTCATGTATCTTTATATATTTCTGTCAATGATTTTTCAGTGGAGGCACAATTGCTGGTTTATCAGTTGGGTCTTGGCTGAGTAATTTGGGATCTAAAGTACATCCTCGTTGTTCTCCTTCTGATATGCTCTCTATCATCTTGGAGACTGCTCTCTGTTATTAAACTGTCGTGAATGCAGGTCCATGCTTACTGTGTATGTGATGATCCGGAGTACTTCTATGAGTATGCTCAAGGCCTACTTGATGGACTTCAAGCTGGTGTTAGCTCACGTGATATAGTCAACATTCATAATGTGAGGCTCATGTTTATTGGACTGTTGGATTACTGTGTTCATATTTCTTATGTTTGAGTAATAATTTGCACTTGCTTGTCTCAATCAAAGAAGATGTAGGGTCTAATATTCGTTTGTTGTGGAGTAAATATATTTGTTCTTTAAAAAGGTTTTCTTCACTATACTTATACTGTTGTTGACAGATTGTTAGTTCCGTGTTTCCAAGAATAATTAAAGTCTGTAAAACACAGATGGCAAATGGTCTGCGTTGCCGAGTCTAATTAACGTCTGTAAAACAGTTGTATGCAATAAAGGCTTGGGCTGATAAACTATTACAAATTGATTGAAATTGAAAAAATGGTAACTGGTTATGTTGCACGAGTATTTGAAAATTCTTATTTTTTTTTTGCTTAACTGCAGTTTGTCCTGGTTTATTCATGTTGATTTATTGTCCGAATGTCTAGTCAAAATACAAATGCGAAGCCCAATGCTTATCTCGACCTTTCTCCACAGGCCAAAGGTCTTGGTTATGCTATGAATACAGCAGAGGAGCTTACATTTGTCAAAGAAATTGCTCAAGCTACTGGTGTTATTCTTGACCCAGTCTACAGGTATGAGGGTGTGGATGGTTGGCCTTTCATTCCACTTTTTTTCTGTTTTTAAAGAGAATAGTATGAAAGATGTATTTGGGAAAATAAAAATTAATTTTGAGAGTGTGATTGGATATAAGAAGGAATGATGACGATAGTTGATGTGATAACTTTTTAGTAAATAATAATTAGATGTGATTGGTGATTTGAAAAATAAGGGAGAGTGAATAGTGTATTTGAGATGTGATTGCGTAATGATGCTAGTTCATCGTGATGTTTGTATAATAAAATAATAATTTGATGTGATTGATTATTAGAAAGTGAGAATGAGTCAATAGTGTAATATTTTGAAAAATTTGCCAAATAATAGCATGTTGGGGAGAGAAAAATTTAAGGAAAATTTTGATAAAAATTCTCCAATCCATCCACTGCCTAAGCTTCTACGGTTCTTAGCAAATGGCTGCTTCATGCTACAGACTTGCCTCCTATTATCAATGTGCACAACAGGGATTAGTGAAAAGAAAACTGTTTTATATTTGCATATTCTCTAAAGTTTTGAAAATTACTAGTTAATCTCATCCAAGATATAGCTCTTTTTTCATTTTTTTTTTTTGGGTAAATTACAATAACTACCCTTGAGGTTAAGCATAATTACAAGAAGTTCCAGTTATCTTTCAAAACTATACATACCTTCTTAATGTATTTCAAGCACCCCTTTAGGTTTGTCTTTGTTTAAAAAATACCCCCCTCAGAAGGTGTAAATTGTAAAATAAAAACAAATATCGTAGGGGTATTTGTAATTTTGAAAGAAACTGAGTTTTTTAGTAATTAGACTGAATCTTGAGGTATTCTTTGTAATTTTTTTTTTTGGCCAATCGACTTAATTCTTTTGACACACGCAAACCCTTTTTATGTGGATCCAAAATTCTTCAGAAACGTATGCTTTTTCTTGTGATTTTTATGCAGTGGAAAAGCTGCTTATGGAATGATGAGAGACATGGCAGAGAATCCCGGAAGGTGGGAAGGAAGAAAAGTTCTCTTCATACACACTGGTGGACTCTTGGGCTTGTTTGACAAAACAGAGCAGATTGCATCAGTGGTTGGAAGTTGGCGTAGAATGGATATCCATGAATCTGTACCACGAAAGGAAGGCACTGGTAAAATGTTCTAAGCATATTCAAGATAAAAATTTCCTTCTCTGGCCTTTAGATTTATTACTCAGTAAGATAAAAGAAGCAGAAGACCAGATCCAGATTTTGTAAAATGCTTTACAAATATGGTTCAAGAAAAGGAAACCTCGGACTTCACGGTTGTTGATTATATTGTAAAAATCAGTTTCCCCTGTTTCTTGCATATGCTGCGGTGGGAATAAGTGGTTTATCATTCCCGGTTTATTTGTCTTAAGGCTTGAGTTTTTGTTAGCTCAAGAGAAAAATTGATTATTTGCTTGTGTTTTCGGATTAGAAGTTGGCCTGCATGGTTCTTTCAGTCTATGGGGGAACCAGAGCATTGTGCAAAAATTGAGTATTGAAAACCATATCAGTGAAATTTGTCACCTTGATTGTTAATCATAGTACAAAAACTGGATGCTTCTCGTGGTGGATGATGAGTTTTGAAAATTGGGCCAGTGGAAAAGTTAGTTTACATTAAGCTGAAATATATATTAAATTGGAATATTCGTCCCTAGGATTTCCGGCTGGTGCAGTCAATTTTTTTTTTCGTTTTGGCAGGGTGGTTGCTGGGCCGAAATCTTGAAAAATAGAAAATGAAAAATATTGCAATAAAAAAGAAAAAACAAATCTAAAGGTTGTACCTTAAAACAATGACTTCAAAAAGACAAACATGTCAAAAAAAATTCGTTTTGGCAGGATGGTTGATGATGGCTGTAGCGTTTGTTTTGATTTTGGTAATTGGACCTTAATTAGACTAGGAGATTCTTAACATTTGGGTCAAGACAGTATGTTTATTAGCCTTTTAAATATATATATGGATTGGACATTGTTTGGGGTGTCAATTTGGGTTGAGTCCAGGTCTATGGGTTCACGGGTCAGGATAAGTCAATCCAGACCCAACCCATTTAATTATTTGTGTTAGAATCTTGAACTCGGACCCGACCTATTTATTTCACAGGTAACCCGGACCGACCCTTAACCCATTTAAAAAATTATTTTTATGAATATTTAATAGTTTCAACTAAATAAATTTAATTTTTTTAAAATCAACCACAATGACATTATTCAATAAAAAAATTCACAATTCACAATATACAAAAGAAATAATATAATTGATAAACAACATAACATACTAATCATATTTTGTAACACCCCATAAATTATTTGATCTTTGGGATAGTGAATTTTTTAGCCTTTTAGGATTTTAATTTTGGTCCAACATAGAGATGCCCTTTTATTATTGTAAGCCCAGTGATTATTATATTAATAGACCTACTTTTGTAAGCCCACTTTATTAAAGCCGATATGTGTATTTTATTTGAAAATCTGTAGAATTTTATTAGCAAAAAGGAGCCCTCATGTTTTATAAAATATTTATTAGATAGAAAAGAGTTTTTATTTGTACCTATCCAATAGGCTTGACCTAATATATGGCCTAATAGGACACAGACTCTCAAGCTTAAATGAGTATAATATCCGTGACTCATTTCCACAAAATCTCACACGTTAATTTTCAGAATTCCCAAGTCTCACATCTCACGTATCAACGCCACACTTTTCTGTTAAACTCCAAACAACTCTTAGAACTTTTCCGGTCTATCGTCCAATCCCCAAGTTCTCAAGGTAAGCATTCAACAAAGATTTTTTTTTTCTTTCCAATTTGCTGTCAAAATCTCAGCCTTTTTATATCTATATCTATACTACTATAGAAGTGTGAATAGGTTGAAAGGTTTCTTGAAACTTTTGATATTCAAAGTATTCCTTTAACATAGTTAATTTTAGGGGTAATGAAGTAATTTGGTATTTATTTGATTAGTTTTGTTTAGTTACAAGACAAGTGACCTTTTATATCCCAATTTTTTCTTATGTCTTCTTCAATTGTAACTTTTAATGTATCTTGAATTTTAAAATAATATCAGTTTCATATTAAACTACATTCCGAAAGCTTTCCAATGATATGTTATAAGGCTATAAGCATATATAGAAGACTTTGTATAATAGAATTTTAATGGTTTAAAGTTGAGTATTATGCAAAGTTGTATATTTATAATTATTTTTATATTTTTAAATAATTTAAATATACTTATAATAATTTTAGAGGAAAATGATATATGAAATTACAATTGACACAAAAAGGAAAAAATAAACATTCTAATCATAGAAGTTTTGATTAAAAAAAAAAAGAGGGCAAAATACATGATCCATGAATTTCGTTTATGGTTGCAATGTAAATACTATTGAACTATTAAATCTATCTCTAATTTTTTAACGTATGTACCCTTTAATATTTTATATCTTAATTTAGACTCAAATATATATATATATATATATATATATATATAATATTTTTAGGATGTTTTTTAATAAGACAATCCCATAATTATCATAATAAATATTTTAAAAAAATATATTTAAAATAATATAACAATCTCATGCTCAAATAAAAAAAAGTCAAGAAATAAACTAAACCTTGATGATGGAAATATATCTAAATTAATCATGAGATAAAATTATGTTTTTAATGTGGAGGTATAACAAAGAGTATAAAATAAGAGAAGTCTTTTTTTTTTTTATTTGAAATGTATTCATGTGCATTCTTTTATTTGTTATGGCCTGAAAAATAGGAGGGAAGTAAAAAAAAAAATGTTTGACAAAGAAAAAGATGAAGAAAAACCAAACAAATATTTTACAGCGAAATAAATATTCTTTTAAAATAATTATTTTAAAAGGTAATATAAAAATCTCCTGCGCAAAAAAAAAAAAAAAGAAAAAGTAAGCTATACATGGATTATAGCATTATGTTCTACCCTAACGAGATAAATTTTTAGTATTTAATGTGGAGGTATAAGAAAGAGTAATCTCTTTTTTCATTTTAGTTATTTTCTTGTACTTTTTATCTTTCATCGCCTAAAATATTAATGGACGAAAATACAAAATAAATTAATAAAGAACAAGAAGAAGAAAGATGGAGCATTTTCGTTGCGACAAAACAAATGTCTTTTTAGACTCTAAATATGGATAACGGTATGACTTATACAAAATAATATTTATATCTCACATTATAAACTTTGGTTTTAAAGTTATTGTTTTTTATTAAGATATATATGATTTCAATTTATATTATCAATAGAAAATGTATGATTTAATGACAAAAAAGAATGATATAAATCAGTAATTAAAAGAAAAATTAAGTGTGATAGAAGTAAAATTGACGTATATTTCATATTAACAAAATTTGAAGAAAATTCTTAGAAGTCATTCATTACATATTAATTTGAGTTTCCGAGTCACACTTGATTGCGAGTTAAAAATTACCTTCCTAAAAGATTATAAAAATTAAAAATCAGTATGATACTTATGATAAATTCGTGAACCAAATAAATATATCCAAATATTTTTTTTATCAATATCTAAATATCTATACTATACTTATACTTTATTTTTCTATATATTTATCTATAATTATATTAAAAGCGTGAATTGTTGGATGGTTTCTTGAAACCTTTTGATTAGACAAATATATATTATTCCATAGTCAATGACAAAATTATTTCTTTATTCAAATTTTATTATAATTTCAGTCACTTCTATTCCATTAAAAATATTTATTTACTACTTATATTGTGGGGTATTGTTCAAATCTTTAATACGTAACAGACTAAAATATATTTTCATGTTTAACCAAATAAAATATATAAAAGGTTCAAAGATTAAAAGTAAAGAGCCAAAAAGGATATACGTATCATTGCTAGAAATTGTTGAAGAAAAATTAAAAAAACATTCATAATATATATATATATATATATGGCATTTTCGATAAAATAATTGATTTAATTAAAAAGCACACCTTTAAAAAGTAATAAAGATTTAAGCACAAACACAATAATTATTACACAAAATCCAAGTATAAAATATCTTAAACTTTTACAAAATGAAGTACATAAAACAATATGTGACAAAATTAGAAATAAAAAGTGTCTAAATAAATATATATTAAATTTTAATAAAATAAATAAATGAAAGAAATTTTTAATATTAAATGATTTGATACATGTGGTGAACTTTGGTATTAATTAAATTACATATTAAGATACCAATATAATATTCATAATACTATTTATATATCAAATTAACAGTATTAAACCATATATAATACTAAACTGGAGCTAAATGACCACGTTTCGTGTAAGTACTGTGAATTATATGGGCTTAAGGATGGGCAAGAGGATGGTTGAGGGATTTTTTGAAACTTGAAATATAAATTTTTAGCACGTACATTTTCTTATTTGATCAAAAATATATATATACTCGTTTTCTTCCATAAAGGATTATTTTTTTTATGAAAAGGCATGGGTAATTATATATTACAACAATAAAATAAATATAAATTAGTTTTAGCATATTACAAATAATTATAATTTGTATAACTATATATTTTAGAAAATTTACAACTACAAGTATCATCATAATAGTATAATATATATTTCTAAAATTAATTGAATTAGTGATTCTTTTAAAGGACATAAGTTTTTGTAAAGTAATTTTCAAATATAAAACTTAATAAGTATTATATTTAATTGTTAAAGTTTGACTTAATGTGGAAATTGATAACTTTTGTTTTTAACTATTTTTGGTTTAATTGTTTATTAAATGGATATATTTTGTATCAATTGGATAGAGTTTCAAAATTTAGATTTTAAGTTATCACTGTTTTCATTTGAAAGCATAACTCTTAAAGACAAAAATAGATTAATTGTCATCTGTATCGGGTTAAAGTTTATTATTTTAAATATGACACTTAAACTAAATTGATTGCTATAAATGTAAGTTTATGTGTTGTGATAAAAATATTCACTTTGCATGGCATTATAATTAGGATTCTTTATGAAAAGTCTTATTCTTTTTGGCACATATTTTGTACTTAATATCTGTTTGAGTTACGTTTCTTTAATCGAAGAAGTTATAGACAATGAAAGAAGTAAGCACACGATTATACCAGGATAATATTAACTTTTATTTTACATATTTTTCGAGAAATAAGAATACAAAGAACGTCATGAGGTTATTCTTGATTTTGGTAAAGAATTAATTTAATAAATTTTAAATTTTTTATACGAGTTTGTAGTTAAAGTGATATTGCTCACTTTTTGTAAGGATGTTGATACGAAGTTGAGTATTCCAGTGTTTTTTAGATTCATATCCCTTCCATTCTTCCCAACTCATTAAATTTTTAATTAATGTAATAACTTGTGATATATCAATTTTTAGCTCATGAGTTATCGAATAATCGTGCATTTAATTTAAAAAAAATTCTGCAATTAATTAAGAAAAATACTTTCATAGCCATTAAACTGTCACAAAAGATTGATTAATATTATCATAAGCTTATATAAAAAACTTATTTTGCTGTTATAATAATTTAGTTAATTTGTTGTCTTGAGCTTTTTAAAAGATTTACTTAATCGTTCATGTAGATTAATTTTGACTTACAAAAAACAAAATGTATATTAAAATACTTTGAAGTATTTTAATTTTAATAATCTAAGTATTTAATTAATACATATTTACTAGTAAAGTACTTCAAAGTGTTCATCAATAAAATTATTTAAAATTTTAATAAATTCATATGGATCACGTGCGAAGCACGTGTTTCTTACTAGTATATAAAAAAAAAAAAACAGAAGAGAGAAAGTGAGAAGAAACAAAAAAGAAAAAAAAGGAAAAGGCAGCGGCTATATGCCACCTCGCACCGCATTGCCGGAAAACCTGAACAAACCCGCGCTGCCTCCACCCTGTCCCGCTAGAACCCAGGCAGACCCAAATTCCAGTCGTTGAGTTCCTCTCGCCGTCGCACTACCCCTTGTTGTTTCCACATGGTTCATCGATGTGGGTGTGAAGAAGGGAAAAAAAAAAGGGAATTGGTGATGGTGTGTGTGGCTGTGATGGAGAGTGTCAGAGAGAAAGATTGAGAGTAAGATTGAGAGAGTAGTTGATTTAAGAGATAGAGGAAAAAAAGAAAAAAAAAAAGAAAAGAAGATTGAGACAGAGGTGGTGACGGGAAGGATGAGAAAAGGGGATGAACTTTGAAAAAGAAAATCTGATTTTTGTCCACTAGATTAGAAAATTCAGTCTCAGGTTTGGGGATTTAATTCTTGGCCATTCTAGAAAATTTTGATTTTAACATTCCAACTTTTCAAACATTGCAAAATAACATTGGCCATGATTTTTATCAACCAAAGCTTGACCAGTTGACTGGTTTTCATTCCAAACTTCAATTTTAGTCTACCTAATTTCCAGAATTACAGAATGACCCACCTAGATTTTTAACTATTTACAAGTCAACCCATCAACTCCATTATTTGAGGAAGTTGCCGATTTTTGACCGAAATCATGTTTTGATCCTAAATTAAACTATTCCTATCCTTGCTTCCATTTATCAAGTTTAGTCCTATTTTTTTTCAAAGCCATGTATTAAGTCAAGTTTATTTTTGCGTGTGTAGGAAACGATACTTTTAAGGTCTAAGATTTTTCGAGCTCAAGCAATTTCAGATTTTTCCATGTCACGAACTGCATATTAAGGCGGGGTTTACTGCTTATTGTCTATTTTAAATGCCTTATTATGATTGTTATATGTTTGAGCACGTTAAATATGACATGACATGAATGTACTTAATTGTACAAACACGAAGGTACTTAACTGTACAAACACGAACGTACTTAATTGTACACCCACAGTTAGCCTACGAGCTTGTTTGATCAAACCATGGAAATCATAGGTGTATATGCAATGACGATTATGCTTGTGTATGTAATTTAGACAATGCGTCCCCACTGAGTTGTTGATAGCTCACCCCTTTCATTTAACAAATTTTCAGGTTAGGAGTTCAATGTGGCATGGAGGGGGATGTATGTGATCAGAGTCATGCAAAAGTTTTTTTTTCATAATTATTGAGAGTTTCCAGACAATGTTTGCCGTTTTAATTTTTCTTTGCGCATATGGATTATAGTTTAATGTTTTCTTTAGTACAAGTTATTTCTTTTCCTTGGAAGTCAAATTTAGTAGTCTATTTCTCTTTAAATGTGAGATATTTATAAAACTTTTTATTTAGCGAAAAAATTATTCATGGTTGCACTCTTAATAAAATTAGAATGTTACATTTGTGGTATCAGAGCAGATCTACGCTTCTGTAGACTTGTTAAAAAAAAGTGAGGAAATATTATTCTTAAAAAAAAAGGTATTCTAAAATGTCAATGATCATCCAACTCCGTCGTACCACGTCAGCTCCAAGGTATGCATATTATTTTTTTTTATGTTAATGATCATGTCAAGTTATGATTTATGAGCTTTATGCTAATGTCATGTACGAAATATTTTATCACGTCATGATCATGTTAATCTGTAAGCTTTTAACTAATGTCATGTACTATGAGAAATCATGTTTTATTATTATCATGCGACATATGTCTTCATGTTTAATTTGTTTTATATCAAAGAAAATTTCAGGATAAAACCATGTGGGCTTTAATTACATGAACCCAGATGGCCATTACTTATTTGACTCGAACTGTTAGGAAGATGATTGAAACGATATGTTAATGAATTACATTACTGATGGCTTATAGAAGTTACCAACTGCATGAGTACGACAATATTAGTGTTCGTACCACTAGTTAGATAGTATTTTAACCCATGGTATATGATGACTTACTTCGAGTACTAAGAAGCACTATGTATATGACAATAGGAAAATGATTCGAGGATGTAGATCTGGAGCCCGAGCTACTGCAGCTACTAACAATAACACGAACCAGAATAATAAGGCAAATCCAGCACCGGCACCGAACCAAGGGAATTTCGAGAATGAACGTGCGTTCAACAAGCATTCGCGTTAACCCAGGCCCAAGTGGTGGAGCAGTTTCGCCGCTTCTCACCCCCAATCTATAATGGGCAAGAAGGACCTGCTCATGTGGACCAGTGGTTCATATCAATGGAACACACTTTCAAGTTGATCGGGTGTACTAAGGCACAACGCATTCCTTGTGCTCAATACCAACTGGTACAAGATGCTGGACGATGGTGGATGAGTTACAGGAGTTTAAGGTCTGCCGAGGAATGAGCAGCCCTAACATGAGAAGGGTTTAAGGAGATAGTAAGGGAAAAGTATTGTCCCCAACACTATCGGGAACAAATAAAGCGCGAGTTTTGGGATTTGAAGCAAGAACGGATATCGGTTACAGAATATGAGAGGAAGTTCAACCAGATGAGTTTCTTCGTGGAGCACATGGTAGACACTAATCGTAAGAGAGCATTGAGGTTTCGAGCGGGATTACACCCTCGGATACATTGTATTATGGTTAGCCATGGAGTCCTATCATATGCAGAGACAGTGTTTTGTGCACATGAGATAGCCACCAACCATGAGTTAGACCGACAACAAACAGGGAATTTGGGCAAACAAAACTGGAGTGGGAATCAAGACGAGAGGGGAAATCAGAATAAACAGACAAGAACCGAAGTAGAATCTGGACCAAGCATCCAGACTACTAAACTGTTGTGTGCCAAGTGTGGGAAAATCATAATAAAGACTGTTTGTTGGGTAAAGATGGTTGCTTTAGGTGTAAGAAGCCAGGGTATGCAACATGGGAATGTGTAATTCTAAACAAAGAACATGGGAGAAAAGGGCAAGGCCCTAGAGTACAGGCCCGAGTTAATGCTATGACTCATATTGAAGGTACATAACTGAATTTCGAGGAAGAAATTTTTTCGAGGGGGTAGAATTTTAACACCCATAAATTATTTGATCTTTGTGATAGTGATTTTTTAGCCTTTTAGGATTTTAATTTTGGTCCAACATAGAGATGCCCTTTTATTATTGTAAGCCCAGTGATTATTATATTAATAGACCTACTTTTGTAAGCCCACTTTATTAAAGCCGATATGTGTATTTTATTTAAAAATCTGTAGAATTTTATTAGCAAAAAGAGCCCTCATGTTTTATAAAATATTTATCAGATAGAAAAGAATTTTTATTTGTACCTATCCAATAGACTTGACCTAATACATGGCCTAATAGGACACGGACTCTCAAGCTTAAATGAGTATAATATCCGTGACTCATTTCCACAAAATCTCACACGTTAATTTTCAGAATTCCCAAGTCTCACATCTCACGTATCAACACCACACTTTTCTGTTAAACTCCAAACAACTCTTAGAACTTTTCTACTCTCTCGTCCAATCCCCAAGTTCCCAAGGTAAGCATTCAACAATTTTTTTTTTCAGTTCTTTTTAAAAAAAAAGAAGAAGAAAGAAGCGAGAAGAAATAGAAAAAAAAGTGTTGGGAAATTAATTTTTAGATTTTGATGAATGCCATGTAAAACTTAGAATAGAAAGTTGGCACCCCATTTTCCTTGTAATTTGCATTGTAATAATAGGGCTGGTCGAGCTGAGTTAAGTCAGCTATGCCTGAACATGCAAGAAGTCAACTGGAGACTAGAAAGAAGACTCATTGTGAGGCGATTGAGTGTAGCAAGGAAGAAAAGACAGAACTCGATCAAGGTGCGGTGAGATGCACTGGTGAGTAAAGTGTCAGTCAAGTCAACTCAAGATAGCCAAGTCTCAAGTTGATGTGACAGATGAGTCATCCAATGATTGGAAGCTGACTCGAAGTCATCTGGGGAAATCAAGGAAATGCAGTCAAGTCGAGACAACTGAAAGAGATCCGTTGCCCAGAAGTCAAGAAAATTACTTAAACAAGTAATACTTCCATCTCGCCTTTCTTAAAGTGCTCGATCCCGAGCGTGCAAAAGGAATAAACCAATGGGAAGCACTGCACCTGTGTCAGAACTCTGAAAAGTTGAAGACTCATTCAATACGAGGAAATGTCAATTCCAAGGACTACAACAAGACAAGCCAACGACCACAAGTGTCTTTTGAAAATTAACCTATCTCTTCATCGGGCAAATTTTCAAAAGAACACTATAAAAGGATGAGGAATCACCTTGAGAAAAGGTAACCTTGATTACCTGAGAAAACCATTACAAGCAAGAAACCAATATCTGTAACAAAATATTCTCAAGTCATTTAAGCTCAATCCTCAAGCCTACATTACGAAGGAAATCAATCCAACACTCACCTGTGAAGGAAAGACGACTTCCATCAGTTGAAGAGGAAACATTTGAAGAATCAAGGGGTCTACATTCCACAAAGGATTGTAGAAAGGTTCAAGGTCGAACCAGTCTCAAGTTTTTGGAGGGCTTCGTGATCAAATCCAAGAAGCTTGAGCAAGTGGGCTAGAAAGTAGTAGCAAAGCGGTTGCCCTATGAAGAAGGCGAGTCGTGCGAGAAGCCACCGGTGTGTGACCAAGGCATCTCAGGGGCCGAGTCCCAAAGGATCAAGTCAATGTGTGATCAAGACTTGCATGCATCCTGGACCGATAACCACTTTGTACATTGATCAATACATATTGGATTCCTCCAGGAGTTGGAGAAGAGAGGAGTAGAAGAATTACCCCATCTTGAACCTCTATAAAAATTTATCGTGTCATTTACATTTCAAAGACTTTAATTCTCGCATATTATTTTGATATCTGGCGATAAATTTGTTGTCCATCGATAATTAACAAAGTGCTATAATCAAGTATTAAAACAAACTTAAACCAAAATTCAAGGGTGTTAAGTCTTCCAATGAAAACATATCACGGTCGAGTTAAGTTTTAGTCAAAACAATTTGAGTTTATTCTATCAACGGCTCGGTCAGTCGTTGAGTGGCTAACTCTGGCGATCAACTAACTTAGCTATCCATCAAGGACTTAGTCAGAAAAGATACTTTGAACGTCTTAAAAGGACTAAATCGAAAAGTTGGTAAGGTTTATTCAACCCCTTCTAAACCTTACACTCACACCGTTGGGACCTACAAGTGGTATCGGAGCGGTTGGTTCATTGAGCCTTCCACACTCAGTTCTTGAACTAGATCTCCAATCTCTCAAAGCTTGCTTTAGCACTTGATCTTTCAAAACTCTTTTATTCAGCAAAGTTATTATCATGGAAGCAAATTTGACACGCATCCCTATGTTCACAATTGAGGAATTTGATGATTGGAAAATTCGTATGCAGGCTCATCTATCAGCATTACACGATGAAATGTGGATAGTAATAGAAGATGGGCCACTACAAATTTTAAAAGTGAAGACAGCTGCAAGGAGGGCTGCTGCAGCTGAATGAGAAGAGGATGTTGCTCCCAGACCAACTATGGTTGAAAAACCAAGAGCTGAATGGAGAAATGATGACATAAAAAGATACAACTTGGACAACGTGGCCAAGGACATTCTTTACAAAACTCTGGACAAAGCCATGTTCAACAAAGTCAAATCATGCAAGACTGCAAAAGAAATATGGGATAAGCTAACCCTGATTTGTGAAGGCTCTGAGCAAATCAAGGAAAATAAACTATCTGTTGCTGTACAAAAATTTGAAAACTTTAAGATGCTTGCAGGAGAAACCTTAGATCAACCGGATGCTCGGTTCACGAAAATTACCAATGAGTGCTCCGCACTTGGAAAAGAATATACACGAAGAAAAATGTGTATGAAGATTCTAAGAAGTCTCCAAATGAATGGGAAATGAAAGTCATGGCCCCGAGACACTCCATGGACCTATCAAAAACATCCAACCATGAGCTATTCTCGGATCTCAAAGCCTACTTAATTTGAGTGAGAAGAAAAGACCTAGAAGAGACAAATTGTGCCCAAAAAATTTTGCTCTAATAGCTAAGGATGATAAAATAGGCGAGGTCAAGGAAGTCATTGACCAAAAGGAGATTGCCGTGATGGTTAAAAGGTTTAACAAATTCTTCAACAAGAATTACAAAAGAGGCAAAGGTGAATCCTCCGAGAAGACACTCGGCTCCAAGTCAAGGAAGATAGGCCACCCAAAAGAACGAGCATCAAAAGGTTGAGTATCAAAGAGCCGACAATCCAAGGGATGGAAAGAATCGATCAAAAAGTTGAAAATCTATCTTTTGAATCAAGCAGTAAACCCAATCACTATGCCATTGATTGCCCATATCCTGTAGTCAACAAATACAGAATGAAGAGAAAAAGAAAAGTCTTGAGAGAAAGAAGACAAGAGAAAAAAAAAGGCAATGTTAGCAGAGATCTTTGACAGCCCAAGTCAAAAGACACAAAGTGAGACTCGGAGAGTAGTGAAGGCGACTACTCAAGTGACTCGAAGAAGAAGCCTTGATTTGTCTAATGGCCAAAGAACTAGACCAACCCGACCAAGAAGATGAGGTACACTCTAACTCATCACACTCGGTTCTAGTGATAGTGATTGTGACACACACCCTTCATCACCCACGATCTTTATGATTCATTAGAACACATTAAATCCTCACACACACTACTAAATGAGGAAAACAAACCTACTCAAAAGCCAAAACACACATTGACTAAGGAGATGAGTACTCTAAGTCACATAGGCGATGAGAATAAAGAGCTAAAAGTCGAAAATGCTAAGTTAATAGCGAGAGATAGTCGCCACGAGAAAAGAGGAAAATGACCTCAAAAATGTGATTGCCTCATTCACTAAGGCATCGAAATCTTTGGATGATCTTATTATGAGCCAAAGAGAATGTGGAGATAAGACAGGCTTTGGATTTAATTCCTCTATGCCAAGTCAAGTTCCAAAAGTGATTTTGGAAAAAAGATCTTCAAGTAATGAAACATCTCAAAAATCCAAAACTCCAAATGGTGCACACACATTCATTCCAAAGCACAACCACAAGCAAACTGGCCTTTGTTATAAAGGAAAAGGAAAACAACCAACTGAGTATGCTGAAAGGACAATTGAGAAGAAATCTAGCCGAGTTCCTCGGCAAACTCCAAACAGGAAGTACTCTGTAAAGAAGAAACAGAGCTACCAAAAGCCCTAGAAATTCTATAAAAGGAACACATATGATGGGAATGGTAGAAATTATCCAAGCCAAGCTGATTGGAATAATGTGAACTATCAGCAAAGACCTATGGAATATAAGCCTAAATGGCAAAGGCCTAGAACTCAGCAAAGGCCATTCCAAAGGCAAAAGAACTATTATCAGCACACATATGTACCCAGGCACTATCCTCAGAGATATCACAACTACCTAAACAGAGCAATTGCTAAAACACATGCACATGCATACAGACAAAAGAGACAGTTGTATGAACCTAGAACCCCCAAGCAATTTGTCAAAATTAATTATGATTATGGCACTGATAGATGGCAACCTCTTAGAGTCAAATCATTTGGCTATAGGTTGGTTGGATCATCTTACAATACTAACCCCTCAGGACCCAGACAAGTATGGGTACCTAAAACCTAATTTTCTTGATTACGGGTTCAAGGAACAACGAGTGCCAAGGAACCTGGTACATGGATAGTGGTCGTTCCGGACATATGACGAGAAAACAAGAAAAATCACAAAATTTAAGGAAGTTAGAGGTGCAAAAGTCATATTTGGAGGAAACGAAGCTCGGGGAGAAATAAGAGGCATTGGATCCATCAAGAAAAATGGATTAGAAATTACGGATGTTGCATATGTTGAAGGCCTCAATTTCAACTTACTAAGCATAAGTCAACTCTGTGACAAGGGCTATAATGTTGGATTCAATATGGGAGTGTGCCAAATCAAGAACATCAATCTAATGAAGTAGTGCTACAAGGATGCGGACAAAAGAACATGTATGTGGTGGATTGGTCAACCGCAACACCAAGCACTTGTCTACTAGCAAAAGCACAGTAGAATCAAGTTGGGTCGTGGGCAAGAAAAGCCGAGTCACCCGAATTTCAAAACTATTAACAAACTTGCAAGAAGTAATCTTGTAGAAGGACTTCGGACTCGATGATACAAGAAGGAGATTGTATGTGATGCATGCCGGATGGGAAAGCAAATCAAATCATCATTCAAAGAAAAGACATGTCCATCTTCAACAAGAATATTGCACCCATTACATATGGATCTATTTGGTCCATTGAACCAAATAGCATAAGCGGAAAGAAATACACCTTGGTGGTAGTAGATGACTACTCAAGATACACATGGACAATTTTCATGTGTAAGAAGAAAAGAAACCCTACGAAAACTACAACGGTGATGAAGAGAATCCAAAATGAGAAGAGTCAAACCATTATCAAAATAAGATCGATAGAGGAACCGAGTTTGTCAATGGTATAATAACTCGATATTGTATTGAAAATGGTATTGCTCATGAATTATCTGCGACAAGGACTCCACAATGAGAATGGAGTTGCGAGAAAGAAGGAACATAACTCTCAAAGAAGCGGCAAGGACCATGTTAGTCAAGTAGGTCGCTAAAAGATTTTGGGCTCAAGCAATAAACACAACATGCTATACTCAAAATAGATGCATGATAAACAAACAAATCGACAAAGACTCCCTGAGATTTGGACGGGAGAAAGCCAAATGTTGCATATTTTAAAATATTTGGATGCAAATGCTTCATTCATAACAATGGCAAAGATAATTTAAAGGCTTTTGATGCTAAAGCTGATGAAGGTATCTTCCTAGGATACTAAGCTGAAAGCAAAGCCTATAGAGTGCTCAACAAGAGGACAATGGTTACAGAAGAGTCTATTCATGTGGTGTGTGATGAACCCAACGTAAATGGAGAATACATTGAAGAGTCACCGATAAGTTGAATCGACCAACCATGCGAAAGAGTCCCTATGTTGAAGTCAAGTCTGAATTATAAACCCAGATGAAGATGAGATAGCTGAGTCTCAAAGACAGCTGGGAAATATGCAGCTAAGTGATGATGAGAGAGCTGATCAAAATAACACAGCTGCAAGACGACTGAATCCATCTAACTTACTCCACCCTGATGTAAGGTGGCTGAGAGACCATCCACCAGAACTAATCATTGGAGATGTAAGAGGTGTGAAAACCAGATCCAGAACTCAACAAGAAGCAATGTTCACTTGTTTTATCTCACAAATAGAGCCAAAAGATGTGTCACAAGCATTGGATGACACACATTGGATTCAAGCCATGCAAAAGAAGAGTGAATCAGTTTGAAAGGAACAAAGTGTGGGAATTGGTTCAAAGACCTATCCATCAAAATGTTATTGGCACTAAATGGGTGTTCAGAAACAAGATGAATGAGGAAGGTTCTGTGGAAAGAAACAAAGCAAGATTGGTAGCCAAAGGGTATTGCCAAGAAGAAGGAATAGATTTTGATGAAACCTTTGCTCCTGTGGCAAGATTGGAAGCTATAAGGATGTTTCTTGCCTATGCTGCTCACAAGAACTTCATTGTATATCAAATGGATGTAAAGAGTGCATTCCTTAATGGGTTATTGGAGGAAGAAGTATATATTGAACAACCTCCAGGATTTGAGCAGAAGACTCTTGGAGATAAAGTATACAAACTCAAGAAAGCTTTATATGGATTGAAACAGGCACCAAGAGCATGGTATGATACATTATCACAATTCTGGTGACGGCGAGAACGGATTCACAAAAGGCAAAGTGGATAGAACCCTCTTGAGAATTCAAGATGGGAAGAGTATCTTTGCTTGTTCAAATATATGTGGATGACATCATCTTTGGATCCACACACAAAGAGGTGTGTGATAAATTCTCAAATCTCATGCAAAGCAAATTTGAAATGAGCATGATGGGAGAGTGACATTCTTCCTTGGACTCCAAGTAAAACAGTTGAAGGATGGAACCTCCATAAGTCGAGACAAAATACACGAGAGATTTAATGAAGAAATTTGGTATTGAAGAGAAGTATTCGTGAAAATACCAATGAATACATCGATCAAAATGGATATGGATACTGGATGGCAAGCACATGGATCAAACAAGATCTGAGCACTTCTTGGATCATTGCTCTATCTCACAAAGAAAGCGTCGGACATCACCTTTCTTTGTAGGTGTATGTGCAAGATTTCAATCTGCTCCAAAAGAAAGCCACATGATCGACCAAGAGAATCTTGAGATATTTGAAAGGAAGCGAAGTTGGGCTTATGGTATCCGAAGGAAGGTGGATTCAAGCTAATTGGTTACTCGGACTCGACTATCTTTGGATGTAAAGTTGACCAGAAAAAGTACCTCGGTACATGTCAAATGCTTGAAATAGGCTAATTTCCTGGTTCAACAAGAAACAAAATTCAATAGCCACCTCCACAGTGAAGCGAGAATACATAGGCTGCGCAGGCAAATTTGTTGTGCCCAAGTCTTATGGATGAGGCAAAGAAATGAGAGACTATGAAGTTGAAGAAAAGGAAATTCCAATTATGTGTGATAACACAAGTGCAATTGCAATCACTCAAAATCCTGTGTTGCATTCAAGAACAAAGCACATTGATGTCAGATATCACTTCATAAGAGATCATGTTGAAAAGAAGGACATCACCTTGGAATATATCTCAACTGATAAGCAGTTAGCTGATATATTCACAAAACCATTATGTGAATCAAGATTTGAAGAACTCAAGCATGAATTAGGGTTAATTGAGCTGAGTTGACACTCAGAAGACTCAAAGAAAAGAGATGGAACATGAAAAGATGAAAAAGAGCTGAACTCTGGAATCAGCTAAGTGAATCAGCCGTATCGGAGAATCAGCTGCATCGAGTTAGCTGATAGCTGAGTGCCTATGTGCAAAATCTGAGCCGTTGATCTTGATCAAATTTCAAAAACCACCCGCACGTCCTTTCATAACCCATACATATACCATTTCGTCCCGATTTTCTCTCACTTTACCAAAACTGTTCATCTCTCTCAAGAGCAAAGAAAGCATTTTTACTCTCAAAACCTTACAAATCTTCAAAGCTTATTTTCAAAGTTTCATTCGGTAAATCTTCAAGAAACGGCATCTACGTACGACTTCGTCAAGTTGGGAAAGCAAATCCACACGGGATCTCTTGTGGATTTGAAGGCATGATCAAACAAGGGTCAGACGAAACCCTTGTGAAGAAAATAGCAGAGAAGTTGGAGAAATCAAAAAGATCAAACCCTTTTTGTCGATGGAGTTTCGGATGACCTACGTGGAGGAGGTCGCACAGTTCTATGTGAACGCCCGAAGTTCATGATGAGGGCATCAAGTCCTATGCTCACGGGAAAGATTTCACCATCACTACCAAGGATGTGGCGAAACAATGTTCTTGCCGGCGGAAGAATCTTAGGAAGATTTATGAAGTGATGTTAACTTGGCTGCTTTGCATGGAAGGAAGTAGCCAAACCTGATTTGCTTCTTTGCAAAGTTGTCTACACATTTTATAAGAAGTCTTGAAGGAGGATTACCAAAAGTCATTAGACATTGTTGCCAAATGCATAGATGTCAAGTTTGGAAGCTTTAATCAGCTGTCCAAAACCAAGTTGATCGTGATGGCTGCGATCATGGAAGAGAAGAAGGTGAACTGTGCGAGTTTGTATACAAATGACTTTCTGCGCCCGAATATTGGGAATAAATCCTTCAAGGAGGATGGTTCGTTTGGAAGATCTTTGGGATATGGCCTGGTGATTGGGTCGGATGATGGAAGTGAAGGGAGTCCCTCTTCGACATGGAAAGGCGTTCCATGTAAACAAGAAAATGTTCCAATCGAACCTTTTCGGAGCACAAAAGAGAGCGTACGCTAAGAGGGCTGATATGAGTGAGGGAGAATCAGCTGGCCCTGAAAAAAGCAGGAGTCCTCTCCCCGGAAGAAGACCGCCCCTACAAAGAAGAAACAAAAAAAGAAATCACTTTTGCCCTGCAGTAGAGTCACCCCGGCAAAGACCAGATGGAGAAGGAATCCCAAAAGCCTTCTCCGATTATTAAGAAAAGGAGGATCGATAAGCCGAGAAGGCCGCTCCTCGAGAAAAAGACAATAGCACCGCCCCGCCGCCTGCCTCCTACTCGGAAAACCGCATCCAGAACCGGAAATTCCTCTAGTGAGGACCAAAAGGAGAAAACTCTTCAAGCGGTCGGAGCTTGAGAAAACAATGAGTCCGCCACTCACCGGAGCAGATCAGCGAAACAATTTGGAGAAGTAGAGTCTCCGAGAGATTATTGATGCACTGCCAAGTCTGTTGAAGCCGATCAGCTGAGGCAAGTCGAAGACCAGCTATGGACAGGATAGTCAAGAACAAGGAGCGGTGAGAGACAATGACTCTCCCGGCAGCGAGGACTATATCTCCACTGTCCCGATCTTTCTTTGAAGGAGTTGGCGAAGATAATATGTTGCCTTCTATTCCTGAGAAGGAAGGGCAACAAGGATATGATGATAAAGAAGATGATGATGTGATGATCCTATCCCCACCATATCCAGACATCCAAAATTGTCTGCGAGAATGGAGGAAGTGGAAGTTGAGTCGATCCAGGGAACAGTTCCAAAGACCGGAGTTTATTAAAGAAGAAGAAGAAGCTGTTGAATTTTCTCGTTATTGAAAATCGTGGTCCAAGCACCGGATGAAGAAAAATCGCATGAATATCTTGCGAATCTTCAAAGACAAGGAGAAGCGGCGCGCGAGAGGAAAGGCGAAGCTCGTGAGAAGGCCAGCATTTGTCCCCTTCATGGAACCACTGATCATACACATCCTCATCTTCACATCCTCTCAGAGAGTGATGAGGATCTGGACCCTGCTGCTGCTACAGAAGAATTAGAAATGCAGCAAGCCATGCGGGAATCTAGGGTCCTACATAAGCAACGGTTAATGGAAGGACCAGGGGAATCTTCCAAATCACAGTTGGAGATTGATCCTATGGGAGTGGTGCAGTGAATTGCAACCGTTGTTGCTGCCACCACTTCCCTTGCCCACTATGATGAAGGCATTAAGGTAATTGGCGATGAAACTGGGAATGTGGGGACCCCGAGTCCAACCCCACGATGAAGGTGTCTTACCACCTGCCCCAATGGCTAAACACTCAAAGGGAACAACCGGGAGTCTGGAGACGAGTGACCCCATTCCTAGTCACTCAGCTGGTGTGCCGACTGAAGGGGAAACTCCCTCCACTGCCGCAAGGACAGAGGATGCTGCAGCTGACTCCACAACGAATCTTGGAGGCGAAGTGGAGAAGGAAAAACAAATGGATACACAAAGACAAGTTGTCATCGAAGAGGCTCGGACGATTGAGACTGTCTCCAAGTGCCAAGCGCTTTGAAGGCCAATGACGCTGCGATGCGGTCGAGGCAAAGGATGGATATGCCCTGGAGTTAACACTGCAGGCGATGAAAATGCAATCCATGGAGTTGAGACTCCGGTGGATGCCACCTCGAAGACCCTAAGGCGGTTCAATCTGCGAAGGGGATTGTCCAAGCCTCGCTACGATTGAGATTGCGGGAGGTAGTGAAGGCCACGGGAGGTTGAGACTTCCGGGGTAAAGAGACGGAAGCCTGCGAACATCCCTCCTACTATCATTGATCCATCCGAAAAGGAGATAAGTGCTCTTCACGATTCCCAAGACAATCCCGATGTAACCTTTCGGGATCTAAAGGTGAAGACGAAGGTTTGAGTCATCCCCATTCCGATCCAAAAGACTGGTGAGGATGTTCTCACAAGCACGAGTAAGTCCAATTTAAAGGCTACTCGCCAAACCTTCAACTTTGATGATGAGCCACCCATGCAAGTCTCATCATCGTCCGATGACGCTATCGATACGACCGGGACCGATCGGCTCATATGGGAAAATCACCGAGACCGACGCGAAGGCATTAAGACAACGAGGCTCGGCCACTGGGTCAACTCCACAACAGACCACAAGCCGAAACAGTCAATCAATCGCAGGCTCCCAAGCTGCAGCGAGAATCGACTCCACCAAACACATCACGGGCACAAGTTACCATTGAAGCGGTGATTACGCCGCCGTGATGATCCGTTTGAAGAATCGTTCCCCTTTTCTCGGAGCTACCTGACCTTCTTGAAGAATCAGCTAGAGATCAAGAACGTTTTCATAAACCTAATCCCATTGGAACAGACACCATCGTCCCAGCAGACTTTGACTTTGACGGCTGTTGGTCGCCACCGAGACAAAAGTGACAAATGAGGTTCGAGAAGTTTTCAAGGCCATATTTGCGGAGATAGAGAAGATGGAGAGGCATCGGGCCTCATTTGGACATGAGATGGATAACCAAGACGCTAATCTTCTGCCGTCTGCGAGGAATAATTGTCGGGGATCCGGGAATGGTGGCAACAACAGCAGACAATGCGCGTAGAATAAGTTCGATACTTGAGAACATTGTTCAATAAATTGCTAGTCTGGCGGAGTGAGAATGCTTGATATGAAGAGAAGAATGCAAGAAAACATCGATGGAATGCATGAATCTCACAACACGAGATGATCTTTCTTCTGCGTGAATTTCATAAGAAAGAGCTTACACGCGTAGAGAGAACATGGAGAAGAAATTCAGCCTTCTCATGGCTGAAATGAAGGCGGTGGCGGTGAATCCAATGCCACCCGCTCCGAGTTCAATGCGGCATACTCCGCAGGCATTCGAAGCATAACTCGACTATCGGCCGCTTAGACTTCATCATTCTTGGCTTGTTTCCGGGGTTCCTCTTTCCTTTGATGATGCTAAAAAGGGGAAGAAAGAATACCTAAAGGTGTTGAAAGGTTACTCAAGTGAGAAAGAAGGGCCTTGTTGTGAAGGAAGAAGACAATCAAGAACTCGAGAAGAGAGAAGAAGGAAAATCTTTGAGGGGAAGATTCGAAAGATATGACCCTGATGATTGCTAAAACCCCCCAACAAGGACTTGTCACAACCGATATCATCGAAAACTCGATGACTCTGCCGCTCCAACACTCCGCATTACCCATGGCTGAAAAGCGAAAAATAGTAGAAGCAGGGATGAAGGAGGTGGAAGGAAAGATGGATGCCCAAGTGATGGATATACTAAAACAATATGGAGGCATTCTGGTAGGAAGAGACACTGATGCAATTTCAGACGTCGGTACCAAGCCAAGATCTGTTGATGAATCCAAGACGCTCGTATCCGAGGGTTACTTTGTAAATATGTCCATGACCCAAGCCTGGGATTTGTATTGGGAAAAAGGCCTCAAGCTATGTGAAAAAGGCGACAGCGATGAGACTACTAACGATCGCTCTGCTGGTCACTCACCATTGGAAAAAAAGAAGGCCCCAAGACAATACACGCCCGGGAGCGGAAAAAGCGATGGAGGAGGAAGAGGTTTGGACCTGACCTCTGCCCAAAAACAATGAATATATAGATCCGGGTAAGAAAGGAGGGATCTATTGGGGTTTGGAGGTCCGACGAAGTAGCCAACTGCAAGTGGCGAGAACAATGCTTTGAGTATGTAAAGAGAATCGAAGAAGAAAATAGAAGACAAACTCACTGTGGGAAGAGAGACAAGAAAGGAAAAGAAAAGATGAAGTTGCGAGAAAGGCTTATGAGAAAAAAAGCGGTGAAGAAGAGAAAGAAAAGAAAAAGGTCGAAGAAGATGACGAGTAGAAGAAGAAGAAAGAAAGAAGGAGCGTGAAGGAGATGAAGTATTGTTGTCCACCCCTTCATGTATTTTACTATGTAAATGCATTTGTATGCAAGTCTTCAAGAAAGGAAAAGAAAAGATGAAGTTGCCAGAAAGGCTTATGAGAAAAAGAAAGCAGCTTAAGAAGAGAAGAAAAGAAAAAGGTCAGAAGATGACAGAGCCGAAGAAGAAGAAAGAAGGAGGCAGCGAAGGAGATGAAGTATTGTTGTCCACCCCTTCATGTATTTTACTATGTAAATGCATTTGTATGCAAGTCTTCTGTACATAGAATAAAATTGTATAATTTCTATACTTGCGTAGTGATCGCGATTTTCTTATCGCAAGCGTACGGTGTCAAGTTTTAGTATAGGTTTTGAAAGTAGGGTTATCGTCTCCACAGGGATTGCTATCGAATTTATACTAAGTACTATAATTAAAATAGCTTAATTCTATCTAGAAATCGGAAAGAGATGAAGATTTATTAAACTAAAAATAAACTAAAATTAAACTAAGAATTGGTTCAGACAAATTATCAAACACGTAGAAGATAAATTCTAGAGGGTTGATTTCACCTAGTTATCCCCTATGTTCTCAATCCAGTTTATTAATCACAAATTATCAATCTATAAGCCAATATTCCTACCGTTTATCACTTCCTCTCTCGAGTGCCAAGTGATTCTAGGTTCCAATTTTTGATTTCGATATCTCTATAAAAATCATAAATTAAACCTTAATACGCTCAATGAATATTCTATCACAGGCTTCAAAAGATTCATAAACCTCTCGGTTCTATGAAACTCTAGGTTGTGCTATTCTATAGCCAGGCGTTCAATTACCTCTCTCGAGTGTCAAATCAAACACGCCAAACAATCTAAATTATTGATCAGATAATCCAGATGCAATCAAATCAAACAGCACAAATAGATTAATAAACATGCGATTTTCATAAACTGGAAATCAAAACATAGATTCAAACGTAAGTTACATCAATCCCCTAGAAAAATAGGTTTAGCTCATAATAGATGTACAAAAACTCATGAAGAAATAATTATACATCGATAGGGTTCAACAAAGATGCTAGAAAAATAATTTGGAATGATTAAGGAAGGAATCTTCTCTGTTTCCAGAAGGTAGATGCCTTCGAATCTCGTCCCGAACTCTTTCTCCTTGCTCAAAATCATCCCTTGTGCTCTCCAAAATGTCCAACCCCTTGTTTGTACGTCCCTTGTTCTATTTATAGGCTTGAAACCCTAAAAATTCCTTCCAAAAAGCCCACGAAATAAAAGGCCCAACGTTCAGTTTTGTCGAGCGCGCTACAACGCTTGGAATGGTGCGCTGCAGTGCTCCTGTGTATTGACCCTGCTTCCGGACGCTTGTTGCCCAGCGCTAAGATGGCCTTGTATTGCCCCCTGATACTCTCGTCTGTCTGCTTTGTATGTGCGCTGCATAAAGTTGTGCAGCTTCACCGCAGAACTGACTCAATATACTCCTTGACTAACGCTGCTACTTTAATTGGGCGCTGCAGCCCTTGACTTGCAGCGCCCCCTTCCCCTATGCCGCTGTACTAATTTCGACCCCCGCGCTGCGGCGCGGGGGTTTTGGCGCTGCGGCGCTCGATCTCACTCAATATTTTTCCGTTTTTCCACTTCTAAAATGCGATCTTCACCGTCGAAACACGTTTTTCATCGTTTTTAATCAATTTCGGCATTCAAGACCTGCCCCGACTCTCAAACGACAACTAATGACACAAACTCGACTCAAACGACGCTAAAATACTTGAAAACCCCGCAAAATCCTAGTCTAGAATACTCAATACTTTGGTATAAAACCAACTTAACAAATACCCCCAAACTTAGACGCGTTTGCTTGTCCTCAAGCAATTACGGACTCTAAAAAACGACTAACAAGAAGAACACAAAAATGAAGAGATCGACTCAACAACCCAATCTGCGAAACTTCACAACCAAACTCATTCGTCAAATTTCGTTTTACTATCAGTCAAGCACGTATTTTCACAAAGTGATCATGAAGGTGGAATGTTCATGCCAACTCCGTTTTCATTATCCAGATAGACTCGACTCTAGACTCGACTATCAGTCATGCAGTTTCACAGTTTTACAAATGCCCCGACTCGACTCTAGACTCTTTTTTTCATTTTTTTTTCATTTTTTTTAACTCAAGACACGACTCGATGAATAAAAATAGATCGCACCCCCCCAAACTTAAAACGACATTGTCCCCAATGGAGAGGTGGGAAAAAAGACTTTCCTGGTAGCCGAGGAGCGAAGGCTCCTTAAGTCTTGTGGTACTACTACGTGTAGGAGGTGTCTCGTATACGCTCACAATGCATCCTAGCGCACAAACCCGTGGGTGTTGTATGCCTCCGAGGTGTGGTCTAGTTCCTCCCCTTCACCTTGGTCCAACCCTTTTTTGACTTTGCATCGTGGAACCATGGAATTCGGTTATGGGTGAGAAATCGAAAATCAAAGCACATACATAATGCACCCAAGTAGAAAATATAGTGCCATGTCAAAAGATAAGCATAGATATGCAAGATAGCACTAAACAATGTGAATTTGTCATTGGGGCATTTTATCAAACACCTCATATGCATGAATTGGGGCAAAGATAGTGAATGCAATGGATAACTCAATTTAATCCCAAAATCAACTCCAAGCCTAAGTCTAACATGATCAACCAATCCACAAACCACAATTCAACAACAATTATCCTAGCACTTCTACAATCCAATCACACCAAAAATCATAAGAAGGGGAAAATCATGGGGTGGGGTTTGGAAAGTTGCAAACTTACCAAATAATGAATGGATGAGATGAAGATGGTGTGTGTGGGGTGTTAGAGTGCTCCTTTGTGAAAATGGAGTGAGATATGTGGGATTTGCACAAATAAGAGGGGTGGGATGTGATGCAACTTACTACTCCTAAGAATGCAAAAATTCAGAAAAAACAAAAACAACTACTAAACTAAATTAAAACTAAGAAAGCAATAAAAGGGGCTTGGGTTGCCTCCCAAGAAGCGCTAAGTTCTGATCTTGACGGTATGTCGATTATCCTCAAGTTGGGGCTCCAATAGGATGTTATCCACATTGCCCTTAGAAACTTCCCAACCTCCAATGTCTTCAGTTATATTCCCAACCATCTGCTTACCATTATTTATGTCGATTTTAGCTTGTTGGTTGGATGGATGGTGAATACAACTTTCTCTGATTTGCCCACAATGTTAGCTCCCCGTTTCTACATCGATCAAAGCCCGTGTTGTAGCTAAAAACGGTCGCCCAAATATGATGGGTACTTTCTTGTCCTCATTCGCGTCCAACACTACAAAATCCACAGGGAAAAACAAATTTATTAATTCTTACCAATACGTCTTCAATGATTCCCCATGGATAGGCGATGGATCGATCGTGAATCGCAAAGTGATATTGGGCGGCTTCACCTCCCCAAGCCCAAACTTAGTCACATCGAAAGAAAATAAGGTTCACACCGGACCCAAGATCACAAAGTGGTTTCTCAAAGAAAACTCCTCCAATAGTACAAGGAATAGTGAAACTCCCTGGATCCTTTATTTTACGAGGTAGTTTACTGCGGACTATTGCACTACACTCCTCTCAAATAAATAGAGTCTCAAAATCTTCTAACTTTATTTTCTTGGATTCCACTTTCGCATAAATAGGTGATTCTTCGGGGCCAGGCTGAATTTTGCTTCCTTTTTCACGTAAATCGCATTGCAATGTTCTCTCGGATTAACCTCAGTATCACTCGGGAACTTCCCCTTCACATAACTGCAATGAATTCACTACAGAGCCAATCGACCCATTTGTGTCTCGATCGACCTAATATGCATCTCCATTGTGCTCATCTTATTATTCAAACCATCAATCTGCGCCTCACTCCTATTCATTCTATTCCTGGTCTCTCCGATGAATGAGCTGAGCATCTCTTCAAGCGACTGCTTCTTTTCACCTCCGAGTGCATTGGGACTGGATGGGTTTGGATAACCCTTGAAGTGGATTCAATACGTTCCTATTGTTCTTTGTAAGAGAGATTCTCATGATTGTGAAGTCTCGGGTGGTAGTGAGTTGGTAATGAATTACCTCTATTATGAAAATCCCGATTATTCACATAATTGACTTGCTCAGCCTCGTGAGTGGCGGCTGCGTGAATGGCTGCGGGTGGGAGCGCGGCTTGCTGTGGTGTGCCGCCGGTATTCATGATTGCTAATTGCTTTGTCGGACTCGAGATTTGAGTCGCCAAAGCGACATTGATCCACTCAAGAACACCGAATCCGGTCTTGTCCTTTCGGAGGGCCATTGATAGTTGTTTGTGGCCATTTCTTCAAGTAAAAGTAAGGCCTCAGTCGGTGTTTTAGCCATCAATGTACCTCCTAATGCCGCATCTAGTATCGTTCTCGTATGCCCATTCAGCCCATTGTAGAAATATTGAACCTCTCGCCCGCATATCCATCTTTGTGGGCATCTCATATGAGATCTTTAAATCGCTCCCAAGCTTCGTATAATGGCTCAAAATCAATCTGTTGGAACTGGGCTATCTCGCTCTTTAGTTGGAGTGTCTTCTTGGGGAGGGAAAAATTTTGCTAAGAATTTTTGAGTCGGATCATCCCAGCTTGTAATACTCCCAGGGGCGAACGTCTGTAACCACTGCCTGGCCTTATCCCGGAGTGAAAACGGGAAAAGCCTCAGCCTAATCGCCTCATCAGACACACCATTCATCTTGATGGTGTCACAAATCTCCAAGAATGTCGCCAAATGTGTATTCGGATCACCCACTAGACTCCCCCAAACGATTCTCACAACCATGCTTATGAGGCCGGTTTCAATTCAAAATTATTTGCATTTATAGGTTGGCGCACAATTCCGGAGTAGTTTTGGTTCAACGCCGGCCGGAAATAATCCCGGATTGCCCTTTCTGGTACCTCAGGCTGTGGTGGCATATTCACAACCCGATTTCCGTTATTCTCATTGTCTACGCCGTCTGCCATTGCTCGATTCTGTGCTCGCTTTGCTGCTCTTATTGCTCGAAGTGTCCGTTCAATCTCTGGATCAAAAGGAAGCAAATTAGTATTTTCAGAATCTCGCATAAACAAATAAATCAATGAGAAATACAAAATTATGACTCTAAACTAGTCTAGATTAGTATTAAGACTACTTGGTAATAGTATTAGTTTAAAATAGGATAAAACAATCCCCTACAGACGGCGCCAAAAAACTTGATCGCGATTTTCTTACCACAAGCGTACGGTGTCAAGTTTTAGTATAGTTTTGAAAGTAGGGTTATCGTCTCCACAGGGATTGTTATCGAATTTTATACTAAGTACTATAATTAAAATAGCTTAATTCTATCTAGAAATCGAGAAAAGAGATGAAGATTTATTAAACTAAAAATAAACTAAAATTAAACTAAGAATTGGTTCGACAAATTATCAAACACGTAGAAGATGAATTCTAGAGGGTTGATTTCACTGAGTTATCCCCCATGTTCTCAATCCAGTTTATTAATCACAAATTATCAATCTATAAGCCAATATTCCTACTGTTTATCACTTCCTCTCTCGAGTGCCAAGTGATTCTAGGTTCCAATTTCTGATTTCGACATCTCTATAAAAATCATAAATTAAACCCTAATACGCTCAATGAATATTCTATCACAGGCTTCAAAAGATTCATAAACCTCTCGGTTCTATGAAACCCTAGGTTGTGCTATTCTATGGCCAGACGTTCAATTACCTCTCTCGAGTGTCAAACCAAACACGCCAAACAATCTAAATTATTGATCAGATAATCCAGATGCAAGCAAATCAAACAACACAAATAGATTAATAAACATGCGATTTTCATAAACTGGAAATCAAAACATAGATTCAAACGTAAGTTACATCAATCCCCTAGACAAATAGGTTTAGCTCATAATAGATGCACAAAAACTCATGAAGAAATAATTATACATCGATAGGGTTCAACAAAGATGCTAGAAAAATAATTTGGAATGATGAAGGAAGGAATCTTCTCTGTTTCCAGAAGGTAGATGCCTTCGAATCTCGTCCCGAACTCTTTCTCCTTGCTCAAAATCGTCCCTTGTGCTCTCCAAAATGTCCAACCCCTTGTTTGTACGTCCCTTGTTCTATTTATAGGCTTGAAACCCTAAAAATTCTGTCCAAAAGCCCACGAAATAAAAGGCCCAACGTTCGATTTTGTCGGCGCGACTGCGCCTGCAAAGTGAATGGTGCGCCGCAGTGCTCACGTGTATTGACCACCTTCGGGCCTTGTGCTACTGCAGAATAGCTAAGATGGCCTTGCAATTTGCAGCCGTTGATACTCTTGTCCTCTCACATTTGTTGTATGTGCACTGCAGCCTTCCGATTAGGCGTAGGGGTGTCAATTTGGGACCCGACACGCAAACCCGACACAAACCTAACACGAAATTAATGGGTATGGGTTCAACCTTCGTGGTCCGGGTCAAAATTGGGTCGGACCGACTAACTGTCAATTAAACAGTTAGGGTCCGGCCAACCTACTATGACCCGTTTAACCCGTCTAATCCGTTTGTGAATTTAAAAAAATTAAGTAAATAATTAATTGTAAGATAAAAATAACAAACAAGAAATATCTTTAAAACTCAAATGATAAAACCTCATTAATTATGTATTTGTTATTATTATGCATATCTTTTTGAATATTGTCCTCAAAATATGATTAGTATGTTATGTTATTTATGCAATTATGTCATTTCTTTTTGTATGTTGTGAATTGTAATATTTTATATTGATCGAATAGTGTATGATTAAAAAAAAAATTTATTCATTAAAAATATTAAATATATATTAATTAAAATAATTTTATTATATGGGTTAAGTGGGTGGAATCCGGGTTACTTGTGAAATAAGCGGTGGTCCGGGTTCAAGATTCTCGACACGAATAATTAAATAGGTCGGGTCCGGGTCGGATGTTTACGACACGCGAACCCGACCCAACCCAAATTGACACCCTAGTTGTTAGCCAGCGGCCACCCTTGGGTCGAACGCTACAAATTGGTGCAGCTTGCCTTGCCCGGCTTAGTAGTTTAGCTTTCCCCTTCAGTCTTGATTGTACTAATTTGACCCCGCCCCCTTTTGCGCGCTGGGTTTTAGCTTGCGGCGATCTTACTCAATATTTTTCCGTTTTCCACTTCTAAAATGCGATCTTCACCGTCCAAACACGTTTTCATCGTTTTTAATCAATTTCGGCATCCAAGACCTGTCCGACTCTCAAACAACAACTAATGACACAAACTCGACTCAAACGACGCTAAAATACTTGAAAACCCCGCAAAATCCTAGTCTAGAATACTCAATACATTGGTATAAAAACCAACTTAACACGTAGATTTAGAATAGCATGATTACCTTAAGCTCAAATTAAGCTATGATACACTTTGTAAACAGCTGTGTATAGAACTAGAATGTTATGATCAATAAAAGATTGATTCTACCCATACATTCTGTGATTTTACATTGTCTGTACGTATCTTTGCTATTTAATTGCTGAATGCATGTTTTAAGTTTTGGCATCATCAAAAAGGGGGAAATTGTTGGGAAATTAATTTTTAGATTTTGATGAATGCCATGTAAAACTTAGAATAGAAAGTTGGCACCACATTTTCTTTGTAATTTGCATTGTAATAGATAGGGCTGGTCGAGCTGAGTTAAGTAAGCTATGCCTGAACATGCAAGAAGTCAACTAGAGACTAGAAGGAAGACTCATTGTGAGGCGGTGAGTGTAGCAAGGAACAAAAGACAGAACTCGATCAAGGTGCAAGCGGTAAAGTGTCGGTCAAGTCAACTCAAGATAGCCAAGTCACGAAGTTGATGTGACATGATGAGTCATCCATGATTGGAAGGCGACTCAAAGTCATCTGGGAAATCAAGGAAATGCGATCAAGTCGAGACAATCGAAAGAGATCCGTTACCTGAAGTCAAGAAAATTACTTAAACAAGTAATACTTCCATATTGCCTTTCTTAAAGTGCTCGATCCTGAAGCGTGCAAAAGGAATAAACCAATGGGAAGATCGCACTGTGTCGAAACTGCGAAAAGTCAAGACTCATTCAATACGAGGAAATGTCAATTCCAAGGATCGAACAAGACAAGCCAACGACCACAAGCGTCTTTTGAAAATCTTCAACGGACAAATTTTCAAAAGAACACTATAAAAGGCTGAGGAAGCACCTTGAGAAAAGGTAACCTTGATTACCTGAGAAAACCATTACAAGAAAAGAAAGCAATATCTCGTAACCTCAAATATTCTCAAGTCATTTAAGCTCAATCCTCAAGCCTGCATTACGAAGGAAATCAATCCAACACTCACTGTGAAGGAAAGACGACTTCCATCGTTGAAGAAGAAACATTTGAAGAATCAAGGGGTCTACATTCTACAAAGGATTGTAGAAAGGTTCAAGGTCGAACCAGTCTCAAGTTTTTGGAGGGATTCATGATCAAATCCAAGAAGCTTGAGCAAGTGGGTCAGTAGCAAGGCAAAATGCCTGTGAAGAAGGCGAAATCGAGAAGCCACCGTGTGTGACCAAGGCATCTCCAGATGAGTCCCAAAGGATCAAGTCACCGTTGTGTGATCAAGATCCATGGACGGGTGATAACCACTTTGTCAACCCATGAATTCCATTATTTGAGGAAGTTACCCAGATTTTTTTACTTAAATCATGTTTTGATCCTAAATTCAACTATTCCTATCCTTTCTTCCATTTATCAAATTTAGTCCTTTTTTTTTCAAAGTCATGTATTAAGTTAAGTTTATGTTTGTGTGTGTAGGAAACGATACTTTCAAGGTCTAGGATTTTTCGAGCTCAAGCAATTTCATATTTTTTCAAGTCATGAACTGCATATTAAGGTGGAGTTTAGTGCTTATTGTCTATTTGAAATGTCTTGTTATGATTGTTATATGTATGTGCACGTTAAACATGACATGACATGAAGGTACTTAATTGTACAAACACGAATGTACTTAATTGTACAAATACAAACGTACTTAATTGTACACCCATAGTTAGCCTATGAGCTTGTTTGATCAAACCATGGAAACCATATGTGTGTATGCAATGATGATTATGCTTGTGTATTTAATTTAGACAATGCGTCTCCACTGAGTTGTTGATAGCTCACCCATTTCATTTAACAATTTTTCAGGTTAGGAGTTCGATATGGCATGGAGGCGGATGGATGTGATCAGAGTCATGCAAAAGTTTTTTTTTTCATAACTGTTGAGAGTTTTTCAGACAATGTTTATTGTTTTAATTTTTTTTTGCGCATATGGGTTATAGTTTAATGTTTTCTTTTGTAAATTTTTTTTTCCTTGGAAGTCAAATTTAAAAGTCTATTTCTCTTTAACTGGGAGATATTTATCAAACTTTTTATTTAACGAAAAATTATTCATGGTTGCCCTCTTAATAAAATTAGGATGTTACATTTGTGGTATCAGAGCAGGTCTACATTTCTGTAGTCTTGATTAAAAAAAAGTGAGGAAATATTTTTCTTAAAAAAAAAGGTATTCTAAAATGTCAATGATCATCTATCTCCACTGTACCACGTCGACTCCAAGGTATGCATATTATATTTTTTATGTCAATGATCATGTCAAGTTATGATTTATGAGCTTTATGCTCATGTCATGTACGAAATATTTTGTCACGCCATGATCATGTTAATCCATGAGCTTTTCACTAATGTCATGTACTATGAGAAATCATGTTTTATTATTATTATCATGCGACATATGTCTTCATGTTTACTTTGTTTTATATCAAAGAAAATTTCATGATAATATCATATGGGCTTTAATTACATGAACCTAGATGACCAGTAATTATTAGACTCGAATTGTTAGGAAGATGATTGAAACGATATGTTAATGAATTACGTTACTGATGGCTTATAGAAGTAACCAACTGCATGAGTACGACAGTATTGGTGTGCGCACCTATAGTTAGATAGTATTTTAACCCATGGTATATGATGACTTATTTAGAGTACTAAAAAGCACTATGTATATGACAATAGGAAAATGATTCGAGGATATAGATTTGGAGCCCGAGCTGATGCAGCTAGAGATGTTAAACGGGTCGCGGCCCGTTGGCCCGAACCGTTTAAACTGGGAAAAAAGAGGGTTAGAGCCGAATTATTTTGGCCCATTTAAATCCGGGCATGGCCCGGACCATTTAGCCCAAGGCCCGTTAGGGCTAGCCCGTAGGTTAACCAAGCTAGCCCGCCAATTGTGTTTTTTTATTTAAAAAATAAATATAATTCTAATATTATAAATCTATTTTATTACATATTTCCTATTATTAAATATATGTTTTCAAACTCACATCTCCTCATCTTTAATAGGTTTAAATATATAATTTTTAAAACTTTGACATATAGTCATATGAATATTTTTTAAAAAAAAATATTTTTTTTTTCATTTTATTTGGATATACATATATATATTATAATGCTATCTTTTATTATTATAGTTTTATTTTTAAAATTTAGATCTTGGAATATTTAAATTTTATAATTCTGTTAATGCATGCAATATAATTATAAATTATGCAAGATATTTTTATAATGAATACTTTAACTTAGCATGTTAAACTTAAATGTTTTATATGTTCGAATTTAAATATATAACTTTTAATTTTTTTGACTTATAGCCCGACAATGGCCCGTTTAGCCCGAAGCCCACTAGGTTTAGGGTTAGGTTCACAATATGCTAGCCCGTTGGATATGAAATTTGGCAGCTTCAATCAGCTGTGTCGGATGAAGCTGACGGTGATGGCTGCGATCTTGAAGGAGAAGAAAGTGAACTGAGCTGAGTTCATCTTCACCAGAATCTGCCAAAATGTCATGAACAAGACCATAAAGGATGATGGTCTATTCTTGAGTTCGCTGGGATATGGCTTGGTCATTGGCCATATGATGGAGGTGAAAGGGATTTCGCTAAGGCATGGGAAGCCATTCCATGTCAACAAGAGGATGTTTAAAGCTAACCACTCTGGAGCTCAGAGGCAAGCTCATGCTAGAAAGGCTGACACCAGTGAAGGTGAGTCAGCTGATCCTATCCCTGTGGACACCGCTGCAACCGCCCCAGCTCCTTCTCCGAAGTCGATTCAAAAGAAGAAGAGAGTTGTTGTAGCTAAGAAAGCACCTGTCCCTGCAGCCGTTTCAGAGAAAACACCTCCCCATGCAGTCGTCCCTGAACCATCCCCTTCCTCAGCAGCCGAGACTGAGAAGGAATCTCTAATACCTTCTCCAATCGTGAAGAAGAGATGCACTATTGTACCTCGAAAGGTAGCTGCGTCCAAAAAGCAGATGACAGGCAAAAAGGCTTTTACCTTTAATGATCCTAAAGATGTAGAGCCAGAAGTTCCTCCGGTTTCAACCAAAAGAAGAAGATTGTTCAAGAAGTCAGAACTTGAGAAGCCAATCAATCGGGCACTCAACTGAAAAGAGATCGCTGGCCAAGCTCGGAAAAGCGATCTAAAGAAGTTGTAGGTGGTGAAGTTCTCACCACTGAAGTAGAGAAGTTAGCTAACGAGGGTCAGCAAATTGAACAAGAGTCAGTTGAAGGACAAGGAGCAGGTACAACTGACCAGTTTGAAGAGTTAGTTGTTCAGTCCCCTCAGACTGATGCACGGACACCTGAAGAAGAACATGTTCCACTTGCACCTATCCAGGAGGAAGAGGAGGATGATGTTATAATGTTGTCCCCTGTCTACCCCGATATCCAGGAAAAATTAAGGGTATGGAGAAATTGAAGCTGAGTTATGCGAGACTTCAATTGCAGAGCCCTGAGTTTATTGAAGAAGAAGAAGAGCTCATAAGCTTCCTGGGAAACATAGCTGTTAGCTCCGCCCTCAATCCTGATTTGTGCATAGCTATCCTTTCTGAAAAGAGGGATGAAGAGAAGCAAAAAGCCTTGGAGAAAGCCAAAGCCATTGAAGAATCAAAGAAGCCCCATTCATGGGTATTCGCAGATGTACCTAAGTTTGCCATGGACTCAACTGACAGTAGCGACAACAATATTGAGGAGATCGACCACTAACATTGTTGGTAGAGAAAGCCAATCGCAAGCAAGCGATCAGAGAATCAAAAGAGATGCACGAGCAGCGTATGCAAGAGGGTCCAGGATAGTCTTCTGAAATCTCCCCTATCTCTGATATCATGGATGTGGTGCGAACCATTGATGCCACCACATCACCTGTGCACTCTGAAGATGGTACTAGGAAAATTGGCGATAAAGCTAAGGAAGGTGATGAAGCGGGCACCTTAGCCAAGCCAACTCCTGCAAAAGGTGTTGAGACACCTGCCCAGACGATTGAACACTCAATTGGAATAATAGCTGGGTCTCAGGTTTTGAGTAACCCCACTACTCAAGACTCAGCTGGTGCACCAGCTGAGGAGGAATTTCATGCCAACACAGCCAGGTCGGAGGAGGCTGTGGGAGACTAACCTCAAATGAAGTTTGGAGGAGATGGAGAGAATGCTACTTTTCAGCAGAGTGAAGTTGACGAAGCTCAGACGGTTCAGACTGTCTCAACTAAAACTTCAACTGCAATGCAGGCCGATGACGCTGCTGAAGTAGCTAAGCAAAGGATGGAAGTGAGGCCATGGGAATTGAGACTCCTAGCCCTGAAAGTGCAATCCAAAGAGTTGAGACTCCGATGGATGCCACTAAAGACCCCAAATCATCTCTGTCTACTGAAGGGATAATTGCAGAAGACCCTGCTGCAGTTCAGACTGCACAAAGGGATGTACAAAGCCCATCAACGGTTGAGACTGCTGAGGATAATGAAGGCCTAGAGGAGGTTGAGACTTCCCTGGGTAAGAAAGTCATTGAGGAAGTGCCTGCTCCTCATGTGGAGGTTGCTGAGAAAGAAGAAGAGATCAACGTCCTACATGATTCTCAGGAAAATATTGACACTGGATTCCTGGAATCTGAAAATGAAGCTGAGTGCAGCCCCATTAATCAATCTAACAAGGACAAAGCTGACGAGGAAGCACAGGCAACACGGAGTCAGGCCAGTGATAATGCTGCTCCAACGAAATTTACAATGGTTGATAGCCCACCTCCAATGGCACCATCACCCTCCGATGAAGCTGATAAGTCAGTCGAGGAACAGATAACTCAACAGGAAGAAACAACTGATGTCGAGGAAGCTATTAAGACAGCTGAGGATCAGTCAGCTCAGCAGACTAACACAGCTGCTCAAGATGCCAATGACACTGAAACAGCTGAGGCACACAGAGCTGAAGAAATTTTGAAAGAGAAGGGAAAAGCTCCACAGGTCGAGGACGTGGAGATTCCTATTTTTCATGAAGATCTCTTTGCGGAATATTTTCCATTCGAAGCTCAGATAGCTTTCAAAGAAGAGTTAGCTGCGGAACATGCCAGATACACCGTTCAAGTCCCACTTGAAGAACATGCAACTCCAGCTGATACAACTATGGTGCCGATTGGATTTGATTTCGGTGATGTATGGCCAGAGAAACAGTCCGCTGATGCAGCCAACTTCCGTAAAGCCTTCAAAGCCATCTGTGCTGAAATAGAGAAGATAGAGCATGGTTTTGCAACATTAGACCAATGACTAGACAACCGTGATGCTAACATCACTGAAGATATCCGCGGAGCTGTGTTGAGAATCAGGGAATGGATTGGGCAGACAAAGGCATTAAGGCGTGAGCAAGTCACCTACTTTAAGTCTTTATTCGCAAAAATGGTGATATTGAGCTCAGATAACGCCAAGTTCCAGCAACAGCAGAGGGACCACATGTTTAGGATGGATCAATCTCACAAAAGTGACATGGAGTTGCTCAAGGCTCAGCATAAGTCCGAAATTCAGAGATTGGAGACCAATATGTAACAACAGATAAAAGTGCTCCAAACTGAAATGAAGTTGATGGCAGCTGAGACCATAACCTTAAGATAAGAATTTAAAGTAGCACACTGCATGACTCACACTAAGCAGGACATGACGAATAGCAAGATTGATCTACTCCTCAGTGTAGTTTTCCCTAATCTGGCTCTACCCCTTGGTGATGATGCCAAAAAGGGAGAAAAATAAAGGAAAGAAGAGGAGCGGAGTGATAAGGAAGGTGTAATAGGGGAAGCAAGCAAGGGGGAAGGCAGTTCAATGAAGAAGCCACCCTTGAAAATAATGTTTGCTAAGACCCCACAACAGAGCGAAGTTACAACCTCAATTCTCAGCAAACTACCGAAAGAGCTGACCGTAGAAGAGAAAGCTGAAATGGCAGTCAAACAGTCAAGAAAAGCCATAGAAGCTGAATTTGAAAAGGTAGCTGAGAAGCACTCTGAAAGAATAAAGGATTTAAAAGCAAGGTACGACGTCCCCCAACTGGTTTACCGAAAGATTCCCCAGCTGTAAAACCCCCTCGAGAAATCGCGATGCCCGATGTAGGATCTTTCACCCTATGCTAGATGTAGGTCCCAAGGGGTGTGAGTAAGATTTAGAAGGGGGTTGAATAAACCTTACCAACATTTCGATTTTAGTCCTTTTATAATATTACAGAGTTAACGAACAACTAAGTCCTTGAGGGACAGCTAAGTTAGTTAATCAGCATAGTTAGCCACTCAACAGACTCGATAGAGTTGTTGATAGAATAACTCAGCTGTTAGTCTAAACCTTAACTTGGCTGATAGTTTTTCAGCAGAAGACTTAACACCCTTGAATTTGATTTAACTTTGTTTTTACACTTGGTTTTAGCACTTTGTTATTTATCAGTTGGATAGCAAATTATCAGCAGATATAAAATATGTTTACAGGAATGTAAATATGCTGAAATATAAATGACATAAGTAAATTTTATAGAGGTTCGAAGATGGGGTAATTCTTCTACTCCTCTCTTCTCCAACTCCTGGAGGAATCCACTAAGTAATGATCGTGAGTACAAAGTGGTTATCGATAGAGACAAGTCTTGATCACGCAATGACTTGCTTCTTGGACTCGATGCCTGAGATGCCTTGGTCGGACATCGGCTTCGCCGTCGACTCGAAGCTTCTTCTGGCGGCGCTTTGCTACTTCTTGACTTACTTTCTCAAGCTTCTTGGATTTGAACACGAAGCCCTCCAATAACTTGAGATTGGTTCGACCTTGAACCTTCCTACAATCCTCCTTGGAAAGCAGACCCCTTTTGATTCTTTAAAAGTTTCCTCTTCAACAGTTTGAAGTTGTCTTTCCTTCACAGCTTGGTGTTGGATCGATTTCCTTCGAGATTTAGGCTTGAGGATTTTGCTTGAATAACTTGAGAATATTTTGCAGGTTACAGTTTAGATATTGCTTGATTTCTTAGGTGTGCAAGGTTCAGGTATTCAAGGTAACCTTTTCTCAATGTGATTCCTCAGCCTTTTATAGTGAACTTTCAAAAAATCGCCCAGTTGAAGAGATAGGCTGATTTTCAAAAGTCACTTTTGTTCGTTGGCTTGTCTTGTTGCGATCCTTGATGTTGACATTTCCTCGTATTTAATGTCTTGCAAAATTGCAGGCGTCTCGACACTTGGTGCGTGCTTCCCATTGGTTTGTTCCTTTTGCACACAATCGAACTAACACTTTATCTCGACAACTTTAACAGTTACTATTCTCGAGTAACATTCTTGACTTTTATCAACGGATCTCGTTCAGATTGTCTTGACTTGATCATAGCTTCTTTTATTCCCCAGGTGACTTTGAGTTAGCTTGCAATCAATGGATGACTCATCTATCACTTCAACTTGAGACTTGGCTTCTTGAGTTGACTTGACGACTCTCTTCATACAACAGTATCACGTACGATACTCCTTGATCGAGTCCTTGATCTTCTTTCTTGGCCATACTCACTGCTCCTCGTGAGTCTTCACTTTAGTCTTGATTGACTTCTTGTATTTCCGGGCATAGGCGACTTGACTCAACTTATTCAAATTTATCTATTACAATACAAATTACAAGGAAAATGGGGTGCCAACTTTCTAGTTTAAGTTTTACATGGCATTCATCAAAATCTAAACATTAAATTTCCCAACAATTTCCCCCTTTTTGATGATGCCAAAACTTAAAACATTAATTAACATGTAAACAAAGATGATACATACGGACAATGCAAGAATAAAGAATGTATGCGTAGAATCAATCATTTTATTGATCATAGCATTCTTGTCCTTTACACAGCTGTTTACAGGGTGTATCAGAGCATAATCACATCTAAGCCAATTTCAAGCATCTATGCTAAGATACAAAAATAGATAGAAAATACAATAATATTTTATTGAATGTACATATGATTTACATACATATGTATTTACAAAAGTAAAATACACGAAGGGATAGCAGCAACACTTCATCGCCTTCGCTGCCTCCTCCTTTCCTCTTCAGCTCTGTTGTCATCAGCTCTCTTCCTCTTCTTTTCCTCTTCAACTGCTTTCTTCTTTTTGTAGGCTCTCTTTGCAGCTTCATCTTTCCTTTTTCTTTCTTGCCTCTCTTCCCACATCTGATCTTGTCTTTTGTTTTCTTCTTGAATTCTCTTCACATATTCAGCATTCTTCCTAGCCACTTCCCGATTGGCTACTTCATCATACCCAGCCTAGTAGATCCTTCCCTTCTTCCCTGGATCTACATATTCAATGTTTTTGGGTTAAGGTCTAGGTTGAAAGCTTCTACCTTCACCACTTCTTCCTCCTCCTCTGGGCGTGTATCGTACTGGAGTCTTCTTTTTTACCAGCTGAGTGGCTGCTAGTAGTCTGCTGCCTATCAGCTTCTTCGTACAACTTCAGACCCTTCTCCCAGTACAAGTCCCAGGCTTGGGCTATGGACATGTTTTTGAAGTATCCTTCGGATTCGAGCGTTTTAAATTCTTCAACGGTCTTGGCTCGGTTCCGTCATCTAGAATGACATCTGTGTCCTTTCCTGCCGGAATGCCTCCATAAGCTTTAAAGACTTCTAGTACACGGGCATCCGTCTTTTTTTCAACCTCTTTCATCCCTGCTTCCACAATTTTTCTTTTCTCAGACATAGGCACAACAGAGTGTTGGAGCGGCAGGAGAGTCACCGTTTTGTTGATTATACTAGTCGACATGACCTTGCTTTGGGGTTTCAAATAAGCATTAGGGTCACATCCTTTCACCTTTCCCCCTCAACAACTTTTCCCTTTTCATTCCTCTTCTCATCAGCTGTCTCCGTCTTCCTTTTAACAGTTGTCTCCTTCTTCTTCTCAACAGTTTTTTCTTCCTTCAAAATCCTCAGGTATTCCTCTTCCCCCTTTTTAGCATCATCAAAGGAGAGAGGAACCCCTGGAAACATCCCAGCAAGCATGAAGTACAGTCGGCTGATAGCTGAATTCTGCTTGGAGTCTGTTGTTCAAAATTCTGAGCGGGTGGCTTTGGATTCGGCTGCCACCAGTTTCATTTCAGCCATGAGAAGGCTGAATTTGGCATTCATGTTCTCTTCCACACGCATAAGTTCTTTACGTTGAAATTCACGCAGCAGCTCCATCTCAGTGGTATGAGAGGCATGCATTCTATCAATATTTGCCTGCATCCTCCGCTTCATGTCAGCATTGTCAGCACTCTAGATGAGCATCTTGTTGTACAATGTTTTAAAGTATCTAACTTGTTCATATCGCATTGTACTCTGCTGTTGACACCATTCCCTTATCCTTGCCACTATCCCTCGCAAATCTGCTGTGAGGTTGGCATCCCTATTGTTCCAGCCGCATATCTAGTGAAGCCTAGTGTCGTTCAATCTTCTCAATCTCTCCACATATTTTCTTGAAGACATCACAGATCTCAGTTGTTACCTCAATTTCAGCTGGCGGCCAAGCAACATCAAAATCGAAGTCTGCTGGAACAATGGAATCGGTGGGAATTACTGGATGTGCTCGGATGTTGAAACGTCGCTGCTCAAGGGCTATTTCTTCTTCAAGGTCGGGCAGCTCAATTGAGAAAAGGGAAAGTTTCTTCGAATGCATCATCACACACATATGGTATTGATTCTACAGTTGTCCGTGCTCGTGATGATCCTGGTTGAGTCGAGCCTGCTGCAGCTTTGGGAGCCTGCGCAGATGACTCGGTCTCAGCTGGGCCTTGTTGAGTAGATTGGCTAGCTGACTGAGCCTCAGCTGTCTTAACAGCTTCTTCGGCCTCAGTAGATTCTACTAAATGAATTTGCTTGTCCTCAGCTGCTTTTTCAGCGTCATCGGAGGATGATAGAACCTGGGGGTTAGGTTCATCATCGAAGTTAAAAGTTTGACGAGCAGCTTTGAATTCTGGCTTACTCGTACTTAGAAGAACATCCTCAGCTGAGTCCATTGCAGCAGGGGTGGACTCAGCTTCGTCTTCAGATCCCAATAATGTTGTGTCATGATTGTCCTAGGAATCATGAAGAGCACTGATTTCCTCTTCTGAGTCAGCAATGATGACTTGAGGGATGCTCTTTTCTCCTTTGATTTTACCCAGGGAAGTCTCAACCTCCCTTGGGCCTTCAATACCTCCAACAGTCTCAACTGCAGCGAGGTCTTCGGCAATCCCTTCAACAGACGCAACTGTCTTTGGGTCTTGGATATTGGCATCCGAAGGAGTCTCAACCCCTTCTATTGCACTTTCAGTGCCCAGAGTGTTAACTCCCAGGGCAGTTCCATCCTTTGCCTCGACTGCAACATCAGCATCCTCAGCCTGCAAAGCAGTTGTCACTTCAGCTGGGACAGACTCAACTATCCGAGCTTCGTCAGTGTCAACTTGTTGTTGTTCCATTTCTTTTTCTTTCTCTTCTTCGCCTCCTTCCTTCATTGCGGAGTCATCTGCAGCATCCTCCGACCTTGCTGTAGTGGAGTGAGTTTCCCCGGGCGCACTAACCGAGTGATCGATCGGGAGTGGGGTCACTCTGCTCCAAACTCCCGTCTGCTTCCATTGAGTGCTCAGCCGTGGGGGACATGTGGTAACACATCTTCAATAGGGGTTGGCTCAACTTGGGTGCCCAAATTACCAGTCTCATTACCAAGTCCCTTGGACCCATCTTCTAAGTGTACTGGGGACGTGGTCGTAGCGATAACTGTGGCAATCTGCTGCACCACTCCCAACGGGTCTATCTCCAAGAGAGATTTTGAGGACTCTCCTGGTCCTTCCATCAACTGCTGTTCGTTCATCAGCCTGGATTCCCTTAGAGCTTGCTGCATTTCTGACTTTTCTTGTGCAGCAGCGGGATCCAAGTCTTCATCACTTTCGGAGAACATATCAAAATGAGGGTGAGCGTGTTCCATAGTTCCGTGAAAGGACATATGTTTGCCTTCTCCAGTGCACGGGCTTGCTCTTCAGCTTTGTCTTTCTGGTCTGCCTTTATGATACGGAGGATGTCCATGCAATTCTCTTCATCAAGAGCCTGTCGTGCAGTGGTAATCCCTAGGAATTGCATAAATTCCTCTTCCTCTTCTATAAATTCAGGACGTTTGAACTGCACCCTGGAGTTGCTTAGCTTCCATGCCCTCCATTCACGCAGACGGCGCTGAATATCTGGATATATGGGTGAGGACATGATGACATCATCATCATCATCTTGTTCTTTTCCTTCCTTTTCGGGAATTTAAGGGAGCATACTCTGCTGCTCTTCTCCTTCAGCAGCATCTGGGGTGGGTGGAGACACAACCCTTTCAGCAGGGGATTCTGCTGTCTCCGCTGCTTCTTCCTCCTCAGCTGTTCTGTCCACAACTGGGTCTTCTAAGTTCCTCTGCGATCACCTTCAAAGAGACTTGGTCAAGCTTTCGTCAACGATTTACGAGACCGCACTTCCTCGCGAGCCTCGGGGTTTTCTCCAGCTGAGTTGCAGACTCAGCAGTCTTCTCAAGCTCTGGAAGCTTATAGATCCTCTTCCTTCTCTTAGTCCTTAACAGAGGAATATCTGGTTCAGATTCCTCCTTTTCAGGTACCGTGGCGGCATGGGCCGGAGCATCTTTCTTGGTTGGAGGAGCTGCCTTTCTTGGCTTGGCAGTCCTCTTCTTTCTGATGGCCGAAGAAGGTATTTGGGCTTTCTTCTCCACCTCGGCTGCGTGGGTAAGAGACACGGATGCTCGGGCAGGTGACTCGGCTGTAGGGGCAGGTGCGTCTTTCTTCTTTGCTGTAGGGGTAGCTTTCTTCTTCGCAGCTGCAGGGGTAACTTTCTTCTTGGGAGGGGAGGCAACAGCTGTTTCCTCGGGGTCAGCTGATTCCCCCTCACTTGTGTCCGCCCTCTTTCGCATGGGCTCTGTTCTGGGCTCCTGAAAGGTTAGCCCTGAACATCCTCTTGTTTACATGGAAGGGCTTTCCATGTTGAAGGGGAATGGCCTTTACTTCCATTAAATGCCCAATCACTAGGCCATAGCCGAGTGATCCTCCAAAGGATCCATCCTCCTTGAATGATTTATTCGCAATGTTCTAGCCGAGTCTGCTGTATACGAACTCAGCCCAGTTAACTTTCTATCCTTGCATGATCGTAGCCATGACGATCAGCTTAGTCTTTGACAGTTGATTGAAACTGCCAAACTTCATATCCACACATTTTGAGACGACATCCATCAGCTTGTGATAGTCGTCCTTCAGCAACTTCTTCTCAGCTGTGTAGATGACTTTCGCAAAGACACTCTCGGTTTGGCTACTTTTTCCATGCAAAAAGCCAAGTTGACATCGCCTTCGTATATTTAAAGGCGTGCCCTCCGACGGCAATAAGCAGTGCTCCACAAGGTCCTTAGTAGTAATCATGATGTCCTTGCGGTGGACGGAGGACTTGATACCTTCGTCCTGTACCTCGGCATTCACATAGAACTGCGCCACCTCTTCCAAGTAGGTGTGCGAGTACTCCAACGTAAGAAAAGGTTTTAGACCGGCCTTTTCCAGCATATCAGCTATCTTCTTCACTAGGGTTTCATCGGAACCCTACTTTATCATTCCTTCGAAATCCACAGAGGAGCCTGAGTGGATTCACTTTGATAACTTTGCAAAATCGATCTTCGGTGCCATTTTTAGAAGTTTCTTTCGATTGAATCTTGGTGAACTGATTTGAGAACTTGTAGGGTTTTCGAGAGAAAAAAAACTTGCTTTCTTTTGCTTGGGAAGATGAATAGTTTCGGAAAAGTGTGTGAGAGAAGATTGAAAACCATATATAAGGGTTATAAAAGAACGGGTTTTTGGATTTTGAAAGTTGACCAAGATCAACGGCCGCATTTAGCATGTCACACGCATTTAATGCGGCAACATTTATATCCAATCATATGCTTATCATGGTGCGACTTTTGATCGACCCATTATTATCTTGACGTCATCCTTAAAAACATTCCCGCTTATTAAAAACGACTGCGTTTTTGTCACTTAGCTCATAAATGACTCAGCTTACTCAACAAATGACTCAACTCTTCTTCTCTCTTTTCGTATAGTGACTCACCGCTTGTCGCCTAACTCGACATGATTGACTTTCCGATACGGTGATTCACTTGGCTGATTCATGAGATTTGTTCTATTTTCATCTTTTCACGTTCCATCTTTTCTCATTGAGTCTTCTGAGTGTCAACTCAACTCAATTAACCCTAGCTCATGCTTAAGCTCTTCAAATCTTGATTCACATAGGGGTTTGGTGAATATATCAGCTAACTGTTTATCAGTTGAGATATATTCCAAAGTGATGTCTTTCTTTTCAACATGATCTCTTATAAAATGATATCTGACATCAATGTGCTTTGTTCTTGAATGTAACACAGGATTCTGAGTGATTGCAATAGCACTTGTGTTATCACACATAATTGAAATCTCTTTTTCTTCAATTTCATAGTCACTCAGCTGTTGTCTCATCCATAAGACTTGGGCACAACAGCTACCCGCATCGATGTACTCTGCTTCAGCTGTGGATGTGGCTATGGAGTTTTGCTTCTTGCTAAACCAGGAATCCAATCTGTTTCCAAGCATTTGACATGTACCTGAAGTACTCTTCCTGTCAACTCTACATCCATCATAGTCAGAGTCTGAGGAACCAATAAGCTTGAATCCACATTCCTTTGGATACCATAAGCCAACTTCTTGGCATCCCTTCAAATATCTTAGGATTCTCTTAGCTGCAGTCATATGGCTTTCTTTTGGTGCAAATTGAAATCTTGCACATACACCTACTGCAAAGGTGATGTCTGGCCTGCTTGCTGTTAGATAAAGCAGAGATCCAATAAGTGCTCTGTATCTTGTTTGATCTACAGCCTTACCATCTGCATCCATGTCCATCTTAACTGATGTATTCATTGGTATTTTCACAGAAGACTTTTCTTCCATACCAAATTTCTTCATTAAATCTCTGGGGTGTATTTTTTTTCTCTTATGGATGTTCCATCCTTCACTGTTTAACTTGAAGTCTTAAGAAGAATGTCACTCTCCCATCATGCTCATTTCAAATTTGCCTTGCATGAGATTTGAGAACTTATCACACAGCTCTTTATTTGTGGATCCAAAGATGATGTCATCCACATATATTTGAACAAGCAGTATACGCTCCCCATCTTGAATTCTGAAGAGTATTCTGTCTATTTTGCCTTTGGTGAATCCATTGTCAGTTAGAAATTGAGACAATGTGTCATACCATGCTCTAGGTGCTTGTTTCAATCCATATAGAGCTTTCTTGAGCTTTTACACCTTATCTCCAATGGTCTTCTGCTCAAAGCCTGGAGGTTGCTCAACATAGACTTCTTCTTCCAACAATCCATTTAAGAATGCACTTTTCACATCCATTTGATATACAATGAAGTTTTTGTGTGCAGTATAGGCAAGAAACATCCTTATTGCTTCTAATCTTGCAACAGGAGCAAATGTTTCATCAAAATCTATTCCCTCTTCTTGGCAATACCCTTTGGCTACCAATCTTGCTTTGTTTCTTACCACAGATCCTTCCTCATTCATCTTGTTTCTGAAAACCCACTTCGTACCAATAACATTTTGGTGTGTTGGTCTTTGCACCAATTCCCATACTTTGTTCCTTTGAAATTGATCCAGCTCTTCTTGCATGGCTTGAATCCAATGTGTGTCTTCCAATGCTTGGGACACATCTTTTGGCTCTATTTGGGAAATAAAACAAGTGAACATTGCTTCTTGTTGAGCTCTGTATCTGGTTCTTACACCATCTCTCACATCTCCAATGACTAGCTCTGGTGGATGGTCTCTCAGCCATCTCACATCAGGTTGGAGTAAATCATCGGGTTCAGGTTGCGTCTTGCAGCTGTGTTGTCTTGAGAAGCTCTTTCATTATCATTCAGCTGCAGATTTTCCAGCTGTCTTTGAGACTCAACTGTCTCATCTTCATCTTGATTGATTGCTCCAGCTTCAGCTTCAACATATGGACTCTTCTGCATAGTTGGCTGATTCAACTTATCAGCTAACTCTTCAATATCTTCTCCATTAACATTGGGCTCATCAAAAACCACTTGAATAGACTCTTCTATGACCATAGTCCTCTTGTTCAACACTCTATAGGCTTTACTTTCAGCTGAGTATCCCAAAAAGATACCTTCATCAGCTTTAGCATCAAAAGCTTTTAGATTATCTTTGCCGTTGTTGTGGATAAATCATTTACATCCAAATATTCTAAAATACCCAACATTTGGCTTTCTCCCTGTCCATATTTCATAGGAGTCTTTGTCACTGTCTATTAATCATGCATCTATTTTGAGTATAACATGCAAAATGCAGTGTTTATGGCTTTCAAAAATCTTTTAAGTACCCAACTTCAAATAACATGGTCCTTGCAGCTTCCTTGAGAGTTCTTTTTTTTCTTTCTCGCTACTCCATTCTCACTGTTTGTGGAGTCCTTGTAGATAATTCATGACCAATACCATTTTCAACACAATATCGAGTTATTATCCCATTGACAAACTCGGTTCCTCTATCGACCTTATTTTTATAATGGTTTGACTCTTCTCATTTTGAACTCTTCTCATTAGCCGAGGTAATTTCTAACGTTTCTTTCTTTTTGCACATAAAGATTGTCCATGTATATCTTCAATAATCATCCACCAGCACTAAAGTGTATTTTTTTCCACTTATGTTTGGGTTCAACAGACCAAATAAATCCATGTGTAACAGTGCAATATTCTTGTTGAAGAAGGACTATGCTTCTTTTGAATGATGATTTGATCCGCTTCCCATCCGCATGCATCACAAACACTTTCCTTCTTGTACACCGAAATGCAATCCTTCCACAAGATGACTCCTTGCAAGCTTGTTGATTGTCTTGAAGTTTAGATGACTCAGCTTCTTGTGCCACAACCAACTTGATTCGGCTGTGCTCTTTGCTAACAGACAAGTGCTTGGTGTGGCAGTCGACCAGTCTACCACATATATGTTCTTTTGTCTGTATCCTTGTAGCACTATTTCATTTGATTCAGCATCTTTAATTTGCACACTCCCATATTGAATCCAACATTATAGCCCTTGTCACAGAGTTGGCTGATGCTTAACAAGTTGAAGTTGAGGCCTTCAACATATGCAACATCTGTGATTTCTAATCCATTTTTCTTGATGGATCCAAAGGCTCTTATTTCCCCTGGAGCTTCATTTCCTCCAAATATGACTTTTGCGCCTCTAATCTCCTTGAATTTTGACAGATTTTTCTTGTTTCCTGTCATGTGTCTGGAACAACCACTATCCATGTATCAGGTCCCTTGGCACTCAGCTGTTCCTTGAACCTGCAATCAAGGAAATTTGTTTTTAGGTACCCATGCTTGTTTGGGTCCTGAGGGGTTAGTGTTGTAAGATGATCCAACCAACCTATAGCCAAATGACTTGACTCTCAGAGGTTGCCATCTATATGTGCCATAATCATAACTCACTTTGGCAAATTGCTTGGGGGCTTTAGGTTCATACAACTGTCTCTTTTGTCTGTATGTCTGTGTGTGTGTTTTAGCAATTTCCTTCTTTGGGTAGTTGTGATATTTCTGAGCGCAGTGTCTGGGTGCATATGTGTGCTGATGATAGCTCTTTTGCCTTTGGAATGACCTTTGCCTTGAGTTCTAGGTCTTTGCCATTTAGGCTTGTATTCCATAGGTCTTTGGCTTTGATATGTCACATTATTCCAATCACTTGGCTTGGGTAGTTTCTACCATTCCCATCATATGTGTTTCTTTGATAAAACTTCCTGGGTTTTTGGTAGCTCTATTTATTCTTTACTGAGTACTTCCTATTTGGAGTTTTTGAGGAACTCTGTGGATTTCTTCTCGTATGTCCTCTCAAAGATACTCAACCGATCGTTTTCCTTTTCCTTTATATCCAAGGCCAGTTTGTTTGTGATTGTGCTTTGGAGTAAATGTGGGTGCAACATTTGGTGTTTTGGATTTTTGAGATGCTTCATTACTTGAACATCCTTTTTCCAAAATCACTCTGGGAGTTTGACTGTGTACAAAGGAATTGAATCCTATGCTTGTCTTGTCTCCACATTCTTTTTGGCTTATAATAAGGTCATCCAATGATTTAGATGCCTTTGTAAATGATGCAATCACATTTTTGAGATCATTTTCTCTCTTTTCTATAGCGGCTATCTCTGCTACTAGTTTAGCATTCTCAGCCTTCAGCTCTTTGTTCTCATCAGCTGTAACGCCCCGAAATTTTGGACTATAAAAATATACTCATACATTCATTTTGCCGAATATTTTTTTATTTAACATAAGAAAGAGAACTCGTTATGGCGAGCCATTAAATTTTCAAAAGAATAATAATTACAGTGGAAGTAATCGCATAAAATAATTTGAATAATTTTGATGTCATATAATCCTAAAAGACCATTTGACAGTGAAAGACTTTGAAAAATCGCGTACATATTTATTATTAAGAGAAAATAGGCTTGTAAATATATCTCATTCAAAATCAATAGAACCAGCGGAAGCAAATTATAAAGTGTAGAAAATTCATATATTCATTTATTTTTAAGAAATCCGCACATTTACTAATTTAAAAAAGAATTATCCATTTTCGTCTATTTACATAAATAAACATAGAAAATCATAATAACTCATCATTTATTATCTCAATTCAAAAATTTCTTTGAAACTGAACATTTGTTCTCAACACAAATCAATTATCACACAAAGTTTAGCATCGTAGGTAAATACTTTGAAAATAATATATTTTTTTAAACAATTTCTTACTCATTGAAAACTTACATTTAGAAAAAGACATCACTCTAGCAGTTTCATAGGAAAATCATAAATCGTATAATAATTTCTTACTCAATTGAAAACAACATTTAAAAATAAAAGACATTACTCTAGTAGTTTCATAGGCCACCCATTATCCACCGCCAATAACCATCGCCGACTCCTTAACCTGAAAAATGTGATTATATATGGGGTGAGCGACACAACTCAATGGAGTATAAATTGTCCAAGCTAAATACACAGATATCTCACATACTACTCTCTCCCTCTCTTTCATTTTCTCTCTCTTTTCTCTTTTCTTTTCCCAATTTTTCTTTTCCTTATATTTTCCTACTTTTTCCTAATCACCCGTACACAACATCACAACACCCAACAATTCTTTTCCTTCTATTTACTTTCTCTTTCTTCTTTCTTTTTTTCTTCTTTTTCTTTTTCTCCCTACTTTTCTTACTTTATCCTATTCGGTCAACACAAATACCACGTCTCCCTCACTTTTTACTTTTCTTTCTTTCCTTTTTATTTCTTTTCTTTCTTCTTCATCTTTCTTTCTTTCTTCCTTCCTTCAACCGGTAACCCCCCTTTTTCTCTCTTTTTTTTTTTGTTTCTCTTCTTCTCCTAAAAATCAATTCCCTCCTCAAACTATCTCCATATAGAACTAAAATCCATCCCCAACCAACGCCCCGCCCATCTCGCTCTCTCGCTCTCTTTTTTTTTTTTTCTTTGACGTGCACGACACACCGCAACCACAAAGGCATGGCTACAAAGAATTTCCGGTGGCTTTGGACCGAGGGTAGTTGATTTCGGGCTGAACCGGAGACTTTTCGGTAAGTTCGTGGTTTGAATTTGGGCAGCAACAAATTGGATTTTCGGTAAAGTTGGGTGTTTGATTTCGCGAATTTGTGGGTTTGGATTTCCAGCGAGGATGATAGTTTACGTGCCGCTCGGTTGGGTTTTGGTTTTGGAAGTGATTTTCTGGTTTTGGCCGTGTAAATACCTAAAGGAAAAATTGAATGATAAATTTGTTTACCTTGATGCTCTTGAAGTAGGAGGATACGTATGTTCTTGGGTTGGACTATTGATCTATTTTATAGGCTTAATTAGGGTTAATCTCTTAGGATTCTCATGAATCGGGTAAAGGATATAACAAGATTTTGATATATTTGGAAATTTGAAATTGGTATCTTGATATTCTAGAATAATACTGGAATTAGACTTTTTAAAGGGCTAAATAAATTGATAATGGATTCATATTAAATGGGTTTGTTTAAACTTGGGCCTGACAGTTGGACATTGGATTTGAAAGAATGAGCTTGAATTAAAAAAATATAATTAGCCCCTAAATAAAAACCTACTAAAAATCTAAAAATTTACAATTCTTAATAAAAGGCCTAAATAAAATCTCGGATATTACATACTATCCCCCTTAAAAATAATTTCGTCCTCGAAATTCAATTATCTTACTCTAGGCAATAACTTCTAAATATTTTACTAGGATCTCGTCCTCTCATTTCCAAGTTGTCTCATCATGGCCATCTTAATTGTTGCTTAGTATTTGTTGTTATAATCAAACTCCACTAAAAGTAAATATGATTCTCAAAACCAAAAATACATGTCCTTTAAAATTCGATTGTTCTTCCAGTTTGTTCATCCATCTATCGAGGCTATGATCTACTAAAATCTAACTATATTCCCATACATTGTTGCAAGCTTCTCCAAATATTCAAAGTGAACTAGTATCTCTATATGATATCTTCACTGTTTCTCTTGTGTACAAATGGGTAGAATTGACCTAAACCATATGTCATTTGCAGAAAGTGTGTAAATTTGGTCAATCGGTCACAAATAACCCATATCGTGATTTTCCTTAGCTTACAACACGGTCAATATCTATATACTCTCATCTTTCATTCGATGATATCAAATGTCCTAACAAAATCTAGACTGTCGTTGGTGTTTGACCTCAACTGGTTGACGTGTCAAGCATCTATCCACAATTTCCAATACTTCCTATCAAAATTGTAACTCATAGATGAGTGGTGTACGATATCCAATGTGCTTAACTTAGTATCACAGTTATTCCTTAAGTAAAACCAAAATTCCTTTGTAGGCTAATGCATCATTAGCAACTATAACAAATCCGTTGAGGTCTGTGATTAGATCATGGTTTCTCATTTTGCATATAACGTATATGCCACTTGTATCTCATTAAATCTTATTTCTAAGTACAAGTCATTCAACCATTGTTGCAATAATTGATTCAATCCACAAGAAGGTGTGACAAACTCGATTAACAACTTAGCAAACTTTCTCAGCACGTATTCTTATTCCACTGGTAAACTGGTCAATCCTTTTTTAACTTCTTAGAAATTCTCCATAAAATCAATATACTCCATAAATTCATTTTATCTTAACAAACATGATTGGCTCTCCAGATGGTGATACTCTAAGTCTGATAAGTCCTTTAACCCAATAATTCTTGTAATTTCACATTCAACTCTTATAATTCCCATGGGTGAATTTGATACCATGTCGTCCCAAGTAAAAAGTCAATGGTGGATTCTATTTGTCTATCCAGTGGACTCCCAAATAAAGGTTTCTAAAAATATATTCCATAGTCTCGAATAATTTGCACATTGACCATTATCAATTCAAAGATTGGGAACCTACTGTACTAACCAAATACTCAGACAATTTTCATTCTTAAACTTTCCGTTGTTTTCTTTCCTGACACTAGTCGGGGTACAGTACTAGCCTTTATTCCGTAGAAAAAAATAAATAAACTCATATTATTAATGCATCGAACACTATCTCCTTATGGGATACTCTATACTTTCTCGCTCTTCCTAAACTAGTCAATGTCTAAGACCACATCAAAATCTCTCATTCCTAACATATACATCCACTTATGAATCATTTCCATTATCATTCAATGTAATGACTTTAGACATCCGAATAAAATTAGTGTCTTTTCCAATTGTTATACTAACATCGTAACCATCTCAAAGTATCATCATTAACTCTTAGAAAAACGAACATGGCGTAAACCATGAATATTCAACTTGAAACCATTAAAGTCTATCCAAAATATATGTTGCTAGTATTATGCTCATAGTCAATCCAGACATTCTAAATCTTCTATTGTTTGAATAAATTTGTAATGAACCTCAAGTATTCTATCACAAAGGTCTTCTAAAGTTTGTATTGTTCTCTATACCTCTCTATAGAAATCATCAATATCTTGCAATAGTCCAATAGTCATATTCTATCGTATGTGCTATGCATCCATGAAATATATTTGAATCATTTTTTTCTTTCTCGCAATAGAAATCATGTAATTTGTCGATAGCAGTAGCAATAGAAATATCAGTAGCAGTAGCAATGGCAGTAGAAGTAGAAGTAGCAATAGAACTTTTGAAAATTTAACTTCGTACCTTGGCTTTGGAGTTGGCGTGGCATAGCGGTGGTGGATTCGTAGTTCTTTTCATTCATTTTAAAAATTTACTAATTCATTTATCAGAGTACACACACACAAAAACTACATGTATATATATATATATATTGCAAGTCTACAGGAACGTAGACCCGCTCTGATACCACCTGTAACGCCCCAAAATTTTGGACTATAAAAATATACACATACATTCATTTTGCCGAATATTTTTTTTTATTTAACATAAGAAAGAAAACTCATTATGGCGAGCCATTAAATTTTCAAAAGAATAATAATTACAGTGGAAGTAATCGCATAAAATAATTTGAATAATTTTGATGTCATATAATTCTAAAAGACCATTTGACAGCGAAAGACTTTGAAAAATCACGTACATATTTATTATTAAGAGAAAATAGGCTTGTAAATATATCTCATTCAAAATCAATAGAACCAGCGGAAGCAAATTATAAAGTGTAGAAAATTCGTATATTCATTTATTTTTAAGAAATTCGCACATTTACTAATTTATAAAAGAATTATCCATTTTCGTCTATTTACATAAATAAACTTAGAAAATCATAATAGTTCATCATTTATTATCTCAATTCGAAAATTTCTTTGAAACTGAACATTTGTTCTCAACACAAATCAATTATCACACAAAGTCTAGCATCGTAGGTAAATACTTTGAAAATAATAATTGTTTTTTAAACAATTTCTTACTCATTGAAAATTTACATTTAGAAAAAGACATCACTCTAGAAGTTTCATAGGGAAATCATAAATCGTATAATAATTTCTTACTCAATTGAAAACAACATTTAAAAATAAAAGACATTACTCCAAAAAAGTAGTTTCATAGGCCACCCATTATCCACCGCCAATAACCATCGCGACTCCTTAACCTCGAAAAATGATTATATATGGGGTGAGCGACACGGCTTTGATGGAGTATAAATTGTCCAAGCTAAATACACGATATCTCACATAGACATGCAAATACAATCCAATAGGACATAGCATAGATCTTTTGAAAAACCGTAGACATAGACAATAGGTAGCACTCAAGGGTTCCACCGAGGGATACATCGACCCGGACCTCTTGAGTCCCTGGCTCAATAGTGCCTAAGCAATCTGTACTACACATTCATGCAAAATAATCTAAGCATTTAACAAGGACAATAAAGTTTAGAAAACAAACCCCACCTTGAACGTAGCTTTGAAAATAAGTAGAACTTAAAAAAAAGCCGGATGCAAGCATGCCAAATCCTCGCTCGATAAATCGCCTAACCATAGAAAAATAATACTAGTCAAAACCTCGAATAATCTAAATTTTATACTTAGAAATAATAATCTAAAAATCTTAATTTAGGGGCTTAATAGAATATAAAAAAATAGAATTTAAGGCTAAATTGAAATTGAAGGTAGAAATTGGAATCAAAGGCTAATTTTGTTGGTTTGGAATGAAGGGCAATTCATGAATAGTCTATGGGGACCACACTCTAAAATCCTCCTTCCCCTTTCTTCACTTTCCCATACGTAAACTACTCTCTCCCTCTCTTTCCTTTTCTCTCTCTTTTCTCTTTTCTTTTCCCAATTTTTCTTTTCCTTATCTTTTCCTACTCTTTCCTAATCACCCGTACACAACATCACAACACCCAACAATTCTTTTCCTTCTATTTACTTTCTCTTTCTTTTCTTTTTTTTTTTTTTTTTTTCTCCCTACTTTTCTTACTTTATCCTATTCGGTCAACACAAATACCCCATCTCCCTCACTTTTTACTTTTCTTTCTTTCCTTTTTATTTCTTTTCTTTCTTCTTCCTCTTTCTTTCTTTCTTCCTTGAACTGTAACCCCCCTTTCACTCTTTTTTTTTGTTTCTCTTCTCCTAAAAATCAATTCCCCCTCAAACTATCTCCATATAGAACTAAAATCCATCCCCAACCAACGTCCCGCCCATCTCGCTCTCTCGCTCTCTATTTCTGTTTTTTTTTTTTTCTTTGACGTGCACAAACACCCCGGCAACCACAAAGGCATGGCTACGGCAATTTTCGTTGGCTTTGGAGGGTAGTTGATTTCGGGCTGAACCGAGACTTTTCATGTAAGTTCGTGGGTTTGAATTTGGCAAGCAACAAATTGGATTTTTCGGTAAAGTTGGGTGTTTGATTTCCGAATTTGTGGGTTTGGATTTCCGACGAGGGATGATAGTTTACGGCTGCCGCTCGGTTGGGTTTTTGGTTTTGGAAGTGATTTTCTGGTTTTGGCCGTGTAAATACCTAAAGGAAAAATTGAATGATAAATTTGTTTACCTTGATGCTCTTGAAGTAGGAGGATACGTATGTTCTTGGGTTGGACTATTGATCTATTTTATAGGCTTAATTAGGGTTAATCTCTCAGGATTCTCATGAATCGGGTAAAGGATATAACAAGATTTTGATATATTTGGAAATTTGAAATTGGTGTCTTGATATTCTAGAATAATACTGGAATCGGACTTTTTAAAGGGCTAAATAAATTGGTAATGGATTCACATTAAATGGGTTTGTTTAAACTTGGGCCTGACAGTTGGACATTGGATTTGAAAGAATGAGCTTGAATTAAGAAAATATAATTAGCCCCTAAATAAAAACCTACTAAAAATCTAAAAATTTACAATTCTTAATAAAGGGCCTAAATAAAATCTCGGATATTACATCAGCTATGTGACTCAGAGTACTCAACTCCTTAGTCAGCTGTAAGTTTTGGCTTTTGAGCTGGCTATTTTCCTCATTTAATAGTGTGTGTGAGGATTTAATGTGCTCAAAGTCTTTCATCATTTTGCCTAATGAATCATAAAGATCGTGGGTGATGAAGTGTGTGTGTCACAATCACTATCACTAGAATCTGAGTGAGATGAGTTAGAATGTACCTCATCTTCTTGGTCTGGTTGATCTTGTTCTTTAGCCATTAGACAGATCATTGCTTCTTTCTCAGAATCACTTGAGTAGTCAGCTTCACTACTTTCTGAGTCTGCTACTTCTTTAAACTTAGTTGTCTCAGCAGTGTCTGCAGCCAACATAGCCTTTTACTTTTCTTGTCTTCTTTCTCTGAAGACCCTTCTTTCTTCTTTGTTCCTGTATTTATTGACTATTGGATATGGACAGTCAATAGCAAAATGTCCTGATTGTCTACAGTTCCAACACAGGTTTTCAGCTCTTTGATCAGCTCTTTCCGTTCTTGGGTTATCAACTCTCTGATATTCAACCTTTTGATGCTCAGCTCTCTTGGGTGGCCTATCTTCCCTTGACTTGGAGGGAGCTGAATGTCTCATGGAGGATTCACCCTTGTTTCTTTTATAGATCTTGTTGAAGAACCTATTGAATCTTTTAACCATCAGGGCAATTTCCTCCTGGTCAATGGCTTACTTGACCTCAGCTCTCTTCCCATCCTTGACTATAAGTGCAGCTGTTTTGGGTACAACAGTCTCCTCTTGATCTTTTCTTCTCAGCTCAACTTCATAGGCTTTGAGGTCTGAGAATAGCTCATGATTGGATGTTTTTGTGAGGTTCATTGAATGTCTCAGGGCCATGACCTTCATTTCCCATTCAGCTGGGAGGCTTCTCAGAATCTTCATACACATTTCCTTCTGTGTATATTCTTTCCCAAGTGCTGATAATTCATTTGTGATTTCAGTGAATCGAGCATCCAGCTGATCCAAGGTTTCACCTGCAAGCATTTTAAAATTTTCAAATTTCTGTACATCAACGGACAATTTGTTTTCTTTAATTTGCTCAGATCCTTCTCAAATTAAAGTTAATTTATCCCAGATTTTTTTTGCAGTTTGGCAAGATTTGACTTTGTTGAACATTGCTTTGTCCAAGGTTTTGTAAAGTATGTCCTTGGCCACATTGTCCAAGTTGTGTCTTTTTCTGTCCTCGTTTGTCCATTCGGTCCTTGGTTTTTCAACTAGGGTTGGTCTTGCCTCAGCAGCAGCTTCTTCTCCTTCACTTCTCGCCCGCTCTCTCCGTGATTTTGTGTTCACTTTCAGTATTTGCAGTAGCCCATCCTCTATCACAATGCACATTTCATAATGTAAAGCAGATAGATGAGCCTGCATACGAATTTTCCAGTCATCAAATTCCTCAATAGTGAGCATAGGAATGTGTGTCAAATTTGCTTCCATGATAATAACTTTGCTGAATAAAAGAGATGATTTTTGAAAGAGCAAGTGTTAAAAATTTCTTTGAAAGATTGGAGATCTAGTTCAGTAACCAGTGCGGAAGGCTTAATGAACCAACCGCTCTGATACCACTTGTAGGTCCCAAGGGGTGTGAGTAAGGTTTAAAAGGGGGGTTGAATAAACCTTACCAACTTTTCGATTTTTGTCCTTTTAAAATATTACAGAGTTAACACACAGCTAAGTCCTTGAGGGACAGCCAAGTTAGTTAATCAGCAGAGTTAGCCACTCAACAGACTCGATAGAGCTATTGATAGAATAACTCATCTGTTTAGTCTAAACCTTAACTTGGTTGTGATGAGTTTTTCAGCGGAAGACTTAACACCCTTGAATTTGATTTAACTTTGTTTTAACACTTGATTTTAGCACTTTGTTATTTATCAGTTGGATAGCAAATTATCAGCAAATATAAAATATGTGTGCAGGAATGTAAATATGCTGAAATATAAATGACACAAGTAAATTTTATAGAGGTTCGAAGATGGGGTAATTCTTCTACTCCTCTCTTCTCCAACTCCTGGAGGAATCCACTAAGTAATGATTAGAGTACAAAGTGGTTATCAGTCTAGAGACAAGTCTTGATCACGCAGCTGACTTGCTCCTTGGACTCAGTCTGGAGATGCCTTGGTCACAAAGCTGGCTTCTCGTCCGACTCAGCTTTCTTCACGGGCGGTGCGGCTTTGCTACTTCAGCTTACTTTCTCAAGCTTCTTGGATTTGATCACGAAGCCCTCCAATAACTTGAGATTGGTTCGACCTTGAACCTTCCTACAATCCTCCTTGGAAAGTAGACCCCTTTTGATTCTTCAAAAGTTTCCTCTTCAACAGTTTGAAGTTGTCTTTCCTTCACAGCTTGGTGTTGGATCGATTTCCTTCAAGATTTAGGCTTGAGGATTTTGCTTGAATAACTTGAGAATATTTTGCAGGTTACAGTTTGGATATTGCTTGATTTCTCAGGTGTGCAAGGTTCAGGTAACCTTTTCTCAATGTGATTCCTCAGCCTTTTATAGTGAACTTTCAAAAATCTGCCCGTTGAAGAGATAGGCTGATTTTTAAAAGTCACTTTTGTTCGTTGGCTTGTCTTGTTGCAGTCCTTGATGTTGACATTTCCTCGTATTTAATGTCTTGCAGCATTGCAGCGTCTCTGACACTTGGTGCAGTGCTTCCCATTGGTTTGTTCCTTTTGCACACAACTGGAACTAACACTTTATCTCTGACAACTTTAACAGGTTACTATTCTGAGTAACATTCTTGACTTTTATCAACGGATCTCGTTCGATTGTCTTGACTTGATGCATCTTTTATTCCCCCAGGTGACTTTGAGTTAGCTTCCAATCAATGGATGACTCATCTCACTTCAACTTGAGACTTGCTTCTTGAGTTGACTTGATCGACTCTTCATACAACAGATGTCGGCCGATACTCCTTCATCCGAGTCCTTGATCTTCTTTCTTGGCCATACTCGATTGTTCCTCAATGAGTCTTCACTTCATCTTTAGTTGACTTCTTGTATTTCCGCATAGTGACTTGACTTAGCTTATTCAGCCCTATCTATTACAATACAAATTACAAGGAAAATGGGGTGCCAACTTTCTAGTTTAAGTTTTACATGGCATTCATCAAAATCTAAACAATAAATTTCCTAACACTAGAGGAATTTCAAACTCTAAAGACTGAAGGCTATTTCAAGAACATGACTCTACCACATGCGTGGGACTTGTATTGCGAGAAATGACTCGAGTTATGCAAATCAGATGAGAAGCAATAGAGTTCTAGCAGTCTCTCGACTGGAAAGACACCCATACAATACACTTCTAGAGGAGGAGATGAGTCATACAGAGGAAGGGGAAAGTTTGGAAGTGGTGGAAGAGGCCGAGGCACTCCACCATAGCCAAGACCTAAAGACGTAAGATTCATTGATCCGCAGAAGAAAGGAATCAACTAGTGGGTTGGGTTCGACACTCTTGCAAATCTAGAAGTGGAGTGCAAAAATGAGGAGGCTAGAAGAAGACAAGAGGTTGAGAACGAGAGAGTAAATCGAGAGTGGGAAGAAAGGCAGCGAAGGGAGGACCCTGCTGCAAAAAGAGCTTATGAGAGGAAGAGAAGGGAAAGAGCTGAAGAAGATGAGAGAAAAAGGAAGTAGCCGAGGCATTGAACACGGCTGGAACCCCTTCAGTGTACTGTACTTAACTGTAAATACAAGATTTGTAAGTTTTCTTGTAATATCATTTTATCCTGCTCTGATACCTGTTGTATTTCAGTTTGATAATAAACTTTAATACATTTGTAATAGATTGTATAACTTTGATACAGTGTATAGGGTATACTATGTAACAACTTTGTAAAAAGCGTTTGTAAAGTACAAGAATGATGTGATCAATAAAATTGACATATTCAACACATACATCCTTTGTTACTGCACTGTTTATTTTGATGTATTTATTTAAGTTTTGGCATCATCAAAAAGGGGGAAATTGTTAGGAAAATTTATGTTTAGATTTTGATGATACCATGCAAAACTTAGAATAGGAAGTTGGCACCCCATTTTCTTTAAAATTCAACTTGTAATAAATAGGTCTATTTGAGCCGAGTTGGAGTAAGCTAAGTTGAAGATTACAAGAGTTTACTGAAGACTGAAGTAAAAACCCAGCTGTGTGTCAGCTGTGTGAAGCCAAGTGAAGAATCAGTCAAGTGACATAAAAGTTGTCTCAGTTAGCTGACGGACAGCTAAGTCATTCCAAAATGATTGGAATTGAACGTCAAAAAGGTTTGCAGCAGACAAGACTTGAAGAAAAATGATAGAGATTCGTTATCAACACAAGTCAAGACTTTGTTGAAAATTGGCATGTGTCAGCTTCCAGCAATAAAGTTGTTTTGCTGAAAGAGTGCAAAAAGTAAGGAACCAATAGGATGTACCTGAAAACCTGCAGAGACCAAGGAAAGGCTGCGGAGCATTAAAAACATGGTACGATCCTCATTAATGCTGCAAGGACAAGACATGCCAACAACCTACGAGTGGGATTTAAAATATATGTCTATCTCTTCAACGAACATATTTATCTACACTATAAAAGGCTGAGGAAGCAAGTGAGAGAAATATACGAATTTTATGAGACAAATCAAGCATTCAAGCAAGCAAATCTGCAAATACTCTCAAGCTTTCAAAGTTATTCCTCAAGCCTAAAATCGAAGGAACTCGATCCAACACACTCAGTGAAGGAAAGAATACTTCATCAAGTTGAAGAGAAAACTGTTTGAAGAACAAAAGGATTCTACTCTCCAAGGTTGAAGGAGAAGTAGTAAGGTTCAAGGTCGAACCAGAAGCTTTGGGCTCATTGGAAGGCTGTGTGATCAATTCCAAGAGTTCGAGGGAGCTGAAGTAGCAAGACAGCCATTTTGTGAAAAAGTTGAGTCCCAGGAGCAGCCAGCTGTGTGATCAAGGCTGACTCGGACTGTTCACTACTTTGTAACCAGATCTGTTACTTAGTGGATTTCTCCAGGAGTTGAAGAAGAGTGGATTAGAGGAGTTACCCCATCCTCGAACCACTATAAAATTGCTTATGTCATTTTTACTTACAACATTTTACTTTGTTGCATATTATTGATATCTGCTGTTAAGTTAAATCTGCTAAACTCAATTGATAATAACCTTGCTAAAAACAAGTGTTGAAAACGAGTTTAATACATTAAGGGTGAGAAGTCTTCCGCTGAATAAAAACCAAATCATCTGTAAAGTTAGGTGTTAGCTGACCCAGCTGAGTTATACTATCAATAGCTAAGTTGAGTCTGTTGAGTGGGTAACTTCGCTGAAGAAAACCAACCTAACTGTCCCTCAAGGACTTAGCTGATTTGAGTTAACACTGTAAAAGTTATTTAAAAAGGACTAAGTTTGAAAATATTGTAAGGTTTATTCAACCCCCTTTCTAAACCTTACGACTCACCCCTTGGGACCTACATCATGCCACTGTTTTGTGTGTTCCTTGTAGATTTTTGAGTTCTCATACGCCGTATTTTGCCATTCATATAGCGTATTCAACTGCAGTAAACGATTATTTCCTGCACTTGATAAGTCATAGTTAATGTTTTAATAGCCTAGAAGGCTTTGTGTTCGAGTTCTACCAGCAAATGACACATTTTACCATAGACGAGTCGATATGGGGTGGTGTCTATTGGGGTTTTGTAAGCCATCCTATAAGCCCAAAGAGCATCATCGAGTTTGACAGACCAATCTTTATGGGATTGCCCTACAGTGTTTTCTAGAATGGATTTCAATTCCTGGTTAGAAACATCAACTTCACCACTTATTTTGTGGTGATAGGCAGTAACGACTCAATGTGTAACACCATAATATTTTATCACTTTTTTAAATTGATTATTGCAAAAATGTGTGCCTCTTGTAGGTCCCAACGGGGTGCTTGTGTGAAGTCTAGAAAGGAGGGGTTGAATAGACTTAACCAGATTTTGATTTTTCAACTTAAATTAGAGCTTTAACTCAAGACAGTTAAGTCCTTGAAGGACAACTTAGTTCAACCTCAACAGTAGAGTTAACCACTCAACAGACTCGACTGAGCTGTTGATAGAATAGCTCAGTTGAGTGAAGCGAGCTCTTTTAAAAATACAGCTAACTTGGTTTTACAGTGGAAGTCTTACACCCTTAAGATGAAATATATTTTACAACATGTTTGAGTTTAGTTATTATAAGTTGACTTAGCAAATCTATAGATCAGCAGATATAAAGTATGCGAGAATAAAATGCTGAAAGTAAATAGATACAGAGCAATTTTATAGTGGTTCGAGGATGGGGTAATTCCTCCACTCCACTCTTCTTCAACTCCTTGAGGTAATCCACTAATGCAACAACGAGTTACAATAAGGATGAACAGTCCGAGTAATCCTTGATCACATAGCTGGCTTCACTCCTGGGACTCGGCTCTTCACAAGACAGTTGTCCTGCTACTTCAGCTCCTTCGAATTCTTGAATTTGATCACAAAACCATCCAACGAATCCAAATCCTGGTTCTAACTTGAACCTCACTGCACTTCCTTCAACCTTGGATGTGCAAACCCCTTTGTTTTTCAACAAGTTTTCTCTTCAACAGTTTTGAAGCTTTTCTTTCCTTCACTGAGTGTGTTGGTCAGATATACTTTGAATTTTAGGCTTGAGGATTGAGTGAATTGCTTTAGTGCTTTTTTTTCTCTTTGCTCAGATTTCTTGAATGCTCTAGTGTGTCGTAAGTCATACTCTCTCAAATGAACTCCTTAGCCTTTTATAGTGGCAGTTCAAAAATATATCAGTTGAAGAGATAGATGCATTTTCAAACTCCACTTCATGGTCGTTGGCTTGTCTCGTTATGCAACAAATTATGTTTTACCCAACCTTGGTTTAATACTCTGCAGGTTTGCTTGAACCACTGCAGGTATGCAGTAACATCCCGTTGGTTTCCAGCCTTTTGCACTCTTTCAGCAAAACATCTTTAAGGTTGCAGTCTGTCTTCTTTTCTCTTTCATTAATATTTTAACTTTACTTATCAACGGACATCTTCAACTTTCTTGAGTCCTTTTTTGTTGTTGAACCCCTTTGAGAGTCTTCTCCAATCATCTGGGAGTAAATTAGTTGTCAGTCTGCTGACTAAGACAGCTTTTTGGTACTTAGCTGAAACTTCACTTCGACACTCAGCTGCAACGCATGCAGTTCAATCTTCACTTTGTCCTTTAGTCAACTTCTGCAATCTTCAACTTGTCTGCTTCGACTCAACTCATAGATCATATCTATTACATAGTTTAATTAACAACAAAAAATAGGGTGCCAACTTTCTAATTTAAGATTTACATAACATCATCAAATCTATACAATAAATTTCCAAGCATTTGATAGGTACCTGATGTACTCATTTTATCAACTCTACATCCAGCATAGTCTGAGTCTGAGTATCCAATCAACTTGAATCCACCTTCCCTTCAAATAGCTTGAGATTCTCTTAGCTGCAGTCATATGACTTTCCTTTGGAGCAGATTGAAATCTAGCACATATACCTATAGAAAATGAGATGTATGGTCTGCTGGCAGTCAAGTAGATAATGATCCAATGAGTGATCTATATCTTGTTTGATCAACATGTTATCCTTCTGCATCCATATCCATCTTCACATAAGTATTCATGGAAATCTTCACAGATGACTTCTCTTCCATTCCAAATTTCTTCATTAAATCTCTGGTATATTTGGTTTGACTTATGAAGGTTTCATCCTTCATTTGCTTGACATGAAGACCTACGAAGAAAGTCAGCTCTCCCATCATGCTCATCTCAAACTTTCCTTGCATAAGGTTTGAGAATTTGTAACACAGTTCTTTGTTTGTGAATCCAAAGATGATGTCATCCACATATATTTGAACAAGTAGTATACTCTCTCCATCGTGAATTCTGAAGATTGTCCTATCAACTTTTCCTTTGGTGAATCCATTGTCTATAAGAAATTGAGACAAGGTATCATACCATGCCCTTGGTGCTTGCTTTGAACCATACAATGCTTTCTTGAGCTTGTAGACTTTATCTCCAATAGTTTTCTGCTCAAAACCTAGAGTTGTTCCACATAGACATCTTCTTCCAAAATTCCATTCAAAAATGCACTCTTCAAATCCATTTGATAGACAAAGGAAGTTCTTGTGTCTTTGCATAAGCAAGAAACATCAGTATTGCTTCCAATCTTGCAACATGTGCAAATGTTTCATCAAAATATATTCCCTATTCTTGGCAATACCCTTTGGCTACCAATCTTGCTTTGTTTCTCACTACAGATCCTTCTTCATTCATCTTGTTTCTAAATACCCACTTAATACCAATAACATTTTGGTACATAGGCCTTTGAACCAATTCCTAAATTTTATTCCTTTCAAACTGATTTAACTCTTCCTGCATAGATAGAATCCAATGTGTGTCATCCAATGCTTGTGACACATCTTTAGGCTCAATTTGAGAAATGAAACAACTGAACATAGCTTCATGTTAAGTCATGGATCTGGTTCTCACTCCTTCTCTAACATCTCCAATGATTAGCTCTGGTGGATGGTCTCTCATCCATCTCACATCTGGTTGGAGTAAGTTTGTTGTCAATCCACCTTCCCTTCAAATAGCTTGAGATTCTCTTAGCTGCAGTCATATGACTTTCATTTAGAGCAGATTGAAATCTAGCACATATACCTATAGAAAAGGAGATGTATGGTCTGCTGGCAGTCAAGTAGATAATGATCCAATGAGTGATCTATATCTTGTTTGATCAACAGGTTATCTTTCTGCATCCATATCCATCTTCACATAAGTATTCATGGAAATCTTCACAGATGACTTCTCTTCCATTCCAAATTTCTTCATTAAATCTCTGGTATATTTGGTTTGACTTAATAAGGTTTCATCCTTCATTTGCTTGACATGAAGACCTACGAAGAAAGTCAGCTCTCCCATCATGCTCATCTCAAACTTTCCTTGCATAAGGTTTGAGAATTTGTAACACAGTTCTTTGTTTGTGAATCCAAAGATGAAGTCATCCACATATATTTGAACAAGTAGTATACTCTCTCCATTGTCAATTCTGAAGACTGTCCTATCAACTTTGCCTTTGGTGAATCCATTGTCTATAAGAAATTGAGACAAGGTATCATACCATGCCCTTGGTGCTTGCTTTAAACCATACAATGCTTTCTTGAGCTTGTAGACTTTATCTCCAATAGTTTTCTGCTCAAAACCTAGAGTTGTTCCACATAGACATCTTCTTCCAAAATTCCATTCAAAAATGCACTCTTCAAATCCATTTGATAGACAGTGAAGTTCTTGTGTGTTGCATAAGCAAGAAACATCCTTATTGCTTCCAATCTTGCAACATGTGCAAATGTTTCATCAAAATATATTCCCTATTCTTGGCAATACCCTTTGGCTACCAATCTTGCTTTGTTTCTCACTACAGATCCTTCTTCATTCATCTTGTTTCTAAATACCCACTTAGTACCAATAACATTTTGGTACATAGGCCTTTGAACCAATTCCTAAATTTTATTCCTTTCAAACTGATTTAACTCTTCCTGCATAGATAGAATCCAATGTGTGTCATCCAATGCTTGTGACACATCTTTTAGGGCTCAATTTGAGAAATGAAACAACTGAACATAGCTTCATGTTAAGTCATGGATCTGGTTCTCACTCCTTCTCTAACATCTCCAATGATTAGCTCTGGTGGATGGTCTCTCATCCATCTCACATCTGGTTGGAGTAAGTTTGTTGTCAATCCACCTTCCCTTCTAATAGCTTGAGATTCTCTTAGCTGCAGTCATAAGACTTTCATTTAGAGCAGATTGAAATCTAGCACATATACCTATAGAAAAGGAGATGTATGGTCTGCTGGCAGTCAAGTAGATAATGATCCAATGAGTGATCTATATCTTGTTTGAACAACAGGTTATCCTTCTGCATCCATATCCATCTTCACATAAGTATTCATGGAAATCTTCACAGATGACTTCTCTTCCATTCCAAATTTCTTCATTAAATCTCTGGTATATTTGGTTTGACTTATGAAGGTTTCATCCTTCATTTGCTTGACATGAAGACCTACGAAGAAAGTCAGCTCTCCCATCATGCTCATCTCAAACTTTCCTTGCATAAGGTTTGAGAATTTGTAACACAGTTCTTTGTTTGTGAATCCAAATATGATGTCATCCACATATATTTGAACAAGTAGTATACTCTCTCCATCATGAATTCTGAAGACTGTCCTATCAACTTTGCCTTTGGTGAATCCATTGTCTATAAGAAATTGAGACAAGGTATCATACCATGCCCTTGGTGCTTGCTTTAAACCATACAATGCTTTCTTGAGCTTGTAGACTTTATCTCCAATAGTTTTCTGCTCAAAACCTAGAGTTGTTCCACATAGACATCTTCTTCCAAAATTCCATTCAAAAATGCACTCTTCAAATCCATTTGATAGACAATGAAGTTCTTGTGTGCTGCATAAGCAAGAAACATCCTTATTGCTTCCAATCTTGCAACATGTGCAAATGTTTCATCAAAATATATTCCCTATTCTTGGCAATAACCTTTGGCTACCAATCTCGCTTTGTTTCTCACTACAGATCCTTCTTCATTCATCTTGTTTCTAAATACCCACTTAGTAACAATAACATTTTGGTACATAGGCCTTTGAACCAATTCCTAAATTTTATTCCTTTATAACTGATTTAACTCTTCCTGCATAGATATAATCCAATGTGTGTCATCCAATGCTTGTGACACATCTTTAGGCTCAATTTGAGAAATGAAACAACTGAACATAGCTTCATGTTGAGGCATGGATCTGGTTCTCACTCCTTCTCTAACATCTCCAATGATTAGCTCTGGTGGATGGTCTCTCATCTATCTCACATCTGGTTGGAGTAAGTCTGCTGGATTAAGTCTTCTTGTAGCTAAGTTGTCTTGAATAGCTTCCGCTTGATCATCATTCAGCTGCAAGCCTTCCAGCTATTTTTGAGTTTCGGATATCTCATCTTCATCTGGGTTAAGTCTTCTGATATGTGCCTCAACATATGGATTCTTCTGAATAGTCGGCTGATTCATCTTGTCAGCTAACTCATCAATGTCTTCTCCATTAATATTAGGTTCATCAAAAATCACATGGATAGACTCTTCTGTGACCATAATCCACATGTTCAGCACTCTGAAAGCTTTACTCTCAGTTGAGTATCCCAAAAAGATACCTTCATTAGCTTTAGCATCAAAATCTTTCAAGTTGTCCTTGCCATTGTTATGAATGAAACACTTACTTCCAAATATCCAACATTAGGCTTCCTTCCTGTCCAAATATAATAGGGGGTTTTGGACATATGTCTATTGATCATACACCTATTATGAGTGTAACAAGCAGTGTTAATGGCTTCAGCCCAAAATCTCTTAGGCAATCAAACTTCAGCTAACATGGTCCTTGCGGCTTCCTTGAGGGTTCTGTTTCTTATTCTAGCTACTCCATTCTGATGTGGAGTCCTGGCAGCTGATAACTCATGAGCAATACCATTTTCTATCAATAATGAGTTATAATTCCATTGGCAAACTCAGTTCCTCTGTCAGACCTTATTTTGATAATGGTTTGGCTCTTCGCATTTTAAACTCTCCTCATAAGTTGTGGAAGCTTCTGCAAAGTTTTCTTCTTTTTACACATAAAGATAGTCCATGTGTATCTTGAATAATCATCTACCACCACTAAGGTGTATTTCTTTCCACTGATACTATCTGGTTCAACAGGACCAAATAAATCCATATGCAATGAGTGCAAGATCCTTGTTGAAGACGGAATTGGCTTATCATTGAGTGAAGATTTGATTTGCTTTCCCTTCTGGTATGCATCACAGATGCTTTCCTTCTTGTATACTGAGTCTCGCAATCCTTCCATAAGATGACTCCTTGAAAGCTTGTTGATTGTCTTGAAATTCAGGTGTCTCATCTTTTTGTGCCACAACCAACTTGATTTGACTGTACCTTTTTGTTAATAGGCGTGTACTTGGTGTAGCAGTAGACCAATCCACTACTTACATGTTCTTCTGTCTTGATCCTGATAGCACAACTTCATTTGATTCAGCATCCTTGATTTGGCATACACCCATGTTGAATCCTACATTGTAGCCTTTATCACAGAGTTGGCTGATACTCAGCAGATTGAAATTCAGCCCTTCAACATAGGCTACATCTGTGATTTCCAATCCATTTTTCTTTATGTATCTAATGCCTCTTATCTCCCCTGGAGCTTCATTTCCTCCAAATATATCTTTTTCTCCTCTTGACTCCTTGAAGTTTGATAGATTCTTCCTATTTTCCAGTCATGTGTGTAGAACAACCACTATCCATGTACCAGGTTCGTTGGTACTCAGATGTTCCGTGAACTTGCAATTAAGGAAATGAAGTTTTAGGTACCCAAACTTGTATGGGTCCTAAGGGGTTAGCACTATAAGGTGATCCAACCAACCTATAGCCAAATGATCTGACTCTAATAGGTTGCTACCTATCAGTTCCACAATCATAATGAATTTTAGCAAATTCCTTAGGAGCTTTAGGCACATACAACTGTCTATTTTGTCTGTATGCATGTGAGTGTGCTAGTGCATTTGCTCTTTTTGGATAATATGAAAAATTTTGTGCATAATGAGCATTGTACTTGGGTGCATGTGTGTGCTGATATTGGTTGCTTTGCCTAGGGAATGACCTATTTTGAGTCTGAGGTCTTTGCCACTTGGGCTTGTATCCCTTAAGGCTTGGCTGATATCTCAATTGATTATTCCAATCAGCCTGGCTAGGATAATTTCTACCATTCCCTTCATATGGCTTTTTTTGCTGAAACCTCTGAGTCTTTTGGTACTTTTGTTTTGCCTTCACAGAATACTTCCTATTTGGAGTCTGCTGATGGACTCTTCTGAATTTTATTTCAGCTGTCCTTTCAGCATACTCAGCTAGCTTCTTGCCTTTGCCTTTATAGCTTAGGCCAGCATGTGTGTGATAGTAATTGAAAGTGGGTGCAACATATGGTGCTTTTGGCTTTTGGACTCCTTAATTACTTGAGGATCCTTTCTCCAAAATCACTCTTGGAGTTTGAACATTGACAAAGGAATTGAATCCTAAGCCTGCCTTATCTCCTATTTCCTTTTGAATCATCATTAATTCATCCAATGTACTTACTGAGTGATGCAATCACATTTTTTTAGCTCTTTTTCTCTTTTTTCCTTTTCAGCTAAGTCTGCCTTGACCTTAGATATCTCAGCCTCCAGCTCTTTATTCTCATCAGCTATGTGACTAAGAGTACTCAGCTCTTCAGTCAACTGTGAGTTTTGGTATTTGAGCTGGCTATTTTCTTCATTTAAGAGTGTGTGTGAGGATTTTATGTGCTCAAAGTCTTTCATCATTTGTGCCTAATGAATCATAAAGATCTGTGGGTGATGAAGTGTGTGTGTCACTATCACTATCATCAGAATGTTAGCTAGATGAGTTAGAATGTACCTCATCTTCATGTTCTTTGGCCATGAGGCATATCAAAGCCTCTTCTTCTGTGTCTGAGGAATAATTAGCCACACTATTGTCTGACTCGGCTGTCTCCTTGCACTTGGTTGTATCAGTTCCAGCAGCCATCATGACTTTCTTTTTTTATTGTCTTTTTTCTCTGAAGACTTTTCTTTCTTCCTCATTTCTGTACTTGTTGACTGGTGGATAGGAACACTCAACAGCTAAGTGTCATGGCTGTATGCAGTTATAGCATAGGTTCTCAGCTTTCTGGTAATCAGTTCTCTGATATTCAGCTCTCTGGTGGTCAGTTCTCTTTGGTGGTCTATCTTCCTTGGTCTTGGACGGACCTGAGTGTCTTCTGGAGGTTTCACCCTTGTTTCTTTTATAGTTCTTGTTAAAGAACTTATTGAATCTTTTAACCATTAGGGCTATCTCCTCTTGGTCAATGATGTCCTTGGATTCAGCTTTCTTGGATTCTCCAGCCATTAGAGCAGTTGTCTTGCGTACATTTATTATCTCTTCTTGCTCTTTTCTTCTAAGCTCAAATTCATATGCCATCAAGTCTGAGAATAGCTTATGGTTGGAGGTTCTTGTCAAGTCCATGGAATGTCTCAAGGCCATCACTTTCATTTCCCACTAAGTTGGGAGTGACCTAAAGATTTTCATACACATCTCCTTCTATGTGTATTCCTTACCCAGAGCTGAAAGCTCATTTGTAATCTCTGTAAATCTGGCATCCAGCTGATCCAGAGTTACACCTGCAAGCATTTTAAACTTTCAAATTTTTGCACATCAGCAGTTAACTTATTTTCTTTAATTTGCTCTGATCCTTCGCAAATTAAAGTTAGCTTCTCCCATATCTCACGAGCAATCCTGCATGATTTCACTTTGTTAAACATTGCTTTATCAAGAGTTTTGTAAAGGATGTCCTTGGCAACATTGTCCAAGTTATATATTTTCCTGTCCTCGTTGGTCCATTCAGATCTAGGCTTTTCAACCATAGCAGGCCTTAGTGTAGCAGGTGCTGCAACAACCTCTCCTTCAGCAACGGGGACAACAACTCTCACAGTTGTATTCACTTTCATGATTTGTATAGGTCCATCTTCAATGACGAATCACATTTTATCGTGCAGTGCTAAGAGATGTGCCTGCATGTGAATCTTCCAATTATCAAACTCCTCTACAGTGAACATAGGAATGCAAGATAGATTTGCTTCCATGATAATAACTTTTAAAATAAAGTTTTAAAAGCAGTAAGTGTTGTATCTTTGAAAAAGAATGAGATCTAGTTTAGTAACCAGTGCGGAAGGTTCTTTGAACCAACCGCTCTGATACCACTTGTAGGTCCCAAAGAGGTGTTTGTGTTAAGTCTAGAGGAGGGGTTGAATAGACTTTACCAATATTTTATTTTTCAACTTAAATCAGAGTTTTAACACAAGCCAGCTAAGTCCTTGAGGGGATAGCTTAGTTCAACCTCAACAGTAGAGTTAATCACTCAAAAAACTCGGTTGATCTGTTGATAGAGTAACTCAACTGAGTGAAGCGAGCTTGTTAGGAATTTTATTGTTTAGATTTTGATGAATGCCATGTAAAACTTAGAATAGAAAGTTGGCACCCCAATTCTTCTTTGTAAAATGTATTGTAATAATTAGAGGCTGCCAAGGCCGAGTTAAGTCGGCTACGTCCTAACATGCAAGAAGACAATCAAGACTTGAAGGAAAACTCTGTGAGAGAGACATTTGAGAGTCAAAAAAGAAGAGCGACGAGAACTCGATCAAGAAGAAGCGGTGAGATGCAAACAGTGGAACATCGGTCAAGTCAACTCAAGAGAAGCCAAGTCTCAAGTCAAGTGAAAGAGTCATCCATGATTGGAAGTCGACTCTAAGTCACCTGGGGAAAGCAAGGAAATGCGATCAAGTCGAGATAAGCGTAAAAGAACCGTTGCAGAAATCATAGATTTACTTAAACAAGTAATATCTCCATACTACCTTTCTTGGAGTGCTCGGTCCACAAGCGTGCAAAAGGAATGAACCAATGGGAAGCACTACACCGTGTCGAACTCGAAAAGGTGATAAAACAATTCATACGAGGAAATGGCAATTCCAAGAACGCAAGCCAACGATCGCAAAGTGACTTTCAAAAATAAGCCTATCTCTTCAACGGGCAAATTTTTGAAAGTTCACTATAAAAGGCCGAGGAGTTTGTTTGAGATGAAGGATGAATGACACACACGTGAGATATACAAGCTTATCAAAAACTCAAACATTCTCAATCCTCAAGCTGCACATTTCAAGTACATCAATCCAACACTTACCTCGTGAAGGAAAGAGAACTTCAATCGGTTGAAGAGGAAAATATCGAAAACAAAAGGGGTCTACATTCCGGGAAGGATTGTAGAAAGGTTCAAGGTGAACCAAGTCTTAAGCTTTTGGAGGGCTTCGTGATCAAATCCAAAGTGCTTGAGCAAGTGAGTCAGAGTAGCAAGGCACCCCTGCGAAGAAGCTGAGTCGTGCGAGAAGCAAGCCGAGTGATCAAGGCATCTCCGGATGAGTCCCAAAGGATCAAGTCGGCCGTTGTGATCAAGACTTGTATCGGATCATTACCACTTTGTAAACCGATCATTACCTAGTGGATTCCTCCGGGGAATTGGAGAAGAGAGGAGTAGAAGAATTACCCCATCTTCGAACCTCTATAAAAATTTTATTGTGTCATTTACATTTCAAAGATTTAAATTCTGCGCACTTTTAATCGCTTATATCTGTGATAAATTTGCTATCCATTTGATAATTTATAAGTACTAAATCAAGTCAGTAAAACTTGCTTAATCAAACTTAAGGGTGTTAAGTCTTCCAAAAAACAAAACCACGGTTGAGTCGAATTATAGCCAACATTGAGAGTTACTCTATTAATGCATTTCGGTGAAATTTGAGAGATTAACTCTCTTGAGTGACTAATTCGATTGTCCATCAAGGACACACCATGTGTAGAACTCAGAGATTTTAAAGGACTAAATCGAAAATTTGGTAAGGTTTATTCAACCCCCTTCTAAACCTTACACTTACACCCCTTGGGACCTACAAGTGGTATCGAGCGGTTGGTTCATTGAACCCTCCGCATCTTTGACCGTTCTTGAACTATATCTCCAAACTTTTCAAAGTCTGCTTTAGTACTTAAACTTTCAAAACTCTTTTCTATCATTAAAAGTTATTATCATGGAAGCAAATCTAACACGCATTCCTATGTTCACTATTGAAGAATTTGATGATTGGAAAATTCGTATGCGAGCTCATCTATCGATTACATGATGAGATGTAGATAGTGATAGAAGATGGGCCTCTCGCAAATATTAAAGGTGAACACAGATGTACGAAGAGTTGCGGTGAAGGGGAAGAAGATCACGAAGACCGGACGATCATGGTTGAAAAACCAAGAACTCGAGTGGACAAATGATGACAGAAAAAGGTACAACTTGGACAATGTAGCCAAGGACATCCTGTACAAAAACCTTGGACAAAGCCATGTTCAATAAAGTCAAATCTTGCAAAACGGCTAAGGAAATGCAGGACAAGTGACATTGATTTGTGAAGGCTCGAGCAAATCAAAGAAAACAAACTATTAGTGGCTGTACGAGAAGTTTGAAAATTTCAAAATGATCTCGGGAGAGAACCTGGATCAACTGGATGCTCGATTTACTGAAAATCACAAATGAGCTGTCTACACTTGGAAAGGAATATACACGAGAAGAAATGTGTATGAAGATCCTAAAAAGTCTTCCAAATTGAATGGGAAATGAAGGTCATGGCATTGAGACACTCCATGGACCTATCAAAGACATCCAATCATGAGTTATTCTCGGACCTCAAAGCCTACGAGTTTGAGTGAGAAGGAAAGACCAGGAAGAGACAATTTGTACCCAAAACAATTTGCTCTAATTGTCAAAGATGGGAAGAGAGCCGAGGTCAAAGAAGCAATTGACCCGGAAGAAATAGCCCTGATGGTTAAAAGATTTAACAAGTTCTTTAACAAGAACTACAAGAGAGGAAAGGGTGAATCTTCCGAAGACACTCGGCTCCCTCAAAATCAAGGGAAGACAGACCAACCAAGAGAACAGATCATCAAAAAGTTGAATATCAAAGGGTCGACAACTCAAGAATGGAAAGAGTGATCAAAAGGCTGAATATCTATGTTGGAACTGTAGACAACCAGGTCACTATGCCATTGATTTGCTCATATCATGTAGTCGGCAAATACGAGAGATGAAGAAGAAAGAAAAGTCTTGAGAGAAAGAAGACAAGAAAAGAAAAAGGCAATGATGGCTACGAGATCACGAGACAAATGCAAGTCAAGAGAGACAGTGACTCGAGAGTAGTGAAGCTGACCACTCAAGTGACTCTGAAGAAGAAGCCCGATCCGCTTGATGGCCAAAGAACAAGATCAAGAAGATGAGGTACAATCTAACTCAACAAACTCGGACACTAGTGATAGTGAGTGTGACACACACACTTCATCACCTACGGATCTTTATGATTCATTAGGCAAAATGATGAAAGATTTTGAGCACATTAAATCCTCACACACACTATTGAATGAGGAAAACAAAATTTCCTACTCAAAAGTCAAAACTCAAAGTCGACCAAGGAGCCGAGTACTCTAAGTCAAATAGCTAATGAGAATAAAAGTTTAAAAGGCTGAAAATGCTAAATTAACAGCAGAAATTGCTTTGCTATAGAAAAGAGGAGAATGACCTCAAGAATGTTATTGCCTCATTCACTAAGGCATCTAAATCATTGGATGATCTTATTATGAGTCAAAGAGAATGTGGAGACAAGACAAAGGCTTAGGATTTAATTCCTCTATGCTATGTCAAACCTCAAGAATAATTTTGGAAAAAGGATCTTCAAGTCATGAAGAGTCTGAAAAATCCAAAACTATAAATGTTGCACACACATTTGCTCCAAAGCACAATAATAAGCAAATTGGCCTTGGTTACAAAGGAAAAGGAAAACAACCAGATTGAGAGTCTTTGAAAGGGCAGGTGAGAAGAGATTCACCGAGTCCTCAAAGAAACTCCAAACAAAAATACTCTGTAAAGAAAAGGCGAGCTACCAAAAACCCCGAAAAATCCATAAAAGAAATACATATAATGGGAATGGTAGAAAATATCCAAGCCAAGTGATTGGAATAATGTGAACTATCGGCTAGACTTATGGAATACAAGCCCAAATGGCAAAGGCCTAGAACTCAACAAAGGCCATTCCAAAAGTATAAGAGCTTTCATCAAGACACACATATGCACCTAGGCACTACACTCAAAGACACCACAATTACCCAAGAAAGGCAATTGCTAAAACACATATGCGGGCATACAAACAAAAGAGACAATTTGTATGAACTGGACTCCCAAGCAATTTGCCAGATTAATTATGATTATGGCATCGATAGATGGCAACCTCTTAGAGTCAAATCATTTGGCTATAGGTTGGTTGGATCATCTTATAATTCTAACCCCTCGGGACCCGGACAAGCATGGGTACCTAAAACTTAATTTCCTTGATTGCGGGTTCAAGGAACAGTGAGTGCCAAGGAACCTGGTACATGGATAGTGGCTGTTTCCGGACATATGACAGAAATAAAAGAAATCTGTCAAAATTCAAGGAAGTTAAAGGAGCAAAAGTCATATTTGGAGGAAATGAAGCTCGGGTGAAATAAGAGGCATTGGATCCATCAAGAGGAATGGATTAGAAATCACAGATGTTGCATATGTTGAAGGACTAAACTTCAATCTACTAAGCATCGATCAACTTTGTGACAAGGGCTACAATGTTGGATTCAACATGGGTATATGCCAAATCAAGGATATTGAATCAAATGAAGTTGTCTTTGCAAGGATGTAGACGAGAAAAATATGTATGTAGTAGATTGGTCAACGCAACACCCAACACTGTCTACTTGCAAAGAGCACACCGAATCAAGTTGGTACGTGGCACAAAAAAGTAAGTCATCCGAATTTCAAAACGATCAACAAACTTGCAAGAAGTCATCTTGTGGAAGGACTTCCCGGACTCGAGATATAAGAAGGAGAGTATATGTGACGCATGTCGAAAGGGAAAACAAATCAAGTCGTCATTCAAAGAAAAGACATGCCCATCCTCAACAAGAATATTGCATCTACTCCATATGGATCTATTTGGCCCATGGAACCAAACAAAGATAAGTGGAAAGAAATACACCTTGGTGGTAGTAGATGACTACTCAAGATATACATGGACAATATTCATGTGTAAGAAGAAAGAAACTCTACAAAAACTACCACAAATTGGTGATGAAAAGGATTCAAAACGAGAAGAGTCAAACCATTATCAAAATAAGATCGGATAGAGGAACGAGTTTGTCAATGGAATAATAACTCGATTGTATTGAGAATGGTATTGGTCATGAACTATCAGCAGCAAGGACTCCACAATGAGAATGGAGTTGCGAAAGAAGAAATAGAACCCTCAAAGAAGCGACCAAGGACCATGTTAGGCAACGAGTTACCAAAAAGATTTTGGTGAAGCAATCAACACACCTTGCTACACTCAAAACAGATGTATGATAAATAGACAAATGACAAAGACTCCCTATGAGATCGGACGGGAAGAAAACCAAATGTTTCATATTTGAGAATATTTGGATGTAAATGCTTCATTCACAACAATGGCAAAGACAATCTAAAGGCTTTTGATGCTAAAGGATGAAGGTATCTTCTTGGGATACTCAAATGAAAGCAAAGCCTGAGAATACTCAACAAAAGGACTATGGTTGCGAGAAGAATCCATTCATGTGGTATTTGATGAGCCAAACATAAATGGAGAAGACATTGAAGAGTCACCGATAAGGTGAAACATCCAACCATACGAGAAGAGTCCCTATCTCTTTGTTTGCCGAATTATCAATTCGAAGAAGATGAGATAGTGAATCTCAAAAACAATTTGGAAAATTTGCGGCTAAGTGATTACGAGAGAGTGACCACGGCAACACAACCTGCAAGTCGATCAACCCGACTAACTTACTCCAACCTGATGTAAGATGGTGAGAGACCATCCACCGAACTTGTCATTGGAGATATAAGAGAAGGTGTCAAGACAAGATCTAGAACTCAACAAGAAGCCATGTTCACATGCTTCATATCACAAATTGAGCCCAAAGATGTGTCACAAGCATTGGATGACACACATTGGATTCAAGCCATGCAAGAAGAGCTGAATCAATTTGAGAGAAATAAAGTATGGGAACTAGTGCAAAGACCCATACATCAAAATGTTATTGGAACCAAATGGGTGTTCAGAAATAAGATGAACGAGGAAGGTTCTGTGGTAAGAAACAAGGCAAGACTAGTGGCCAAAGGGTATTGCCAAGAAGAAGGGATAGATTTTGATGAAACATTTGCTCTGTAGCAAGATTGGAAGCTATACGGATGTTTCTTGCCTATCACTCACAAGAATTTCATTGTATATCGGATGGATGTAAAGAGTGCATTCCTAAATGGTCTATTGGAAGAAGAAGTGTATGTTGAACAACCTCCGAGGATTTGAGCGAAAGACTCTTGGAGACAAGGTATACAAACTCAAGAAAGCCCTGTGCGGTTGAAAACAGGCACCCGAGCATGGTATGATACATCATCACAATTCCTAAATCGAAAATGGATTCACTAAAGGAAAAGTAGATAGAACACTTTTCGAATTCAAGACAAGAAGAGTATACTTGCTTGTTCAAATATATGTGGATGACATCATTTTTGGATCCACTAACAAAGAGCTGTGTGAAAAATTCTCAAACCTCATGCAAAGTAAATTTGAAATGAGCATGATGGGAGAGGCGACATTCTTCCTTGGACTTCAAGTGAAACAAATGAAGGATGGAACCTTCATAAGTCAAACAAAGTACACCCGAGATTTAATGAAGAAATTTGGTATGGAGGAGAAGTCTTCGTAAAAATACCAATGAACACATCATCAAAATGGACATGGATGCGGATGGCAAGCCTGTAGATCAAACAAGATCTGAGCTCTTATTGGATCATTGCTCTATCTCACGGCTAGCGGGCCGGACATCACTTTTTCTTTGTAGGTGTATGTGCAAGATTTCAATCTGCTCCAAAAGAGAGCCATATGACAAAGCTAAGAGAATATTGAGATACTTGAAAGGAAGCCAAGAAGTAGGACTATGGTATCCAAAGGAAGGTGGATTCAAGTTAATTGGATATTCGGACTCGACTATCTTTGGATGCAGTGGACAGGGAAGAGTACTTCAGGAACATGTCAAATGCTAGAAACAGACTAATTTCCTGGTTTAGCAAGAAGCAAAACTCAATAGCCACCTCTACAGTGAGGCGAGAATACATAGGCTGCAAGGCAAACAGCTTTTGTGCCCAAATCCTATGGATGAGACAAGAACAGAGAGACTATGAAGTTGAAGAAAAAGAAATTCCGATCATGTGTGATAACACAAGTGCCATTGCAATCACTCAAAATCCTGTCGCACTCAAGAACTAAACATATTGATGTCGATATCATTTCATAAGAGATCATGTTGAAAAGAAGGACATTATCTTGGAATATATCTCAACTCGACAAACAACTAGCCGACATCTTCACAAAACCATTATGTGAGTCAAGATTTGAAGAACTCAAACATGAGTTGGGGTTAATTGAGCTGAGTGACATTGGACGAATCAAAGAAGAGAATTAGAACAGAAAGGAGTGAAAAAGAGCTGAAAACAAAAATCACTCAAGAAAAATCAGTATGTCGAGGAAAACAAATTTACACCAAGTCACCGTGATAGCTGAGTCACTAAGAGAATCTACTGCGAGAGTAGAGTTAAATCGGCTAAGAGATAAGTGAATAACTTATGAGCAAAGTGACAAAAACGCATCGTTTTGACTTAGCGGGAATGTTTTAAGAAACACGTCGACATAATGATGATGTGTACAGACATAAAGCCGCACACCAAGCCTATGATTGGATATAAATGCTTTGCCGCATTAAATACGAGACATGAATCGCTCAATATGCGTGCGAAATCCAAGCCGTTGATTTCGATCACAATTCAAAACCGTCTGCACGCCCTTTCATAAACCATATTTAAACCATTTTCGTCCGTTTCTCTCTCACACTTCTAAAAACTGTTCAATCTCTTTCTCTCAAAAGGCAAAGGCAAATACTCTCGAAACCCTATCAACCTTCAAATCAATTTCTCGAGTTTTTCCTTGAAGTAATTAGAAAATGGCACCAACTTATGACTTTACCAAGTTGGGAAAGCAAATCCACACCCGGTTAAAAATGATGGATTTCGGCGGAATGGTGAAGCGGGTCCGACGACACCCTGGTGAAGAAAATCGCCGAGAAGTCGGAACGACCGGACTAAAACCATTTCTAACGCTGGAATATCCCATGACCTCGTGGGGAGGTCGCACAATTCTACGTGAATGCTGAGATTCACGATGAAGGAATCAAGTCATCTGTTCACGGGAAGCGGTGACTATCACCGCCAGGATTTGGCTGAATATTGCTCACTACCGTGAAGAGCAAATCGAGATTAAGGAAATCGATGTCAACTTGGGTGACGCATGGAAAGAGATAGCCAAGTCCGACTTTTGCTTGATAAAATTATATACACAAACAAACAAGAGATGGCCAAGGAGGATTATCACAAATTGTTGGACATAGTTGCCAAATGTATCGACATCAATTTGGCGACTTTGACCAACCTGTCAAAGGCAAAGCCGATGATGGCTGCAATCATCGAGGAAAAAGAAGATAAACTGGGCTGAGTTTATCTACAATGCAGATGCCCGAACGTGGGGAACAAGTCCTTCAAAGAAGATGGGTCATTTGGAGGATCCCTAGGATATGGCCAGTGATTGGCCGGCTATTGGAGGTGAAAGGAGTCCCTCTTAGACATGGGAAGGCTTTCCATGTTAACAAGAGGATGTTCGAGCTAACCTCTCGGTGCTCGGAAGCGAGCTTACGCCAAGAGAGCGACACTAGTGAGGGGAATCACCACCCAAGACACAAATGCTTCATCTCCGGCCAAGAAGAAAGCCGCCCTGCGGTACGCAAGAAGATCACGCCCCTGCAAAAAAGAAAACAAACATGCTCCCCGCCTGCCGCAGCCAGAGTCACCGCCCCGCCCGGCCATGTCACCCGCCGCCCTGCGGCGGTCGAGAAGGACTCCCAAATACCTTCTCCGATCATCAAAAGGAGGAGAATCGACAAGCCTGGCGGCCAGCTCCTCGAAAACAAACACAAGCACCGGCCCCCCGCCCAAGACTCGAGGACACCGCCTCCGAACTGAAATTCCCCGTACAAACCAGGAGATGAAGAAGACTCGTCAAGCGATTCGAACAGAGAAACCAAATGAGTCGATTACTCGGCTAGCACATATACCCGAGACTACCGGGAGAAGTAGAGTCTCCGATGTAATTGATGAAACAGACCAAGTCTGTGAAGGTGATCGTGAGAGGCAACCCGAAGACACAACAGTAGCTCACACACCAAGCACAAGAAGAACCAGCCCAAGCGAGATAGTGATGTAATGATCCTCTCTCACCTTACCCGGACATCCAAAATCGTCTGCGTGAGTGGAGAAAATGGAAGTTGAGCAAGTCAAGGGAATAGTTCCAACGGCCTCGAGTTCATAGAAGAAGAAGAGAACTGCTAAATTTCCTTGGATTAACTCTCGTGTGCTCTACTCGGATGAAGATAATCGCATCGACATTCTCCGCAGATCTACAAGGATAAGGAGAGAGAAAAACAAGTCAGAAGAAGCCGAAGCACGTGAGAAGGCAAGCATCCGCCCTATCTCCGGCACCCGCAGAACACACATCCTCTCCTTGATGTCTTCTCGAAAGTGACGAGGAACTGAGAGAATGCTGCCGCCCGAAGAAGAGTTGCAAATCACGGCCAGCATTGCACGAATCAAGAATCCTTCACGAGCAAAGATTAATGGAGGGACCAGGAGAGTCCTCGAACACGCCGAAATCGATCCAATGGGAGTGGTTCGACAAATAGCCACTGTTGTTGCTTTACCACTTCCCACTCACTCGGAAGAAGGCATAAGGAGATGGCGATGAAACGGGACAATGGGGACCCCGGTCGAGCCAACCCCTATTGAAGGTATGCTACCACCGCCCCAACTACCGAACCATCAATTGAAACAGCCGGGAGTTTGGAGACGAGTGACCCCACTCCAAGTCACTCACCGGTGCGCCGGCCGAGGGGAAACTCCCTCCACTGCAAAGCAAGGTCGGAGGATGCTGCGGATGACTCGACAAAGAAGCAAGGAGGTGAAGAAGAGAAATTACAATCACAAGAAGAACAAAGAAAGTTGCCATCAACGAAGCTCGGGGCGATTGAGACTGTCTCACCGAGGAGCCAACCGCTCAAGAAGGCTAATGACGTTGTTGATGCGGTCGAGGCACGGGAAGGAATGACCCTGGGAGTTAACACTGGGCGATGAAAGTGCAATCCATGGGGTTGAGACTCCAATGGATGCCATCAGTAGAAGACCCTAAGACAGTGACACCGCCGAAAGGGAGGACCAAGCCTCGCAGCCAGAGAGACTGGCTGGAGGAAATGAAGGCCACGGGAGGTTGAGACTTCCCGGGTAAAGAGGCTGAAGTAGAGAACATCCCTCCCGCAATCATCGACCCATCTCGAGAAGGAGATCGCGCACTTCATGATTCCCGTGACAACCACGATGTCACTTTTCCGGGATCGGAAGGCGAAGAAGAAGCCGAGTCAACCCCATGACAAATCCAAAAGACTTCCGTGCGGATGTTCCAGGCACGAGCAAGTCGATCCCAAGACTACTCGTCAAACTTTTAACTTTGATGATGAGCCACCACTAGAAATCTCATCATCGTCCGATGACGCCGCGATAAGGCCGAGGACAAGTCTCTTTGAAATGGAAAAATCAGCGAGACCAACGGGCTTTGTTAAGACAATGAGGCTCGAAGCGGGTCTACTTCACAACCAAACCCAATTTGAACCGAGACCACTTTGCTCCGGCTCCTCAAGGCTGCAGCGGATCGATTCCCAAAGGAACTTCACGCGCACCGCTCATCATCGAAACAGTCCCGGTCGGCGGTGATGAATCTTTTGTGGAATCTTTCCCTTTCTCACTTTGGAGATACCGAACTCCACGAAGAGTCGAAAAATGAACAAGCACGCTATCACAAACCACCTCCTCTGTTCTTCCAATGAGACACCATTGTTCCAGCTAATTATGACTTCGATCTTTGTATGGCCATCACCGCAATGTGAAGAATCAACTCAAGTTCGAGAAGTGTTCAAGGCACTCTTTCTTGAAGTTGAGCGGATGGAGAGGCATCAAGCCTCTTTGGACATGCGCTGGACAACGGAGATGCCACCCTTACACCGACTTAAGAGGCATAACAGTTCGAATAAGGGAATGGTGGCAACAAAGAAGAAACAATGCGTGTGGAGCAAGGTGAGATACTTCGCAGACAATTGTTCAACAAGTCGCTGGTGTGGAGAGCCGAAAATGCCGATCTGCGAAAACGAAGTGAGGAACACATTGAGCATATGCATGAAGCTCACACTTTGAGATCAAGGCTGCTGCGTGAGCGAGAATGCAAATGATATACGACGTTTGGAAGAACACATGACAAGAAAATTCAGCCTTCTCATGGCCGAGATGAAGTGATTTCAAGAGAATCCAACGCTACTCGTCAAATTCCGTGTTGCATACAACGCAAACAGACTTGAAGCGAGAATTCAACCATCGAAGACTTCGACTTCATGCTTGCCAATGTTCCACGGGGTTCCTCTATCCTTTGATGATGCCAAAAAGGGGAAGAGGAATACCTTAAAGTAGCAAAATCAAGGTCTGAAAAGAAAGGAAATTTGAGTCGGGAAAATCAGTGAGGAAGTCCTAAAACAGAAGAAAAAAACTTGTTGAGGGGAAGGATCGCGGATGTAACATTGATGATTGCACAAACCCCCCAACAAGGTCCTCATCACAAATGACATCATAAGCGAAACTCCCGTGACTCTGCCACTCCAACACTCTGTTTGTATCTATGGTGAGAAGAGAAAAGCAATTGAAGCGGGGATGAAGGAAGTGGAAGGAAGAATGGATGCCAGGGTGATGAACATCTTGAAAGAACATGGAGGCATTCCGGTTGGCGAGACACGTATGCCATTTCGAATGTCGGGGCGAGCCAAGATCGATTGACGAATTCAAAACGCTCGAATCGAAGGATATTTTGCAAATATGTCCATGGCTCAAGCTTGGGACTGTCTTGGGAAAAGGGTCTCACATTATGTGAAGAAGGCGACGAGACAATGACTTCCGATCACTATCTTGGTCACTCTGCTAGTCAATCACCAAGAAGAAGACCCCGATCTGCTTTTTACGCCCGAGGTAGAGAAGAAGCGGCGAGGAGGAAGAAGCTTCGGACCTAGGCCTCTGCCCAAGAATATTGAATACGTAGATCCGGAAAGAAAGGAGGGATCTCTTGGGTGGGCTTGACCAAGTGGCGAATTTGCGAGTGGCTAAAACTAACGCCGAGTATGCAAAGAGAATAGAAGAAGAAAACAAGAGACAAACTCGGCTATGGCGGGAGAGACAGGAAAGAATAAGAATAGATGAAGGCTGCAAGAAAAGCATATGAGAAGAAAAAAAAGAAGGCGGTGATGACGAGAAGAAGAAAGAAGAGAAGAAGATCTTGATCAAGACGAAAGAAGGAGACAAATAAGAAGATGAAGTGTTCTTTGTCCAACCCTTCGTGTATTTTATATGTAAATACATACAATGTAAGTCTTCTGTAATAAAGCTATAAATTTTCTATTCTTTTTGAAGACAATTATATACTCTGATACACCTTGTAAACAGTTGTGTTAAGTACAAGAATGATATGATCAATAAAAAGATTGATTCTGGCATACATTCTATGTCAATACACTATCTGTATGTATCTTTGTTATTTGCATCTTTGTATGATTTAAGTTTTGGCATCATCAAAAAGGGGGAAATTGTTAGGAATTTTATTGTTTAGATTTTGATGAATGCCATGTAAAACTTAGAATAGAAAGTTGGCACCCCAATTCTTGGTCAGTAAAATGTATTGTAACAATTAGAGTTGGCCAAGGCCGAGTTAAGTCGGCTACGTCCTAACATGCAAGAAGACAATCAAGACTTGAAGGAAAACTCTGGCGAGAGACAACAGTACGGCAAAGAAGAAGAGCTGACGAACTCGATCAAGAAGCGGTGAGATGCAATGAGTGGAACATCGGTCAAGTCAACTCAAGAGAAGCCAAGTCTCAAGTCAAGTGACAAGAAGAGTCATCCAATGATTGGAAGGCGACTCTAAGTCACCTGGGAAAGCAAGGAAATGCGATCAAGTCGAGATAATCGTAAAAGAACCGTTGCCGAAATCAAGAGATTTACTTAAACAAGTAATATCTCCATACTACCTTTCTTGGAGTGCTCGGTCCCTGGCGTGCAAAAGGAATGAACCAATGGGAAGCACTACACCGTGTCGAAACTCCGAAAAGGTGATAAAACAATTCATACGAGGAAATGGCAATTCCAAGAACGCAAGCCAACGATTGCAAAGTGACTTTCAAAAATAAGCTTATCTCTTCAACGGGCAAATGTTTGAAAGTTCACTATAAAAAGGCCGAGGAGTTTGTTTGAGATGAAGGATGAATGACACACACGTGAGATATACAAGCTTATCAAAAATCGAAACATTCTCAATCCTCAAGCCTACATTTGAAGTACATCAATCCAACACTTACCTGTGAAGGAAAGAGAACTTCAATCGTTGAAGAGGAAAATATCAAAACAAGGGGTCTACATTCCAGGAAGGATTGTAGAAAGGTTCAAGGTGAACCAAGTCTTAAGCTTTTGGAGGGCTTCGTGATCAAATCCAAAGTGCTTGAGCAAGTGGTCATGTGTAGCAAAGCAAACTGCCTGTGAAGAAGGCGAGTCGTCACGAGCTTGGTGAGTGATCAAGGCGTCTCCGATCGAGTCCCAAAGGATCAAGTCGGTTGTTGTGATCAAGACTTGTATCTGGACTGTTACCACTTTGTAAATCGATCATTACCTAGTGGATTCCTCCAGAATTGGAGAAGAGAGGAGTAGAAGAATTACCCCATCTTCAACCTCTATAAAAATTTATTGTGTCATTTACATTTCAAAGATTTAAATTCTGCACTTTTAACTCGCTTATATCTGGCGATAAATTTGCTATCCATTTGATAATTTATAAGTATTAAATCAAGTCAGAAAACTTGCTTAATCAAACTTAAGGGTGTTAAGTCTTCCAAAAAACAAAACCACAATTGAGTCGAATTATAGCCAGCAAATTTGAGTTACTCTATTAACAATGGCTCAATTTGAAATGTTGAGAGATTAACTCTACTTGAGTGACTAATTCGATTGTCCATCAAGGACACAAATACCGTAGAACTCAGAGATTTTAAAGGACTAAATCGAAAATTTGGTAAGGTTTATTCAACCCCCCCTTCTAAACCTTACACTTACACCCCTTGGGACCTACAGAGCTCTTTTAAAAATACAACTAACTTGGTTTTACAGCGGAAGTCTTACACCCTTGAGTTGAAATATGTTTTACAACACTTGTTTGAGTTTAGTTATTATCAGTTGACTTAGCAAATTTATCAATCAACAGATATAAAGTATGCAAGAATAAAATGCTGAAATTAAATAGATGTAGAGCAATTTTATAGTGGTTCGAGGATGAGGTAATTCCTTTACTCCATTCTTCTCCAACTCCTGGAGGTAATCCACTAATGCAACAATGAGTTACCAAAAGGATGAACAGTCCGAGTAAGCCTTGATAACACAACTAGCTTCACTCCTGGGACTCAACCCTTCACAAGACAGTTGTCCTGCTACTTCAGCTTCTTCGAATTCTTGGATTTGATCACGAAGCTCTCCAACGAATCCAAAGCCTAGTTCTAACTTGAACCTCACTGCACTTCCTTCAACCTTGGATGTGCAGACCCCTTTGTTTTTCAACAAGTTTTCTCTTCAACAGCTTTGAAGCTTTTCTTTCCTTCACTAAGAGTGTTGGTCAGATATACTTCGAATTTTGGGCTTGAGGATTGAGTTTATTTCTTGAGAGTATTTTGTTCTTTGCTCAGATTTCTTGAATGTTCTAGTGTGTAGTAAGTCGTACTCTCTCAAACGAACTCCTCAGCCTTTTATAGTGGCAATTCAAAAATGTATCCGTTGAAGAGATAGATGCATTTTCAAACTCCACTTCATGGTCGTTGGCTTATCTTGTTATGCAACAAATGATGTTGACCCAACCTTGGTTTAAACCTGTGCAGGTTTGCCTGAACCACTGTAGGTGTGCAGGAACATCCCATTGGTTTCCATCCTTTAGCAGTCTTTCAGCCAAACAACTTGAAGGTTGCAGTCTGTCTTCTTTTTTCTTTAAGTAATATTTTGACTTTACTTATCAATGGACATCTTCAGCTTTCTTGAGTCCTTTTTGCTGTTGAAACCCTTTGAGAGTCTTCTCCAATCATTTGGGAGTGAGTTAACTGTCAGTCTGCAGACTAAGACAGCTTTTTGGTACTTGACTGAAACTTCGCTTCGACACTCAGTTACAACACATGCAGCTCAATCTTCACTTTGTCCTCTAGTCAACTTCTGCAATCTTCAACTTGTCTGCTTTGACTCAGCTCATAGATCCTATCTATTACATAGTTGAATTTACAACAGAAAATGGGATGCCAACTTCCTAATATAAGATTTACATAGCATCATCAAAATCTATACAATAAATTTCCCAACATCTCTATCACTAACGATTGATGTAGGTCCGAAGGGGTGCAGAGTAAAGTCTAGAAGGGGGTGGGGTTGAATAGACTTTACTCAGTTTTTTGGTTCTTTAAAAAAAGCAGAGATTATAAGAAAACAACTAAGTCTTTTGAAAGATAGTTGTGTTAAGCTTCAGTAGAATAGTTAACCACTCAACAGACTCTGAGAGAGTTGTTGATATAATAACTCAGCCGAATGAAGTTTAACTTTTAAGAAATCAACTTTCTTGATTTACAACAGAAGTCTTACACCCTTTTTTAAATTTGGTTTATCAACACTTATATTTTTAGATTGGTTATTATCAAGTTGGATAGCAAATAAAGCAAATAAATAAAATGCAGAAATTAAGTGCAAAATTTAAAGAATTCAGAATTTATAGTGGTCCGAGGATGGGGTAATCCCTCTACTCCACTTTTCTCCTACTCCAGGAGGAATTCACTAATGCAACGGTAAATTTGTTACAAAAGTATAGTCCAAGATTGCTTTGATCATACAACCAGCCAATCTTCTGGGACTTATCTCTTCGCAAGGCAGTTGCCTCACTACTTCAGCTCTTCAAATCTTAAGGGATTAATCACATAATCCTCCTTCAGATTTGAATCTGGTTCGACCTTGACCTCACTATAGTTTCTTCACTTCTTGAAATATAGACCCTGTTTGCTTTCACAAATATTTTCCTCTTCAACTTTGATGAACAACTTCTATATTTCCACGTGAGAGTGTTGGATGAAGTGTCTTCAATTTAGGCTTAAGGGTATATGAATTTTCACTTGAGAGAGAGTATTTGCAGTTCTTTTTTGAATGCTTCTTAGTTCTGTGTCTTGCTTCATATGAATGCTCTCTATTTCTCTCTAGAAATTCCTCAGCTTTTTGTAGTAGAAGTTCAAATTCTGTCCGCTGAAGAGATAGACAAAATTCAAACTCTTACTTAGTATTCATTAGCTTGTCTTGTTTCTGTAGTTTGATGTTGACCCATCCTTTGTTAAATTGATACTTGCAGGATTCTGAAAAGATCAGAGTTCTGCAGGCTTCCCATTGGCTTATACTTCTTGCACTCTTTCAGCAGTAGCGCTTTAAGGTTACAAGTTTACCACCCTTACCAAAACAAGAAAGTCCTTTGATTTTAAAACAATGGACTCTTTCAGATGACTCTCAGACCTTTATCTACTTTACCCCTTGACTTGAGTCATCTCCATCATTCCATGGTTGACTTTGATGTAAGTCTTCAGAAAGACTTGGCTGATGTACTTGACTGAAGGTCTTCTAATTCACTCAGTTGCGACTCAGCTGATTCATTTTGTGCAGTTTTCAGCAAGTCTTCTGCATACTCTACTTAGTTGCTATTTGACTCAGCTAATAATCTATTTATTTCAAAGTAGAATTTACATACAGAAATGGGGCGTGCCAACTTTCTACTACAAATTTTTCTAAGCTTCATTAAAATTAATACAATAAATTTCCTAATAATTGTTTTTGGTGTATCGAACCGAGTAAAAAGTTTTTTTTTCAGAAAATGTACTACCACCCTAGTGTTGTTTCTAGGCAAGGCTTGCGCCTCCACCCATTTGGAAACATAGTCAATGGCTACCAAAACATACGTATTGCCAAATCTCATAAAATCGATACCCCAAACATCAAAATCTTCACATACGAGGATGTTGTTTTGAGGCATTTCATTTCTTCGAGAGATATTACCTGTTCATTGATAATTATCATATTTTTCAACATACCATCTAGCGTCTTTGAACAGCATGGGCCATTAGAAAGCTGACTCAAGTACCTTCTAAGTCGTAGTATTAGCTTGAAAGTGTCCATCGGTAGGTCTTTTATGGCAGTGGTAAAGTACAAAGATTGCTTTTGGAACGACTACACACCTTCTATTGATTTGATCGGCACAAATGCGAAAGAGGTATGGATCATCCAGAATGTAGTATTTGAGATCGGAAAAGAATTTTTTCTTCTATTGATGACTGATCCCCTTTGGTAAAACTTGCCCTAGAAGATAGTAACGAAAAACTGCAAACCAAGGTATATAAATAGAAACAGAGTTAGTTGCTCATACAAGAAGGAATCATTGATGTCCCTTTTGTGTTGTTTGTTGGTGTAGGAGCGCTCTAGTAGAGATAGATGATCGGCCGCAAGGTTTTTGGTATATTTCTTTTGTCTTTGATCTCCACATCGAATTCTTGAAGCAATAATACCCAATGGATCAATCGAGGTTTGGCATCATTTTTGTCGAGAAAGTAACGGAAGGCGAAATAATCTGTTTAGACAATGACTTTTGACAAGATCAAATATGACAAAACTTGTCAAAGACAAAGACCACGACAAGTAATTCCTTTTCGGTAGTAGTATAATTCGATTTGGCAGAAGTTAAGGTCTTTCTTATATAGTAAATCGGGCGAAAATGCTTGTCTTTATGTTGGTCGAGTACTGCACCCACAACGAAGTCACTAGCATCGCACATAAGTTCAAAAGGGAGAGCCTGATCAGGGGCCACATAATAGAAGTAGTGAATTTTTCTTTTAATAAATTAATGCCTTAAGACATTCATCATTGATTTTGAAAATCGCATCTTTGTTCAAGAGGCAAGTAAGTGGTCGTGCAATCTGGGAGAGATCTTTGATAAAACGCCGACAGAACTCGACATGACCTATGAAGCTTCAAATAGCCTTCACCAAGGTGGCTATAATTTGGCAATAGTCTCAATCGTTGCTTTGTCGACTTCAATTCCATTACAAGATATTTTGTGACCCAACACTATTCCTTCTTGAACCATAAAATGTCATTTTCCCAATTTATGACCAAGTAGGTTTCTTCACAATGAGAAAGGAATTTTTCTAGATTATCAAGACAAGTATCAAAGGAATCTCCAAAAACTGAGAAGTCATCCATGAAGACTTCCATGATGTCTTCCACTAATTTGTCAAAAATGGCAAACATGCACCGTTGAAATGTTGATAGTGCATTACATAACCCGAACGACATACGGTGGTAGGCAAAAGTACCATAGAGATGATCAAACAATCTTTCCAACATCTGATCAATGAACGGTAGAGGAAAATGATCCTTGCGAGTAGCATCATTGAGTATTCGATAATCAATGCACACCCGCCAACAAGTTATAGTTCTCATTGGGATTAACTTATTCTTCTCATTACGAACCATTATCATTCCTCCATTCTTTGGAACCACTTGAACTAGGCGAACCCAACTACTGTTACAGATAGTGAAAATGAGCCTTGCATTAAGTAATTTAATAGTTTCTGTCTTGACCACCTCCTTCATATCTGGATTTAGATGTCTCTGAGGTAGAACAATCAGTTCGAAGTTATCTTCCAAAAGTATCTTATGAATGCAAAAGACAGTCATACTGGCACCGCCTCCTCTTTCGCGGCTCGAGCACCTGCTCCGAGTGGCTGACGGGCTCCTAGACCCAACCCACCGGCACTTAATAACCATAAGGAATCATTTTCCGAGACACCGACCATGAGGCCAATTTCAACCAGCTAGCTCAATGCATCTTACTCAACACTCGTTATGCTGATACTTTGACTCTGGAAACTTTAGGCCTCCATGAAGGTGTAGAATGGATGTTCAGGCAGATTGGTTGGAAGCACTTCATGAGCTTTCACATGCCCACATACATATGTATCACTCTCGAGTTCTTTATCTCTTTTTATAACTGAAATTACTTTTGGCACGCACGCTGAGGAGGGGTGCATCACTTTTCACCTGTTCAATAAGGACCACCAGCTTACCTTGGAAGAAGTTAACATAATTTATTTATGGATTACCAGTTGGTGGCCATCGCATCCGCCCTCTCCAATTCCAAGACTTCTGATTTTGGTGGGATATCACTCATGAGACCAACTACTGTCTATCCCAGGTGAAATCGTCTGGCATGATCAATCCATAATTCCAATATGTTCACCGGGTGATGTCAAACACTATATTTGATGGAGGCGAAAGCGAATGAGATGTTTGAGTTGAAGAGCTCTATTTTCTATGGGCGATGATACATGCGTAACCGGCAGATACGGAATCCTACCTCTCCTAACCCTTTTAAAAATTTAGTTATCGAGATAAAGGGAAGATTGTGATTGGTGGCCTTGTTACACCCATCGCAGCTCATTTCCATTATGACTTGATGTATATCTATAGGTCCCAAGGGGTGATAGTGTAAAGTCTAGAGGGGGATTGAATAGACTTTACTAACTTTTTGATTTTTAGCCCTATTAAAGTCAGAGTTTAGTCACAAGTCAGTTGAGTCCTTGCTGGACAGCTTAGTTTACCTTCACAGTTGAGTTAGCCACTCAACAGACTCAACTGAGTTGTTGATAAGATAACTCAGTTGATTCAGTTAACTCTTTAGAAATTCTGTAGACTTGGTTTTACAGCGGAAGAATTTCACCCTTTTATTAAAATATGTTTTTCAACACTTGTTTTAAGCTTAGTTTTTATTAGATGACTTAGCAAATGTAACAAACAACAATATAGATATACAAGAAATAAAGTGTTGAATGTAAATGACACAGAGCAATTTTTATAGTGGTTCGAGGATGGAGTAATTTCTATAATCCACTTTTCTCCAATCCCTGGAGGTAATCCACTAAGTAACGTTGACTTTGTTACAAAATGGTGACAGTCTAAGCTAGGCCTTGATCACACAGCTGACTTTGCTTCTGGGACTCAGCTTCTTCACAAGACAGTTGTCCTACTACTTCAGCTCCTTCAGACTCTTGGATTTGTTCACACAGTGATCCAACAAGTTCAAAGCTTTTGGTTCGAACTGGAACCTCACTACACTTCCTTCAACCTTGGATGTGTAGATCCATTGTCTTTAAACAAGTTTTCCTCTTCAACAGTTTGAAGTTATCTTTCCTTCACTGAGTGTGTTGGATTGATTTTCTTCGAGTTTAAGGCTTTGAGGATAGTATTGAATGCTCGAGAGTATTATGCTCAGATTCCTTGATTTCTCCTGTGTGTCTCAAATTGCATAAGTGACTTCTCTCTTGTACTCCTCAACCTTTTTATAGTGCCTGTTTGAAAAATATATCCGTTGAAAAGATAGATGTATTTTTCAAACTACACTTTGAGGTTGTTGGCTTGTCTTGTCTTGCAGCATTGATGTAGACTGATACTCAAATTAATGTTCGGCAGCTTTTCTTGGATCTCTGCAGATTTTCAGTGACATCTTATTGGTTCCTTGCTTTTTACACTCTTTCAGCAAAACAGCTTTAAGGATGGCAGTCTGATACATACCTACTTTCAGTAAACATTTTTTTGCTTTGACAACGGATCTGTTCAGATTTCTAGGATCCCTTTTTCTGCATAACCCCTTAGTCAGTCAACTCCACTTATCTAGGAGTGACTCAAATTGTCGATCTTGACCGAGATGAGATAGCTTTTCATCACTTGAAAACTTGTCTGCCACACAACTGATTCTTCATCTTGGTCTTCAGTCGGCTCCTGCATTCTTCAACTTGGGTGATTCCACTCAGCTCATAGAACCCTATCTATTATAAGTTGATTTACAGTAGAATTAGGGTGCCAACTTCCTAATCTAAGTTTTACATGGTATCATCAAAATCTATTACATAAATTTTCCAACAATATCCAAGAAGCCCGAGGACCAACCCAGATAGATCTAGAGTCATGTATCGCGCAATCAATGGTTAGGTGGGAGGGAGATGGGTTTGTTCTACTCTTTAAAGGTACTAATAGAACCCACAATTTACGTAATCTGGCACACACCTCCATGAGGGATCACGATAATTGGCAAATGTTATACCCTCAAGGAGGTGACAACCACTTGCAGCTTCCCTCGCCGTCCACCACCGACATGGGTGACTCACATAGATACCCCAAATATGGATGCCCATTCATCTTCTCAACCACCGTGAGACCGTTCTCCCCTTTCTGATAACACTAGTTCTGCACTTCGTGCTATCTAGCTAGAGCAGTAGCAACATCGTGAAATGTTCCTTCGATAGAAATGGATGTTCGAACACTAGCAAGAAATGTTCGAATGATAGTAGGGAATGTTTGATAGGCAATAAGGGATGACAGAGCAACAATTCACACTCGTCCAACAACATCAACATCAATAATACGCTTTCGTTAGCAGCAACACGACCAACCACTATTTTAAATACCGGACCGTACCGGCTGATTGAACCGGTTATACCAGATACTGGTGGTTGGACCGGTATGATAAGCCCTAAAATACCATTTTTGCGGTTATACCGGTCAAAACTGGTCAAAACCTTTCATACCGGCCAAAACCGGTTAAACCGGATTTTTTATATTTTTATTTTTTTCAAACTTTTTTTTATAAAAACTGAAATTTTAAACTTTATTTAACATGTTTATGCCATAATTCAAATCAAGCAAGATTTCAAATCAATTATTCAATATTTATGTTAAGAATCAAATCAATTTTTTATATTTTAACTAATTCAAACAAGAATTCTAATCAATCAAAAATTAAAATATTTTCTAAATTTGGACAAACCTCTATAATATATGCATAGATAATCAATCAAATAATTACATAATAAAAAATAAGAAATAAAAAATATGTGACTTCTCTTTTTATATCAATATATAACATTAATATTTTATGTAAATATACTTTATTAAAATCGATAAAACTGGCGGTTGAACCGGTCCGACCGGTTGAATCGCGTACCGGTGCCTTGACCGATTTGATCACTGGTACGGTATTTAAAACACTGCGACCAGCAACAACAACATTTTGCCATTCTAGATCAGCTCGAGCAATGGCACATTTCCCAGGGTCATTTTCCACCTCAATAGTGAGGTCGTATTTTTTTCCTCTTCTCTTCTACTTTGTTTTGTTCAGTCTTCTTTCAGATTGGGGACAATGTGACCCTTTAAGTTGGAGGTGGTGGGGATTGATAATGTTTCTCAAATCTTTGCTCATATTTCAAATCTTTACTTATAGTCGATTTCTACTTTCTTTTGCGAGCGCCTTTTTTTCTTTTTGCATCCATTTTTGAAAGACATTATACATCTATGCAACAATTTGATGGATTTGATGATTTGAGCCAATTTTTCCCAATCAAGCCTTTCCATTTGAAAAATCAGAACAATTGAATGTCTTGAATCGAGTGACAAAAGAAATAGATGGAAATTAGACAAAAATCCCAATATCATGATACTTGATTTGATTTTACTTAAAGGTAATACTTCATGCTCTGAACATTAGAGAACTCTTGATAGAGAAGTGGTTAACTAGTCTTATATATATATATATATATAATATGAGGGGTTAATTAATCTCTTGGATGTCAGATATCTTCCATACGATAACCTTTCTGTGTTACCGTTGTATTGCCAACAATTTACTCTTTTGATGTTGGGATAAATTAGAGGAATTAATTACGGGGAGTTTAGAATCGTCTGTCAGAAAGGCATATTCCAGGTGCTTAGATAACTCTTTCAATTCCAAAAGAGGTGGTTCCTCAATGGAAGGTTTACTTCTGCCTCCTTGTAATTTTTCGATCTTTTCAAATTCTTTCTAGCGTTCTATAGGAAATTTGACTCCAAAGCAAGCATGAACTCCCTAAGAAAGGGATTTTCCTCGGGCACACCTGTACCATGAACAATACAAGTCTCAAAAAATTCATCAAAAATCATGTTAAGAAAAGAGTTAGTTACTTCAGTATCAATGGAATTAACAGCAAAACACGAGTCGTCTTTATTAATTGAACTTTTCATTGAAGCTACAATTTTAAAGATAACTTGTACATATTTGACTCTTAAGATTAATTTACTATCATGGATGTCAGTAATAGCCTTAGCGGTAGCTAAAAAGGGATGACCTAGGATTAAAGGAACCTCTACATCATTATGCATGTCAATAATCACAAAATCAACTGGAAATATAAATTTAATGACCTTAACTAACACATCTTCTACTATCTCTGCTAGGATATTTTATGGACCTGTCAGCCAATTGTAAACTCATCCTAGTAGCCTCTGGTTCTCCCAAATCCATTCATTTAAACAACTCATAAGGCATCAAATTTTTGCTAGCTCCTAAATCGGCCAATGCTATATCAACAGTTAAATTACCAATATTGCAAGGAATAGTAATACTCCCTGGATCTTTGATTTTCTGTGGTAATTTATTTTCCAGAATAGCCTAACATTCCTCGTTTAGTTTCACCATGGATAATTCTTCGAGCTTCTTCTTGTTGTATAGGAGATCTTTCAAAAACTTTGCATATTTGGGCATTTGCAAAAGAGATTCAACAAAAGGGATATTGATATGCAATTGTTTGAATAAATCTAAAAAACTTACCATACTGATCCTCCTTTTTATCTTTTTCTAAACAGCTCGGCTTCGACACAACTTTCTTTTTGGTGTCCTTGCTAACATGTTAACATTTTTCTCCTTACTCCTCGGGGGCGCTGATTGTCTTATCTTGTAGCATTGGTACCTCATCCAACATTATTCCACTTCTAAGGGTGATTGCCTTAACGTGTCCCCTTAGATTCAGTTATGTATTGCTCGGCAAACTTCCTTGTGGTCTCTCGGATATGAGCTTCACAATCTGCCCTATTTGGTTTTCCAAGTTGCGAAAGGGCAGTTCTTGGTTTCATAATAATGTTTCTGTGGCATTGAAGTGAGTCTCCGAAGTTTGCACAAATTTGGTTAACATTTCTTCCAAACTTGGCTTCCTTTATTAAAACCCGATTGTGTGGACGAGTTGGTGATTAGATTATGATTAGGCCATTGTTGGCTTGATTATTCCAACCGAGATTTGGGTGTTGTCGCCATCCCGAATTGTATGTATTGTTGTAAGGATTGTTGGTTGGTTCTGGTTTGATTCCCAACGAAATTGACATGTTCTGCTTGGGATATTGTGGGGCATTCTTGATAGTTACGAGATCCTACGTATGTTTTGCAAGATAACGCTTGCATTTGTGGTTTGGGAGCTGCCAAATCATCATTCTTTTGACTCAGGGCCTTGACTTGAGCTACTAATGTGACCATGACATCAATATTATAGAATCCAATTGATTTGTTTGATTTATCCCATATGGATTGTCATTGGTATCCATTCATAGCCATCCTCTCAATCAAATCTAGACCTCATTCTGGTGTATTATTGTTCAATGTCCTTCCAGGTGTTCAATGCCTAGTTGAGGAAAGTAACCCATTATAAAAGGTTTGGACTTGCATCTAAATGGATAGGCCATGATGGGGGCACTCTTGCAATAGCTATTTAAATCTCTCCCAAGTATCACATAATATTTTATCATTGGCTTGAGTAAAGGAAGAGATTTCATTCCTCAATCGAGCAGTTTTTTTCGGTGGAAAATACTTTAGGAGGAACTTTTCGACCATCGCATTACATGTTATAATAGTCCTCTTGGTATAGTATTCAACCATTGCTTTTCTCGTCCTTTTATGGAAAATGGAAATAGTCGTAGGCTAATGGCATCATCAGAGACCCCATTAGTTTTGAAGGTATCACAAATCTCAAAAAATTTGCGATGTGATTGTTGGGATCCTCATCTGGTAGGCTACAAATTAGACAAGTTGTTGCACCATTTGAACGATGTTGGGTTTGATTTTGAAGTTATTAGCAGGGACAGTGGGCCTTACGATGCTTGATGTCGTGCCATCCATTGATGGTTTAGTATACTCATACAATATTCTTTGCGGTAGTTCTTCTGCCATGATCACAAAGGTTTTGTTATTGCTTTCTTCTAGATCTTTTTCAAATCCCGTGTTAGTACTTCCCTCCGCATTCTCTATTATGTCACTACCGGCATTTTCGCCTTTTCCACCGCAGCGACGAGTAGGTATACACTACGACAAAAAGATGAGAGAGTGTGAAATAGGGCTTTTGAAAGATAGATAATAAGAAAAACAAAAATTTAATAAATAAAAAAAATGATTATATTAATAAAAATAAAGTGTTTCTAATATCACAATCCAGAACCAACCTACCGACACCTGATAACTCATACGGAATTATTTTTTGGGATGCCGACCACGAGGCCAATTTCAACACGGCTGGATCCGATGTGGTAAACACAGGCAACCCGTGTTTTAATTCAATTTTTTTAATAAAAAAATTGAAATTTAGAGAAATTATTACACAATCGTGTAATATAACACAACATTGTCGTGTTTCTTATGACATGTTCTTGAAAATTGGCCCTGTAAGCGACACGGGCATGTCCAATTACACGGCACGGAAGTGTATATATATATTACTAATTGAGATTATACTCCTCTGTTTGCTGCCACTTAATAACTATGAGCATTCCCGAGTCTCATATTTGTCTTTTGTTTATAACGACGACACAAATATGAGTATGGGCACCACCCTAGGATTTTTTGAAATGACATTCAAAATTTAAACCTACTGGAAGTCTACCTCAAGTGTCCTGATAAATATATATTTACATATACAAAAATAAAGAGGAAACTCATTTTTATGACTAGCTAATTAACTACAAGAATTTAAGATCTCGTATTGGCATAATAGTTTTGTATTAATTTTAAGCATAATTATAGATATCACGGGAGTGATGACTTTGGGTTTAAAGATACTTATTTATAATGTTCCCTTTACCTGACAATTAATTATTTTGAAAAACCTAACGGCTTAATTGGGGACAAAAAGGCTAAAAGAATTAGCTTGATCCATAAAAATTGTCAAAAATAGATATTTCATGTGTTTTCAAATCCAACCTACGGTTATAAGACTTTCTTGAGGACAAGTAAACTTACAAGAATGTGAAGAAGAAGACAGAAAGGGGTGTTGCATTTCCAACCTGCATATCAGTCAATAACACAGTCTGCCATTTTTCGCCATTGGCCAGTGATGAGACGGTGTTGGAAGATGGAGATATTTTGAAAATCGATATGGGTGTCACATTGATGGCTTTATTGCTGTAGTTGCTCATACCCATGTACTTGACGAGAAGGGCACATCACGCGGGCGGGCGGTGATGTTATTGTTCTTTGCAAATCTGCTGCCGAGGTTGCCTTGAGGCTCATTAGGCCAGGAAAAAAGGTTGTCAAGGAAGCATGGGGACATCCCACTGGTTGTTTTGGAATGAGGAGCTTGCAGCACAAGTTGAATAGGGTCAAGCGCAGACTCAAGATTTGGAATCACCGGACGTTTGGTAATGTTTTTGATCGGGTTAGGCGGGCCGATGAGGCGGTTTCATGCTCAGTCAGATATGATAGTGATCCGTCTCCGAATCATCGGGCCGAGCTACATCATTGTGTGGTGAGTCGAGCTACGTTTGAAAATGGAGGAGGATTTTTGGCACCGTAAAAGTCGATTAAGTGGGCGATCGGGGAGCGCAACACTAAGTTTTTCCACGGATTTGTTAGCGGCGGTGTCGCGCTAGAATTCACTCGATTGACAATGATGGAGTGGTGATCACACAAGATCCTGAGATTCGGAAGTCGGCAGTTCAGTTCTTTCAGTCTTTATTGACTTCTGACTTGGAGTATCTGACTCCCCCTGTCGATGAGTTCTTTCCCGGCTTCCGATTCCGTTGATCTAGATGGACTATGTGTTATGCCGACGGCTCAGGAGGTTCGCGATGCGGTGTTTGGGATTGATCAATCTAGTGTTTCGGGGCCTGATGGATTCTCATCTTTGTTCTTTCAACACTGTTGGGATTTCGTCAGATTGGATGTTGAGGATGTGGTGGTTGACTTTTTCTTGGGTAATCTCATGCCGTCCACGTTCATGGCGACATCTATAGTTCTCATCCCAAAGGTTCCTCACCCTCGGAAGTGGACAGAGTTTCGGCCGATTAGCCTATGCAACGTGACGAATAAGATTATCTCTAAGAATATGAATGCACGGTTGGTCTCGATTACGCCTTTGATTGTGTCGCCAATCAAAAGTGGTTTCACACCGTCGTGTCATCTCGGATAACATTTTGCTCGCAGAGCTTATCCATGATATCGGCTTAGCCACGGAGACTCTAATGTGGTGATGAAGTTGGATATGGCTAAAGCTTATGATAGGTGCGAGTGGGATTTCTTGTATACGACTATGATTCACATGGGCTTTCCCGTTCGGTGGATTGATATGGTTGGTAGATGTATTGAGCACTGCGGCTTCTCCGTTTCCTGTTAATGGTATCCCTTCGGATATTTTCCTTCGACTCGGGGACCTGCAGCAGGGGTCCTCTATCTCTGTCTTGTTTGTTCTCGGCGGAGTATTTATCCCGGGGATTGATTCCATTATTAGACGACACCGGGATATGATTTATCGGACGCGACAGGGTTTTCCGGTGACTCATTTGGCCTATCTTGATGTTTGTTATCTTCACTAGGGCGTGCCTGGCGATGGCCTCGTCACGTTGAGGCACTTTCGAGCACTATTCGCTCTTACGGCCACCGTGGTCGATTGTCTAGAAGAGTAGATTCTTTCTGCCCCACGTTACATTGACGGCCGGAGCACATAGTTCATGAAATGGCAGACTTTGTTCGCGATGACTTGCCGATGACTTATTTGGGTGTCCCTTTGTTCAAGGGGCGAATGACAAAAGAGCTCTTCCTCCCGTGATTCGAGGGATGTTGGATAGAGTTCTTTGGGTGGTCGATCGACATCTCTCCTTTGGTGGTAGGCTCGCTCTTATTCGAGCACGCTAATGGCCACCCGTTGCATATTCTTCGGTCATGCACGCCGCCAAAGACAGATTCTGCAGTTGGAAGCGAGATCATGGCTAGATTATTCTAGGGATCCTATGCGGGACGAAGAAGACTCATTGGATCGGTTGGGATATTATCTCGCCATCCTATTTACGAGGTGGGCTTCAGGGTTGCGCCGACTTTCGGATATTGCTAACGCCTTCGATTACAAGTTGTGGTGGAGGTTACGCGAGGGCCATTCGTTGTGGGCTCAATTCTTGATCGCCAATCTTTATTCAATGGGCTTCGGTCTCCTGTAGAGCCTCGTAACACATAATCATAGTCATCGGTGGAGCGCTTGAGGCGGATCGGTATTCGAGCCCGGGAGCGGATTTTTGGTCTATTGGCGGTGGTAGCCGTGTCGGTTTACGGGATGATATTTGGTTTGGGCATAGGCCTCTTGCGGATCATTGTTTGGATTGACCGTTGGGTCATATGACCGTTGATTGGTTCATTCGTGATGGTATATGGGATAGAGATAGATTGTATCGGTCTTGGTCTCCGGATGTGGGCTTCTTTAGAGTCTCATTGAGGATATATCCCGGGTTCCGATTCTTCCGAGTCGAGAGGATATCATGCGGTGGATGTTTACCTCTCATGGTAGGTTCTCTATGTCTTCTCGCAGGATTCTCTCCGGTAGAAATGCTCGTAACCTTCAGTATGGTGCCATTTGGAACGATGCTCTTATTCCTACTATCTCTATTTTTCTTTGGCGCCTCCTTCGTGTCGTCTTCCTGTGGATATCAAGCTTCGTGCACGTGGCACTTCCCTTGCCTCACGTTCTTTGGTGTTGCTTGAATAATCCACATTCATTTCCTCGGTCGAATCTATCCCTCACCTCTTTTTGATGAATGATCTTTGTTGATCAGTGTGGAATCACTTTCTTCCTTGGTTTGACACTACACTTCCACACACCACGATATGATATTGTTCCTTTCATTTTGGAGAAATCGCACACACGATCACACAAGAGGCACTTGAGTTTCTTGGTTCCCGCTTGATTTTATGGTTTGTCGACGGAAAGGAATAGTGTCAAGCATCGACACATTCCTTTCTTGGCTTCTCACATTATTTGGCGGTGGAGCGGTATCTCTGGATTCTTGTTTCAGTCGGCGTTTGAGCCCTTCCGGATTGGTCCGGATGCCTCCCTCTCGTGATTTTTTTTGCGGGGAATGCTCCACCACAGGTTTCACGCAGCCTAGGTTGGTGATTTGGCGAGCCCCTCGGTCTCCTCGGATCATCAAGGCTGAACACGGATGGTTCGTTTGATCGAGACACCTTAATTCTTTGGCGGAGGGGATTGATTCGAGATCATTCGGGCAGACTTATGTTGGCTTTTCATTGTTCTCTCCAGGCGGTGTATAGCTTTCATCTTTGAGCTACTAGCGCTGAGATAGGACTGCGGCATGCCCGTCGGTTTTCTCTTCACATTTGGATCGAGTTGGGCGCGGCGCGGTGGTCACCCCAATCACTTCGGTGGCCTTGCTCTTGGCAGTTCAAAGACACCCGATTCGCATTCGAACATCTTTGAAGGACCTTGATGTTCGATTTCCCACATACACAGAGAGGGGAATCGACCAGCAGATCACCTAACAGAGTTGGGAGCTGCTACCCTTGGCAGTCACATTGTTGATGAGGGCACGACTTCTCACCACCTTCTTGCGCTCATTCTGATGGACCAAAATTTGGGATATCCGAGCTTTAGATTTTCATAGATCATTGGTTCTCCTATTATTCTTTAGATTTCTCTCTATGATAGTCTTTCTAGATATCGTAGTGATAGGTTATTTGTTCTTTGATTTTCCCCCGCCTTGACGGGAATGACATTGTATGACATTTTGATTATTTGATATACAGGTAGGGGATCACGCCTCAATCCCCCACCCCCCGGGTGTTATTTTTTAAAAAAAAAGTTGGAGGTGGTTTAAAAAGTGTCTTTTATAAATATTTTCCTTTATCTTTTGGTTGGTTTGTAAAACGTTTTATTCATCTTTGCATAGAATCTTGGATAAATCTTGAACAAAAGACTTTAGTTCTTCTTAAATGATGTGGGTCAACAACTTGGAGCAATTCATATTGATTTTGAATAGAAAAATATCAATTTATACGATCACAACTAAAGAGAGGCAAACTCGATTAAAAAGGCACGAAAAGATTCATCAAAAATAAAGTTTTTCATATGAAACACGCCTCGGGTGTACTAGAAAACATGGCCGTGCCAGAAGTACAAAAAATGGCAAAAGTCGAAGAAAACACGGCCAGGTTCTGTTACAGAACATGACTACGTTCCAGCCTCCGCTGATCATAACACGGCGAGGCCGTGTTACCTTACACGGTCGTGTCAATGTTAGAATCCATCGGTCGTGAGAAGCATGGGCGGGTTGTGCCACTGAACACGGCCATGTTCAAGAAGCTCGTTGAACACGGCTTGGCCGTGCTATTTAACATTGGCCGTGCTATTTAACACAGCCGTGTAAGACTGATTTTCAGCAATAATTTTTGGCGGTATTTTTGGAAAGTTTTCCAACTAAGCTTTTTGACCACTTTTGTTAACCTTTAACACCTCATTTTGCTGCACAAAATCCTAACCTGCCAATATAATTGCATGAAGGTAAGAACTCAACAATACAACTCATTAAGTGAAGTAATTGTTAATTTATGCTTGCACAAAAACAATGTCTATAAAAGCCAAGAGCGAGGAAAGAAGACACATTCAGTTTCTAGACATCAATTACATATTATGATAGGAGAGGAATATGAGGCCTGGAGATTGAAGAACTTGGAAAAGAAGGCTTGGAGCACCATTGAAGATAACCCAAGAAGAAGTCTTATTGTGATCTTGAGAAAAGATAAGTTAACCATGTTTATGTCAATTGAATACTCTTGTGTAGATTATGCTTTTGTCAAGATCATGTTGAGCTAAACCTTCAGTGTTCGAATGTAATGAATTCTCGAATGGATTTGTGATTGTGGTTTGAATGTTTTTAATATAATCTTCATGTTTTATGTGATTCGTTTACATTATGCTTCATTCATTCGAGTTAATATTTCTTGTATATTGATCTGAATTTTATTCCTCATCGGGTAACCGAGAGATTTATGGTGAGATAAAACCAATTTAGATGAAAAGAGTTGCATGCAATCCTAGATATAGGATGGCATAAATCATCCGGATTAGGTTCAAACTTAATATGGGAATTCACAAATCATTAATGCAATCTTGGAGGGTTTAACTAGAACGATATTTTGGTTAATCAACTTAAGATTAGGAATTATTCATCTTAAAAAAGGGTTTAACTTAATTTAGGAATTTCTACTGTTCATAAAGCATGAGATTATGTTAAAAATGGATGGTAATTACTTAAGGGTTCAAGGTTGTATTTATTTTATTAAAATCACAAAAACATTCTAGAGGGATTTACATTCGAACACATTTTTGTCTTTTGATCTCTTATTTAAAAATCTTCCTCAATTCCATCTTTTGTAATTGACAAAAACTCATATGAGATGGTCCCACAGATTAATTTCGTGAGACGTGTCCTAAAATGATCCATATTAGCTAATTCACTTGAATTTGGATCTAACTTGCTTTGGTTTGTAAAATGAATTGGATTCGTCTCATTAATTTAAATCCGTGAGACAGTTTCACATGAAATTTACTCATTGTAATTTGTTGATTAAATCGATTTTTACTTTGTGTTCTTTTTATAAACCAACCATCTGAAAATTGCTAGATTAGATAATAAAAAGACGATAATTACTAGTACTATTAATCCTCGTGGGAATGACATTCGATACTCAGTAACTAAACTACAAAACGATAGATGCACTTGCCTAAGGTTTTTAGAATAACTTTCGAGTCATCAACCACATACACTGTATTCAATATGACCCGACTTAAAAAGATGATTCGATCCGAATTACCAAAAAAATGATCCGAATTTGTCCATTTAGGTCACAACATAATCAATTTAAATTTGGGAAAATGACAAAAATGCCCACCTATTTAGTACAAAACCCTGCAAACCACTTACTTTTAACAAACATTACCTAACAATACGCTACCCGGTCTCATATCCCACCAAACACGCTCCAAGTTCTATCATTCCCACACAATACGTTGCACATGCATAAAACAGCCACCAAAAAACAGAGCATCAATTAGAGATCCAAAACGCAGCCACCAAAACAAGTGCGCAAACAATGTGCGAGGAGAAGAACAAGGAGAATACATCTTTTCGAGCACAAAGGAAGAAGAATCGGACTGCAGATCGGGAAAAAGAAGAACATACAGGAACAAAAAAGCAACAAATAGAAGAAGAAAATAGGACAAAAAACTAAGTTACCAAGCAACCCAATCTGAAAAAGCAATGCTTATTTTATTCTGAAAAAAAAAATTGTTTACATCATTGCACATCGATTTCCAAATGCAAAATCATAATTGTGTGTGTATATATATATCGGATGACTCTAAAAAACTTGTATGCAATCTTTTAGATAATTGTTTCAAAGTTGTTTCATTTTTATTGAAAAAGTGTTTCTATTCTATATGCTTCCCAAATACAGCACATTGCTTCCCGCTGTATAGGAATACTGTTTCATATTTTTGTTTCAATTATGTTTCTTTCATGTTTCAAATAGAACATCAAAGAAACAATAAAGAAACAACAAAGAAACAACAAAGAAACAAAAAATAAACAATACATCTTGTACAGATAATTTTGAAAACTAATAAAAACAACATATCAACAACATAGGAACACAACAGAAACAACAGAGAAATGAAAAAAAAATTTCATATAAACAATAAATAACAAAATAAATCCAGTAATATAATGGAAAACACACCATACCTCAGCAACATCAACACCTCTAAATCCAATAACTTTCTTTTTGAATGATTTTCTCTTAACTTGTTTTTCATCAACATCCACAAGTTTCATCTTTCCTTTTCAGAAGATGAAGAAACTAGGGCTTCAGATTTTGAACAAGAAGTTACCGGATCTCAAAGAGAAAACAAACCAATAATGGCGGGCATGCAAAGGAAGAAACTCAAACGTCGAGAGGAAAGAGAGAGAAGAAGTGACAGATTGGGCACGAAAGAGCTGCAGCGTAAATGAGGAGAAAAATTAGAAAAAGAGCGTACAGAAAGTAAACAAAAAGGTAGGGATATGAGATTTTAGTAAAACTGAGATTTGTGCAAAAAGAAAGGTATTTTGTGTAATTTCCCTTTTAAAATTCACCCACCCGACCCAACCCAACCCAAACCGATCCATCAGCCGCCAACAAAGCCCACTGACATACTGAAAAGTGAAAATGTTGGCTTTTTGGCCCATGACCTACAGTCCAACGGAAAACAGAAGCCCACGAAACCACCATTTCCCGCCATTTTGTCATCTCTTAGAATCAGATCTAAATAAAGGAGTTCATAGCTCCCGCCTGCCGCCTCAACCTCCATTTTCACACTCTTCCATTTCTCAGATTCAGATTACAGAGATAACAACATAAAACAGAGGAAAAAAAAGATGAGCAATGCAATGAGAAATAAAGTGCAAAAGAAATTCAAAATGAGGGGTTATACCCTTAAAATCGAAGCCCTATCCGAAGTCCTCGGATTCATCCGCCGCTTCCCTGAAGCTGAAGACGAAGCCCTCGACCTCCTTCTAGATGAGCTTCACCATCTCTCACGTAATTAATTACCGAGAGCTTATAATTGTTTTTTATTTTTAATCTCAACGTTAGAAATAATTTTTGCTAGTACAATGTTTTTGTTTTTTCGTTTCAGTGAAATCCTCAATATTGGATAAGGAGCCGGTGCAGAGAGTAGTGAGTCTTTTACTGGAAGCTGAGGCTGCAGTGGAGGAGGGTCCAACGAGTAGTGGTTATGGCTCGGCTGCGTCTGCTTTGAGAATAATTGATGCGTTTGATTTTCCCAAATTTCAATATGATCCAATTAAGAAATTGTTTCTCAAGTATGTCATTCTTTTGTTCGTTATCAAAGTGCATTTCTTTTTAGCCGTATGTGTTTGTGTTAATTGCGAATTTATAATGAATTTCTGCTGATGGGGGGGCTTTCCTTTAGTGTTCAATGCTAAAAGCGGGTACTTTGTAGAAAATTTTGATATTTCCTTTTTTGGTTGCTTTTACCCGTGATCATAGCAGCAACAAAGTAAATTAGGAATCTAATGTTCTACATGCTCATCTGCTCTCAGAACAAAAGCTTATTTTGTAAACCAAACTATGTTAAATTATGAAAGGAACCAAAGCTTATAGTGCTTTGACTGGATGAAAGAATCTCTTCAACCCTGTTTGGTTTTGACCAAGATATCAGTAAGACTGGTTGAGCATTTATTCTTTACTCTCCCGGCTCTCTTTGTTGTTATGCTTGTGTTGTGAAATCGCATGGTGGCACTGCTTATTTTATGGAAAATGCACCTTATTAACAAGAGTCGTGTATCAATCAATTTCATTGGACCAGAATGAGTAAGTTTGCCAGTGCAGATTATATTCATGATTATTGTGGAAGTACTAAAAAAGTGGGACCAAATATGGATCTTTCTTTTTGTGGTTGTACTTCAAGAAGTTAATGATTTTGATCATGGAATAAGCATTTTCATAGGTACCTAACTTGGTTCAATATGTGAATTTTCCTACATATATTTTCATGCACTTGTATGAAAGTACTACAGAAGACATTTACTAAATATGTTTAATGTATTCGTGAAGTCTACTCGCAGTGTATTTTTAGACACTTGACTTTTAAGATTGAACTGGTTGACTTTTAAAGGTGGTGAGTTTGTAATAAGCTGTGGACACTTGCATCTCTTTTTTATCTTTTGATGCAACTTAACTCTTGTGCAGATACACAGGGAAGCTCCCAATTCATGGTGATGCTTCTGCGAAGGTTATGCTATACAGGGATAGGTTTCTCTTGTTGTTTCAAAGGCTCTCCCGTGACCCTCATTTTTCGAGGCCTGTGTTTGGTAGCAATATATCTGATTATGGTAGCTGCCAGGTATCCCTGCCCTCTCACCATCCATGCACACCTGAATGCATGTGTTCGCTCCTCTACGAAACCTATTTTAAGAAATTAGCAAGCTTATATATTAAGATTAATGTTTTCATTTCATTTTCAGATATCCCCAATTCAATCCCTGGTTGGGCAGACAGGAAAGAGATGGGTGATGGGTCTCATATCTCAGCTGGAGGATGGTCATTTTTACTTGGAAGACTTAACTGCTGTTGTGGAAGTTGATTTATCTAATGCAATATCCTTTACCATACCAATCAATCTGTAATTTCCCGCATGCTTTTTTGGTATTTTTAGGTGGACTACTACATGAATTCAGGATGGCCTCATTCTAGTCAGTCTGTTATTTTTTTGAAAGGCTGTACACCCTGTTCTACGAGGCCTTTCTGTTATCTTTGGCCGCCTGAACACCAGAAAACAACCGTAACGAGTTAAGGTGTGGATGGTTGGCAAATTTGTTTGCAAAATTTCCTCAAAAAATTATTTTTCCCATTTTCCCCCCAAAATACACTATTGAATCATTCCATTTTTCCAATAATTAATCACATCAAAATATTATTTTACTAAAAAACATATCACGTCAACTATCATCATTACATAATCATATCACAACTTTACTATTCACTCTCTTACGTTTTTCAAATCATCAACCACATCACATCACTACTTTATTAAAAAAATCATCACATCAACTATCATCATTACATTTCCATCTTACATCGAGTCACACTCTCAAAATTTATTCCCCTTTTTTCCAAATAATTTTTTCACACTATTCTCTACAAAAATAGAAATGAGCAGAACGAAAAGCCAACCATCCACAACCTTAAATGTTTAAGATCTATGTGATTTCTCATCATGCACATTGCCTTTTCAATCCTTATCATCAGCATATTGGCTGATATGGTTGGGTGGCAATGTTTACAGATGTTAAATGAATAAAGAATGAATGTTTGCAGTTTCTTTAACATGAGCTACAGAATAACGACAGGGTTCTTTGCAGAAAACACAATAGTCTTAGCAGAAGGCGAGATGCTATTGGATGGTATCTTTCAGGTTTGTGTTTGTTTTGCTTTTGAACTTTTTGACGTGAAAAGGACTTAACTCGCAGTGCATATACCTGGTGAAAGAAATAGCTTTTTCAAATTTATACTACTGTTACCGTATTCATACCTTAATTTAGATGATTATTCTATAGCATTGCAATGTGCTATGCAACACAAAGATAGATGCAAGTACCTTATCTGGTTTACCAGTGAATTTTCGAAGAACTTCAAATTGAAGTTGCACTGAGCCATAGAAAAATATTGATCTGAAGTCTTAAATACTAAACTCGGGAATTTGGATTCTACCCAATCTATTCCTCTCCATACGACCATACTTGATATTTGAAATCTAGTTTTGACCAGTTAGTAGTTTTGCAAATTGAACTGCAGGTGAAAACGTGTGGATTTCCTCCACTAGAGGTCCGAGAAAAGTCAGTGACAACGTTTGCAGGAATTGATTTTTTTGGTGGTGGTTCACTTACAAAAGAAGAGACTGTATCCTTGAAAATGTTTGCTGGCAAAATTTAAATGCTCCTAAAGTTTACAAAGTAAATGTTGATTGAATATCCCTGACACTTTGCTACAGCTTAGACTTGCAGAGCAGGAAAGAGGGGCAGTAAATGACATGTTTGTGATACTCTCTGATGTTTGGCTGGACAATGAGGAGGTAATCAGGCTGACCACCTTGTTTCTTACTTAATTATCTGTTTAATTCTCTCTCCTTCTGACGTATAAGTATGATTTACTAATTGCTTCATTCTCTCTCCTTAGAGAAGACTATGGAAAAACTTGAGACCATCCTCAGTGGTTATGAGAATGAAAATGTGGTTCCATCTCTGTTTGTTTTCATGGGAAACTTCTCTTCTCATCCATGTAACCTTTCTTTTAATTCTTACTCAAGCATCAGGTGAGAAATTCTCTTTATGTTTCTGATTGTTATTATGGTAAATGGAGATAGAGTAAAAGCGGACAAGTGTTGTATGCAGATCACAGTTTGGGAAGCTAGGAAAAATGATTGCAGCTCATCAACGTCTAAAAGACCACAGCAGATTTCTTTTTATTCCTGGTCCTGATGATATAGGTGGTTTGAGTTAATATTATTTTCGGGTTTTCTTGAAATGTTTGCCATATTTATCGTGTGTCAGTGAGCACTACTCTTGATATTCAGGACCTTCAAATGTTCTGCCCAGATGCTCGTTGCCAAAGTACATAACTGAGGAGCTTCAAAATCACATCCCTAATGCAGTGTTCGCAAGTAATCCTTGCAGGTATTTTTCTGAATACTTGCCAAAAGAATTTAAAACGAGTTTAGTTTTCAGGAGGGTGTCCTATACCATTTGGCTAAGGTTAATTCGCTGGTAACTGAATTCGATGCTATCTTATCCTATGGTCACTAGGAGGCACTTGAGACTAGTTCAGTGGCTTGTATGACTTTTAACATTGAAGGCTGCATTTGCATTGATGCTTTATTAGTTACTCTTGCTTGCTTAGTTTTATTTTCCTTTTTTTCCCATGAACTGAGATAAACTCTTCCACGTTGAAACCAGAATCAAATTTTATACACAAGAAATTGTGTTTTTCCGTCAAGATATGCTTTACAGAATGCGCAGATCGTGCCTGATGCCTCCTTCAACTGAAGAAACAAGTGACTCTTTTGAGCATGTGAGTCTGTTCTTCTACATCCATAATTCAATGTGTATTTGCTGGAATAATCCGTGATGAATACTTGATCATCATTTTCTTTTCTGCAGCTTGTTGCCACAATAACACATCAAAGCCATCTGTGTCCTCTGCCTTTGAGCATACAGCCAATCATCTGGAACTTTGATCACTGTCTTCATTTATATCCAACTCCGCATACAGTAATTCCTTTTCTTTACTTAGGATCCTGAAAAAGGTGAAACTCATTTAGATTGACAAAAAGCCATTTTTTTGGTCAATTTCTCTGCAGATAGTCTTAGGGGATAAAAGTGAGCAGAAGGCATTCAAGTATACGGGAATTACATGCTTTAATCCTGGTTCCTTCTCAAATGACTTTACTTTCGTGGCATATCGACCTTGCTCTCAGGAAGTTGAACTGTCAGCCGTGTAAGTACGTACACCAGAGATCAAATGCACTCATGTATTAACTGACCATTTTTCACTTAGCTGGGAACCTAGCTCTTGAGAAGTCTAATTATCAGCTACTTTGCGTTGATTTCGTGCCATAATGCTTTGATCAGCAAGATATGAGGTCATATTTTGTCTGGAATATTCATGCACATGCTATCTTCTTTGTAAATCAGCAAGATCATAATTGCTGTGAATTTCTGTAATTTTAAGAGTGGTTTTTGCTCTAATTAAACTTATTGGGTATGGTGAGAATGATTCACAAGTTGACTCTCCGAATAATTAGTTTAGTGCACATATTTGCTCATTTTTGTGATCATACAACATTTTTGACCTACAAGACAGAAGACAATTAACGGAAATTATGAATAATAAATACTCTCATATTTATGCAAATGACTAGAATCTAGATGAACCATATTGTTGAAAATTGATTATGAAGTTCATAATATTGTTGACGATAAATGTTTTTATATACCTGATTTTGGAAGACCATTAAAGCAACAGCACCCTTCACAAATTCCTAATCCCAGAGCTTCTCAATTTCTCATTTCTGTTAGGTGGAGCTTTAGACCAGATTATATTGACCTAGGCCTCCACTTCTTATAAACGTGAAATCTTAAAGCAACATAAGATGTATACTATGCTAACAAACACAACAAATATTTGAACTTAAATTAGACATCTGTTTTAAAGCAAAGCATGATTTTATTTCCTTTTGTTTTTTCCCCCCGGAGAAACACCATATTATTTAATATAGTGATGTGACACCACCAACTCTCCATCACAACCAAATTGTTTTTTTTAAACTCTCAACTAATAAAACTTGTGTCCAGTACGTAATTTTTGGACTAATCATTAAAAAAAAAGAAAAATAACAGAGGTCTATGTTATTGCCTGAGCTAACAAAGATGAGTTTAATCATGCACATGAAAGGTTGTGCGATATGAAAGCAAATCACCATATGTAGTGCCAAGTTTTGGATTTAAGCCTGCTCTTGGTCTTAGCAGACTAGGGGAAAACAAAACTGGAAGCAGTGCTAGACTCTTAAGCATAACCAAAGAGCAACATTTACAACCAAAAAGATAAAATTCCTGTTGAGAAAATAAATTGAGTTACAGTAATGATCTGAATTCTCCAAAGACCAATAGAGTTTGGTCCCCAGATCCCACAGTGGATAGAGTTTACGTCTATGTCTTCTTAGGATTGTACATGATGGTAATTTTAAATAATTGACCAGTCAATGTTATCAAAAATTAGGAATTACTTATCTGTCTATCTGAACAGTGAAAATTCAAAAATATTATGTGTTCTGTGATTTTTTTCTTTTCGTGTTTTTCCAATTAAGAAGTGAACTTCTAAGTTAGTAATTATTCCCATATGTGCAAAAAAAGAACTCTCCCCATGAACAGGAAAATATATGGTGCATAATTGCATTTTCTGCTATTTCAATAGAGCATTTGCATCTGTCAAATAATTCGTGCAACAAAATCACTTTATTTTCCTCGTTGCTCTCAAAGTATGTCATAAGTGGTTTAGTTGCGTCGTTTCATATTCTGTAGTTAGCATCATCATTTGATATTTGACTGCCATAAAAGCTGAGATCACGAATATTAGAGCACTGGACTTTCTGGTACCCTTGTGGAAAATATGTGGCATGAAATGAGTCGTCATCAAGCTCTGTTATGGAGAATTTTGATTGGAAAACAGACCTCTCTTTCTGTTAGTGGCCTTTCTTCTTGAGTAATGTTGAAGACTCTTAAGTTCCCTTCTAACTTGTCTCTGGTAAAGTTGTTGTGATGGTAAAATCTACTAAAAATCAGTCATTTTAAATGCGACAAATTGTAACAATCATCATGGGCTTGTAAGATAATAGTGATATTCAACACTTCAGCCGAAAGGTATGGCTTTGTGTGCATTTCTTCAACCCATTATCTTATGTGATAAATGTCAAATACAATTTGCACACGGCAATATATTGTGAATAACATTCGAACGTAATCAGTTCATTTATTTTTTGTTGCTTGCTTTCTACTTTCTAGACTCCAGATAAGGGTTTCTTATTAGCAATTTGATAGTAGACTATATATCTGTAACCTAGTTATTTGCCTTGGTATAACTGCAAGAAAATAGGAACAGTGATAAAAACGCAGATTTTTTTTTTTCTGTTCTCCACATATATAAATATGTATTAATATATAGGTAAGAAGCAGTGAAAAGGGTGTAATATTCCATCAGGGTTAGTATTAAAATGGAATGTGTTCAAATGCAAACAAGGACATTTTACATCCTTGTCTTCTACCTACTATCCATTATAAGCTCAAAAAGTATGTTGTACTCAAAGTACCTGTCCTTTTATTACATCTTATTTAATGGTAAATCCTCTTGAAAGGTACTTATTATGATATTTACACCATAATGAAGGTTAGAAAGTGGCAGAAAACATGCATAAGCATTTCTAATATGAGCTGATGATGATATTACTGAAATAGTGGCTCTTGTAATGTGTCATTAGGTCAGGTAGTTGTACTCTTGAATTGTTCCTTGTAGAAAACTAAGATTAATTTCTCGTTCGAATGGTTCGGCTGTTAGCTTTCATGTGGTGATGCAGTTGAGAAGTTCAGATTACTTCTTGACTCAGAAACCATTTATCCCAACTGGGGTAGTGCTAATGAGTCAAAATCAGGTGAGATGCAGAGTAGCAAAATCAGTCAGAAAAAATATTCCACCCAAGATGGTGATGAAATAAGAAAACTTGCAAAAGTAGTATGATTTTTGAAGTGAATTGTTCATGTGGATTACTTAGAAAATGCTGGCTTGAATGAATGGCTAATTAGTTTTAACTTGCTATTAGGTTCATAATCATCTTTCTTTTGGATAAAATTGGTTATATTTGAAACTTATTATGTGTATAACACTGATGAGTTTGACAATATGTTCATACTATAATGCACTTCACAAGATCAAAGGTTTTTACTTTTTACTGATGGGCATAAATGTATTAGGTAAAACTGGTGAACAGTCCACACAAGTCTTCCGCTTAATAGATGGTATATAATATGGATATAGTCATACTAAGAGTGATGGCTTTTGTTAAGTATTTTTAAGTAATTACGAAAAAATGTTCATTAATTATTATCTTGCATGAAATCATCAAAACTGCTTAATTGCAATATTTTTGTTATATGTTAGTCAACTGTTTATGTCCTAATTATGTTGTAACATACTAAAAAGTTCCTTTAATTTTAATATTTATAACATTTCTCCATGCTACATTCTTGCATGATTGTACAAGCTAATTATATATGATGAGTCTGTTGGATTTTTGGCCTTTTCTCCATAGCAAAATGTTTTTTAGCCATTTTTTCAAAAACATGTTTTGTTAGCCATTTTTTAGTTTAAATGTCCATTTTACCATTTTTTTTTTCAGTTTTGGGGATGGTACATAGCTCGTCACAAAGTTATGTAACTCGGTACGGAGTTATCAATGCCAAGTTAAGTACCGCATTAGTTTTTTGAAAAATGGCAAAGTACCTAACCAGAATAGACAAAGGATATGACCGTCAATTTTTAGTCAAAATGGCTAAAAAACATGTTTTTGAAAAACATGGTTATTTTTCATTTTGACAAAACATAAGTGGCCAATTTGACCTATTACCACTTATATAATGAGAAATTACCGGAAATACCTCACTTTTTTACCTTTTTTTTTTTACGCTCCTGCATATTTTTTGATTATGTTTACGTTATATCGTTTTTTCTTGTTTTCGTATTGTTTTATACGTTATATATGTTGTTTAAATTTATTTTTTTGTTGTTTCTTAGTTGTTTAGATGTTTCAAAACAACTTTTACCTATTTTTCATGCTGTTTTTTTGTATATTGTTTGTATTATTTCTGTGTTCTATAAGATTATTATTGTTGTTCGAATAATTTTTTTATTGTTTACATATAGTTTTCAATGTGTAGATACAGTTTTTACTTACTTTTAAGCTCTTTTTATTCATGTGGTGTTTTTAATATTTTTACGTTGTTTCTAGGTTGTTTCGATACCCTTTTTAATGTTGTTCTTATATTTCTTTATTGTTTCCACGTAGTTTTTGATATTTAAATACAACTTTTACCTATTTTAAGCTATTTTTGCTCATATGGTGTTTTCTATATTTTCTGGTTTGTTTCTATATTGTTTTTTTGGTTGTTTCCATGTTTTTTACGTTTTCCTGCATTAGATCAAAAATTGAATTGTGTTTTTTTTTACTTATGGTTCTATATTATTTTCAATTTGTTTGGTTTTAATATGTGTTATTTAATGTATATATTTTTTTTAATAGGATTTTGAGTATAAAATGGATTATTTAACGGGGGCAAAATTAATTTTTTTTCACTGAAATTTGATTAGAAGAAACATGTTTGAAACAACAAAAAATCAACGTAAAAAAGTCTGGAAATTTTTGTGGGAGCGTAAATTTGTCTAAAGAAGGGTAGGAGCGTAATTTTGTCCAAAAATTATCGGGAAACGTAAAAGTTTGTCTTTATTCCAGAAAGTGAGGCAAAAGTGACCATGGCCCTTATATAATTGTATCCGGTGTTTTAAAACCCAAACCGCATGGGTGGTTGGATTGGTCCGGTTAGGCCTCAAAAATCGTTTTTACTGTTGAACCGATCAAAATTGGCCAAAAAGCGGTTCAACCGGCCAAAACCTGTTGAACCGACAAGAACCATTTTTTTTATTTTTTAATTTTTTTAGTGATTTGAGAGATTCTGTATTTTGCTACATTTATATGATTGTTTAAATTTTGAGCTATGTTAGATCTTGATTTAGTTGCCTATTACATATTTTCTATTTAAAAATATATATTAAATATATTAATAGATTATTATATACAATACAATAAGAAAAATTTTCTTCTTTTTTATCAAATCGGGTTGGACCTGTTGAATTATAAACTTATTTTATAATTAATTGTGGTAGTTGAGTTTTGTAGTTGATTTTAAGTTGTTGGTATGGTAGGTGAATGTGGTAGATGGAAATAAAAGATGACCATTGGATTAAGGTTGGTGAGAATCAATCTTAGCCATTGATTTAGATGAAGTTTTAGTATAAATAGGGGGTGTTGTTAGTTCATTTTGTATCAAGTTAAGAAAGAAAAACAAGTGAGTGAGAAGCAAAGCTTCTAAGTAATATTTGAGTTTAAGTGAAGTTGTGGTGAGGTGTGTCTTGTAATATTTGAGTGATCAATAAAATTATGTCTTTTGAGTGGTAAATTTCCAACAAAGTGGCATCAGAGCCACGGTTGTAAAATCTCGTGAAATTCTAAGTATGCTCTGTGGTTGCAGCTTTGACTGATCTTCCACATCGAAAAAAAAATTTCTTGAGATTTTATACATAGTGAGATCGGGTTGAGAGTATTGAGTTAACTCATAGAGTTGACCAAGTCAAGTTGATAGTTGACCGCGAGTTGACCAAGAGTTGACCGTTGACCAAGTAAAATTTGTTAGTCAGAATCTTCAATTCACATGGCGAGTGTGGCATCATTCCAAGTTCCACAACTTAAGGGAAACGACTTTGAAAACTGGAGTATCAAAATGAAGGCACTTCTCGGAGCACATGACGTATGGGAAGTCGTGGAAAAAGGTTATGAAGAAACTAAAGACGAGTCAACACTATCCTCTACAGAAAAGGATAGTTTGAAAGACTCGAGAAAGAAAGACAAAAAGGCTCTCTTCCTCATCTACCAAGCTTTAGATGATGATGGCTTTGAGAAAATCTCAAGTCTTCTACCTCTGCTAAACAAGTGTGGGATAAGCTCCAAGTCTCTTTACAAGGGAGAAGAAAAAGTTAAAAAGGTACGACTACAAACATTGAGAAGAGAGTTTGATTCACTACAAATGAAAGAAGGTGAACTTGTTTCTGATTACTTTTCTAGAGTTTTGACCGTTTCTAATCAACTAAAAAGAAATGGTGAAAAACTAGAAGATGTAGTCATTATGGAGAAAATTTTACGATCTTTGGATGCAAATTTTGATAGTATTACAACTATCATCGAGGAAACTAAAGACCTCGAAACTATGACAATTGAACAACTTCTTGGTTCACTTTGCAAGCCCATGAAGAAAAAAGAAGAAGAAAAAGGGTGTTGCGGATCAACTTAAGACAAGTCCAACAAACCAAGAATGAAGAAAACTTCCACAATAACAGAAGTCAACGTGGAAGAGGTCGTAGACAAGGAAGAGGTCGAGGTCGTGGACGAGGTTGGAATTCAAATAATAATTTCAACAACAACTATATGCAAGGAGAAAGTTCCACAAGAGGCCGTGGAAGAGGAAATTCATACTCGAGGTATGATAAATCTCAAGTTCAATGTTATAATTGTCAAAAGTTTGGTCATTACGCCGGATTGTAGAAATCCCAATACTCGAGTTAATGAGAGAGCCAATTTGGTGGAAGAAAAGAAAGAAGATGGTGCTAATGTTTTGCTTCTAGACGAAACGATAACGGTGAAGGTCAAGATGACACATGGTACCTGATACAGTGCTAGCAATCATATGTGTGGGAGACGAACAATGTTCGTAGAAACTTGATGAATCTGTAAGTGGCAATGTCTCTTTCGGTGATGATTCTAAAGTAGCGATAAAAGGAAAAGGTACAATCCTTATTCGCTTGAAAGATGAGAGGCATCAATTTATTTCTAATGTATTATGTACCCACCATGAAAACAAATATTTTGAGTGCGGGACAACTCTTAGAAAAGGTTATGATATTCATTTGAAAGACAATAACCTTTCTATAAGAGACAATATGAATAACTTGATTGCCAGGGTACCCATGTCAAGAAATAGAATGTTTTTGCTCAACATTCAAACTGATGTAGCAAAGTGTCTCAAGATGTGCTATAAAGATTCATCATGGTTGTGGCATCTAAGATTTGGGCATCTCAACTTTGGAGGACTCGAGTTACTATGCAAGAAGAATATGGTGAGAGGTTTACCTTGTATCAGCCATCCTGATCAGCTTTGTGAAGGATGTTTACTTGGGAAGCAATTCAGGCAAAGCTTTCCAAAAGAGTCAAACTCCAGATCCCAAAAGCCACTTGAGCTCATACATGCTGATGTTTGTGGTCCTATCAAGCCAAATTCATTCGGTAAAAGTAATTACTTTCTACTATTCATTGATGATTTTTCAAGAAAAACTTGGGTTTATTTCTTGAAGCAGAAGTCAGAAGTGTTTGAAGCATTCAAAAAGTTTAAGGCGGCAGTGGAGAAAGAAAGTGGTCTTCACATTAAAGCCATGAGAACTGATCGAGGAGGAGAATTCACTTCGAAGGAATTCCAAGAGTTTTGTGAAGCAAATGGAATTCGACGACCACTTCATCGTTCCCGAGATCCCCCAATGAGAATGGAGTTGCGAAAAGAAAGAATCGAACCATTCTCAACATGGTACAAGTATGCTCAAAAGCAAGAAAATGCCAAAGGAGTTAAGGCGACGCGGTGGCGTGTGCGGTTTATCTCACAAATCGCTCACCAACAAGAAGCGTGTGGGGCAAGACACCACAAGAAGCATGGAATGGGAGAAAGCCTGGTATTTCTCATTTAAGAGTTTTTGGAAGCATAGCTCATGTACATGTACCAGATGAACAAAGAAGCAAGTTGGATGATAAAAGCGAGAAGTTCATCTTCATCGGCTACGACAATAACTCCAAAGGCTACAAACTATATAACCCCATCAATGGAAAGATAATCACCAGTCGAGATGTTATCTTTGATGAAGAAGACGAATGGGATTGGGGTACACATGCCAAAGATTACAACTTCGTTCCTGAATTCGAAGATGATGAACAAGTAATTGTTGAGCAATCAGGAGAAGAACCCATTACACCACAAACATCACCGTCATTTTCACAATCACCACCATCTTTCCTAGTTGAGAGAAATGAAGAGCGTCACAAGAAGTCCGGAAGAGCTCTATGAGGTAAAGCGATAAGCTCGAAAATCTCACCCTATTTTGTCGTTCGCTCAGATTGTGAGCCGATGAACTTTGAAGAAGCTACTCAAAATAAGAAATGGGAGATGCAATGGATGAAGAAATTAAATCCATCAAGAAAAATGACACTTGGGAGCTTGCTCAACTTCCCAAAGGTCATAAAGCAATCGGTGTAAAATGGGTGTACAAGGTGAAAAAGAATGCCAAAGGAGAAGTTGAAAGGTACAAGGCGAGGCTTGTTGCAAAAGGTTATAGTCAAAGAGCTGGCATTGACTATGATGAGGTATTTGCTCCTGTTGCACGGTTAGAAACCATAAGACTAATCATTTCTTTGGCAGCCCAAAATAAGTGGAAAATACACCAGATGGATGTAAAGTCGGCGTTCCTTAACGGAGTAATCGGAGGAAGAAGTCTACATTGAACAACCGGGCTATGTGGTTGAAGGACAAGAAGATAAAGTCTTGAAGTTAAAGAAAGCTCTCTATGGATTGAAACAAGCACCGAGAGCATGGAATAGTAGAATTGACAAATACTTGCAAGAGAAAGGCTTCACAAAATGTCCATATGAACATGCTCTTTACATCAAGAACAAAGATAGTGATGTTTTAATTGTGCCTTGTACGTTGATGATTTGATTTTTACAGGGAACAATATAGGCTTGTTCCAAGAATTCAAGAAGCGAATGACAAAAGAGTTCGAAATGACGATATTGGGTTGATGGCTCACTACCTCGGAATCGAAATCAAGCGAGAAGGATGATGGGATTTTTATCTCACAAGAAGGCTACACAAAAAAGAGATCCTGAAGAAGTTTAAGATGGATGATTGCAATCCAATAAACACACCAAGTAGAATGTGGATTGAAATTGTGCAAGGATGATGAAGCAAATAAAGTGGATCCAACACTTTTCAAAAGCCTAGTTGGATGTTTGAGGTACTTAACTTGTACAAGGCCCGATATTCTTTACGCATTGGACTTGTGAGCCGCTATATGGAAAATCCAACCACCACACATTTCAAGGCAGACAAGAGAATTCTTCGTTACCTAAAATGTACAATCAACTTTGGTCCGCTTTATTCGATTTCTAATGATTATAAGCTAGTTGGATACAAATGATAGTGATTGGGCCGAGATACGATGATCGAAAAAGTACAATCGCTTCACATTTTTCATGGGAGATCTTGCTTTCACTTGGGCATCGAAGAAACAACCAATAGTCACTCTTTCAACATGTGAAGCTGAGTGCGTGGCGGCTACATCATGTGTTAGTCATGCAATATGGCTAAGGAATTTGTTAAAAGAATTAAGCATGTCACAAGAAGATCCAACAGAGATTTATGTTGATAACAAGTCAAAGAATAGCTTTGGCGAAGAATCCGGTATTTCATAATCGGAGCAAGCATATTGATACTCGATACCATTACATCGAGAGAATGCATTGCAAGAGAAGAGATTCAAGTGAAGTACGTGAAGTCGCAAGATCAAGTAGGCCGATATCTTTACCAAGCCATTGAAGTATGAAGACTTTGCAAGATTGAGAAGTTCACTTGGAATTATAAAATAAGTTTAAAGGGGAGTGTTGAATTATAAACTTATTTTATAATTAATTGTATTAGTTGAGTTTTGTAGTTGATTTTAAGTTGTTGGTATGGTAGGTGAATGTGGTAGATGGAAATAAAAGATGACCATTGGATTAAGGTTGGTGAGAATCAATCTTAGCCATTGATTTAGATGAAGTTTTAGTATAAATAGGGGGTGTTGTTAGTTCATTTTGTATCAAGTTAAGAAAGAAAAACAAGTGAGTGAGAAGCAAAGCTTCTAAGTAATATTTGAGTTTAAGTGAAGTTGTGGTGAGGTGTGTCTTGTAATATTTGAGTGATCAATAAAATTATGTCTTTTGAGTGGTAAATTTCCAACAGGACCTACGGCTGAACTGTGAACCACTATTGATCGGGCTTGCTCACTGATCCGATTTTTAAAACACTGGTCGTGTCATTTCATAATTTTCAACCATGGCCTGTTTATAATAAAATTGAATTTTATATTCTTATTTGTTGTTGCATATTTCCTTAAATATAAATTTGGACTGAATGATACACACTTACCGGATTTATTTAGGTTATATCGATGTTTGTTGGGCGAGGAAATTAAGGGATCATATATAATATCAGAAGTGACAGTTACCAATCTGACAAGGAGTTGATTTTCCCTTGGTGCAAATGGGGTGTTAATGATATCTTAACAGTCTTATTGTCTTATCCCTAAACACCACTTCAAGTAATTAATTACAAGAATCCACTGTTGAATTAAATATAATTTAATTAATAATTGAAAAATAAAGAGAGAAGAATGGTAGGCCAACAGTAAAAAACAAGTCTTACTTCCCATAGAAAAAGTTCCCATATGGCAGAGAACTAAGTTTAGTTTCCCTTACAGTTATATATAGGTATGACAATTCAACTACAAGGAAAATTTGTAATCATATGCCCTTTACAGAACTACTAATATTTATCTCTTTAATTAGTTTTATTTATGTGTTTTTGGTCATTAATTGATAATATATTACACTTAATTATAAATATGCTTGAGAAATTAATGTATTATGAATTAATAGAAACATCCATCAGTACTTCATTATTCTTGAGAAAAAAATGTTTCATAGTTATTATTAATAAGTATTGCCCAGAGGTTTTCTTATTTTAATTAATACTCAAAACTAAAAATAAGTATGACCCTGTTTAAGTGCGTAAGTATACAAGTAATCAACCTCTGACACCATGCAGATTACAGATTAATGATATTCTGACATTTGTCTTTGGTAAGTTAAAAGTAAAAATAACAATTGATAATTTGCGTACCTTTTGTGTCAAAATTTTGGTAGAGTCCTAGTTTTTAGAACATGTTAAATAGTATTTACATGTTTTCAATTTAGCTAAAAGAGAATACACTTTGTTTTTTTTTTTTAATTTGTTTAAAAAAATTGTAATTAATTGAGTTTAGCCTGTTTTCCAAGGTAATAAATGCATCATTGTCTCTAGAGAAAAAGATAGATTTGATGTCCAAATTAATTAAAAACTTTACTTGTTCTATTTGGAGAAATTTAACTGAAAAACTTGGTTTAATCAACAGTTTCTATCTTTTGTAGTTGTCTTGGGAACAAAAAAATTAGCACAAGTTTTAAACCAAGTACTGCAATATATATAGGTTAAGTAAAAATTATAAGTTTACCTTAGTGTGAAAGTTAATTTGAACTCAGTCCACAGGTTGATTTCACTATACTTCTGCCATAACATTGTTATCAGATGTGGAGATATCAACTGAATAGTTAATTTACAGCTTAATCACCATATATATAACTAAGGTTCATGTTTCTAACTTCATATCTTGTATTTACAGTTTAATACAGCTTATGGTACACTATACCTAAAAAGTTATTTCAGACTTTAAAAACGAAAAATAGAAAAATAAAAATAAATTGTTTGTCTGTGAATGGCATTTTAGAAATATCAATCCCCTTTTGGCGCGATTTCATATATTGGACTTTAAGTTTTGAGGCTAAAACTCTTATGCGTGTTAATGTCTCTTTTAGAGGTAGTTTGGTTAAATAGGATTGTGAGGTTGTGTCTGATTCAGTTAGCTAGGGTGGACAAGATTTCATTAAATAATTTGTTGATTTGTCATTTTGTTAGGAATTTGGTTTGGCACATGTGCATTGCTCTATAACTAAATTCCCAAAATTAATTATTTTATGGTTATTAGTCAATATATTGATTAACTAATCATGTTCATATATATTATAATATATTGTTTCTTGCTAATAGATATTGCCAAGGGCGGAGCCAGGAATAAAAATAGGGTGGGCCGATACATGAAAATGGGGTTGGCCGATAAACGAAAATCATATAGATTATAATTAAAAAAATATTTTAAGAAAATTTCTAGTGTAATGGGGAGGGGGGGGGGCTGGGGTCCGAGTCCGGAGTGGCCCCTATCTCCGCCCTTGTATATTGCGATCAAAATTGTTGGTCTCAGTTAATTAGACAATAGTGATCTTGATTAAATTAAAGTCGAAATGTGGCAATTGAAGGATTAAGTATAGCATTCTCAAAATTAGAACAGCTTTTGGCGCACCACACTGATCATTTCGACACATAATTTTCTATTTCAAACTATGTATCATCCCATATTCCAAATATTATCCCTATACACCAAATGTATCGATGACGTTATTAATTTACACTTGGAATGCATTTAATATATATGGGACGATTATGCCAAATTAAGATTAAATGTCAAAGGTAATAACTAAATATATATTGTATGAGTTAATATAAGAAGGGTACAGATAACAGAGAGTAGCTATTTTGTAAGCTTGGAGTAAGTCTGGCCAGATTCAATCAAATTAAAGCGATTGCCATTGTAAGAGATATATGTGTTATCGTATGGATCATATAGAGCCTTAATTTATGATACAACATTATTATAAAATTAGGTATATAAAATAGAATTTTTGGAACAAATTAATGATTATTATACTCAATAACTAAAGTAATTCTAGTTTAGATTACTTTACATTTGTAATCATCAATTTGATGTGTGAGCATATCATGCATGCATGCAAGAAGTCATATTTTTTTATCAAAAAAAAAATATTAATCCAAATCACAGCAGTACTTAATTAATTAAACCCTTGAACACATTTGTAAGTATCATTAAGCTCTAACTATTTAGGTCTCATGGATATAACTTAGAAAAAGTCATATTCATGAATCATGAGCCGAGTAGAGGCTTGTGTTGTAAGGGCGATTAATCTGAGTTCGATTTTATGCGAGTGCATGTGTTCCTTTTCCTACTATATATTCCCAATTGTACTCAAAAAAAAAAAAAAATTAAAGTCATGAAGTCATGATATATTCATATGATTTGTGGGATTCCTAATTTTCACGCGCAATTTTAAGATATTGTGGTCCGATTTTTAGTTAATTAGGTCTTGGAAAACTGATCAAGACCTAATTAAACCCTCGTACGTACTTGTCAGTAATTAAGCTCTAACAACGATACTAAACTTTTAATTGCTAGCCAATTAATCATTTTATTGTAATCATATTTTTAATCATAATCTAGGCATGCAAAACGCTTACAGTTTTTTTTCAAAAAGAAAAAAAAAATCATTTAAGCATGCCGTTTGGAATTACATAATTAGGGTTTACTTGCAGTCCGTTTTCAATATTTAGGTTTGAATAAAGATCCAATTAAATTGACAAGTGTGAACTTTCTTATTAAAAAACAATTCAAGAAACAAGCGTGGTATAGTTAGATATACTAATTTAATTTATTCGTTAATTAATTAATAGAATTAGCATTTAATTAAAATGTTGGATGTACATGAGTTAGAAGTGGGTATTGTAGGTTAGAATTTTGGGAAGATAATGAAAGGAGAACGACATTTACCCCACCAACCAACCTTAATAATTTTCTCTCTCATCATCTATACACATACATGCACCATCCTGTAGGCTGTATGTATATATGTATGTATACACACAGAAAAAGAGAAAATAAACACATAGTAGCTAGCGCTTGTATATGTTAATGTAAGTGGGTTTGTTAGCCTAGATGTTGCATCAACGGGTGGTGCTGGTCTGTCCAAATCCTCCCACTCTCTAACGGAAAACACTTGTTTATCTAATTACTACCCCTTTTCTTTATTTATTTATTAATTTATTATATTCCCCTGGCCTCTCTCTCTCTCTCTCTCTCTCTCTCTATATATATATATATATATATATATACACAAACACATATATATTCTCTTCTCTTGTAATTAATCTGATCCATAGCTCTCTCTATCCTCTTGTGATAATCATCATCATCTTCATATATTTCCTTTTTAATGAATCATTTTTCACCTATATATCTTTCTAGGTTGATTTCCTGCAAAACCCTAGCTATTTTTGAGTTTTGAATGATCTCAATATATAGTAATTGCAGAGAAAAAGGAAGATTAAAACAAAAGAATTAATTCTTGAATTTATTTAGGGTTTCTTCAACTCAAGTTTTTTTCTTTGTGCATATATATATATAATATATCGATCGATCGAGATGTGCAGTAGAGGGCACTGGAGGCCTGCAGAGGATGAGAAGCTTCGGGAATTGGTAGAAAGATATGGACCTCATAATTGGAACGCCATAGCTGAGAAGCTACAGGGTAGATCAGGTACTCATTAATTAATATGAAAAATTAACTCTATATTTGCTGGATGTGTATTTTCCTACTACTATATATGTATATATATGGTTACGGATGTAAATAGAGTCCAAACATATAGCAATGTTCAAATTTATATCGAGTTTTAAAAACTGCGTTTGAGTTTGGTCTGATTATTAATCGAATTGAGTTACACTTGAATCGAGTTCGAGCTTGTGCGGGACTTTATATTTGATCGAATGGAAAAATATATTCAAATTTAATTTAATGATCGATCTCTAATCGAGTATCGAATAGCTAGTTTGGTTCGTTTTTCAACCCTATACATAAGCTCCCTCTGTCTCTCTCTCACACTGTCACACACAGAGGGAGAGAGACAAAAACATACAGAAAGTCATATGTATATATGATAGCTAGGGTTAAAAGTGGAAGATGAACAAAGCTTTGTGTTACATGCATGCACAGTTCTAGATAAGGGTTTGATATTGAGGACACAAAAGGTTTGTTTTTAACTTGTATTGATCTTATGCCCATTTGAAGCTTCATCCATGAATAATAAGTATGTAAATAAATACCATGACACCTTAATTTAAACATATATAGCATATATAATAATATTATATATACATATATATGAAGCTGATGAAAGCTAGCTTTAAATATATTACAATCTATGAAGCCCCACAGGGCTTTATATGCATGCATCCATACACAAATCATTTTTTTCATTAATGTATAAATAGATATATATTATCTTTTGTACGTACATCTCAATATATATAGGTATATATAAATCTCATTTATGTAATAACAAAGAGGTCATTGTTAAATGCAATTTATTGGAGATACAATACTATGAATATTACTAGCTACAAATTAACTAATTTAATTTGTTAATTACAAGCTTATAAACAAATTAAAACTTGAATTAATTCGATCTTGCAGCTGCCTGAAGATTAATTAGTACAACTGATAATATCATGATAGCAATCTTGATTTTTACTTTTCAACTGCATGAAAATTTATTATATAATTGTTAGGTAAAAGTAGTAAAACATATATATTTAATTTGTTGACACATCTTAATCAGGAAAGAGTTGTAGGCTGAGATGGTTCAATCAGTTAGATCCAAGAATCAATCGAAGCCCTTTCACAGAAGAAGAAGAAGAGCGTCTCCTTGCTTGCCATCGGATTCATGGAAATCGGTGGGCCATAATCGCCAGACTCTTTCCGGGACGAACTGATAATGCTGTCAAGAATCACTGGCACGTAATCATGGCTAGAAAATGCAGAGAAAGGTCCAAAATATACGCGAAAAGGGTTTCATCATCGCAGTCCGTGAGAAAGGAACAAGAATATTCATCATCAAATAAGCTGCATCATGATGAAATGTTTGCAGTTTGCAAAAGTGGGAAGAGTTTAAGCTTTAGCCCTTTTCCTCAGAGATTTGAAATTAACTCCTATAGAAATAATTTCCAAGTGGATGGAGGGTGGAATAATAATAACGAGATTCTTCAGTCTGCAGACAAAACGATGATGATTCGTCGTATCATGGAGATAGATCATCAAGGTAATAATATAGTTTTGACTTTTGCATGCATTTTTAGAATTTTCAAGAATTATATTTAACAAGATTTAAGTATACTTCTTTGGGAGAGTTTGCAAACTCTAACAAAAAATGATTCTCCGCTTTTACAAGGAAAAATAATTGTTATTTGCATCTAGAGCGCCTGATTAACATTTTCTTTTTGGAGTTTGCAAACGCTCCCTTTTTTGTGTCAGCTCTTAAACACTTGCTAATACTTCATCCATCTCAAATATGTAGTACAACTTGACTTTTCACACAAATTAAAAAGTGTTAGAAAATTACAAATATGCTAAATATTTACTTGATTTACCCTTATTTAATGAATAGTGTAAATTATAGTAAAATGCATATAAAATAAGGTTATAATAGTAAAAGAATGTAAAAAGTACTATTAAGTGGACTATAAATTTGGGACATCCCAAAAAAGAATAATGAACTATATATTTGGGACGGAGAGTGTAAAATTTTAAAGTTGTGGTATAATTTAAAGATGCTTATTTTATTTATTCTTTTTATGGTTTCCTAATAATGTACATTAAGAAGTTTGTCGATGATCAATTCTTTTTTATTAATTAAAATGAAAAATTGATTTTCATGGATTGGGACAACCCATATTTCCATTTTTCTTCATAAAATTAATTTTGGATTCAAATGTTGAAAACATACATTCCACCTATCCCAAAATAATTGGTCAATTTAATTTGCTAGAATATTTGAAGCCAAACTCCTTAATCGTACTAATTCTCTAATAAATTTACTGTTACTAAATTTTTATATCTTAATCTTTACTGTTATATAACTTAATGTCACATTCAATGAGTTTTTAAAAAATTGGTTACATTATTTATATATTATTTCTTTAAGAAAAACAGCCATATTCACCAATATATATGTCAACCATAATAAATTAAGAAAATATTTTTTTATTGAAATGCAGGAATTTAAGTTAATTTCATTCATTTAAGTTGAAATTCTACCATATGGTAATGCTATCTCATATTTCATTCATCTAATTAATATATATAATTTGTGAAATGCAGAAAGAAGCAGTAAAGGAGTGGAGTTCTATAACTTTCTCCAAGTGAATACCGACTCGAATAGAAGCGAAGTTATAGACAATATTGCAAGGAAATTAGATAATAATTCGGACGAAGAAAAAGTAGAAGAAGAAGAAGAAGTGGATCAGAAAGCAGCTCAAATTAATCAAAGCAAGGAGACTACTTCTACTGCTCTGCCATTCATAGATTTCTTATCAGTGGGAGGCTCTTCTTAATTCAAATGTGATTTATATATACATCAGAATACTTAAGCTTTTAAAAGCATTTATGGTGCAAATGTAGCTTATTTTCCCAGATAATATTCTAACTAGGATCTTTTACATATATTGTATGCATTAACATAATCTTTTTGGATGCATACATATATAGATAAAAAGTGGTTAATTAACTTGGATGCATGCAGCTTACTTAATTATGTACAATGAAGTATTGTTCTTGTAGATTGTTTTCTATTGTATTTGCAGAATGCATGTTCATCGATCGTCACCAAAAAAGAAAAATGGAAAAGAAAAGAGAATATAAATGGAGTACTATATTGTTATTAATTATATATGTTGTTCGTACTACTACTGTGATCATTGTTTCTTGCATGAATACATACATTTTTTTATTCTCTATTTCAAATTGACATATTAAAGATCATTTTCTATTATAGCACATACTTAAGTCATTTATATTTCAAACTAAATGCACATAACAATGTGTTTCCTTCTTATATCAAAATGTTTTAGGCTAATTTGAGCAACAGTAGCCATTAACAAACTCATAGCTAGGTAGTGCGCAAAATCAATTGAATATATTCACAATACAAGCAAATTATGTTGGTAATTCAATACTTTAATTAATTTGTGATTAGCTATGAATTATTGTGAATTTTCGTATATTGTGTAGGTCCCAAGGGGTGTAAGTGTAAGGTTTAGAAGGGGGGTTGAATAAACCTTACCAAATTTTCGATTTAGTCCTTTTAAATCTCTGAGTTAATTCTACACAAATTGTGTCCTTGATGGACATCGAATTAGTCACTCAAGAGAGTTAATCTTTCAATGATTTGACCGAGCCATTGATGGAGTAACTCACGGTGGGCTACAATTTAACTCAAATTTGTGGTTTTATTTTCATTGGAAGACTTAACACCCTTAAGTTTGATTAAACAAAATATTAGAGCTTGATTTAGTACTTGTAAATTATCAAATGGATAGCAAATTTATCGTGAGATATAAGCAATTAAAAGTGCAGAATTTAAATCTTTGAAATGTAAATGACACAAGAAAGTTTTTATAGAGGTTCGAAGATGGGGTAATTCTTCTACTCCTCTCTTCTCCAACTCCTGGAGGAATCCACTAAGTAATGATCGGTTTACAAAGTGGTAATAGTCCGTATACAAGTCTTGATCACAACAAATTGACTTGATCCTTTGGGACTCGATGCAGAGACGCCTTGATCACTCACCGGCTTCTCGTTCGACTCGGCTTCTTCACAGGGGCAATTTGCTTTGCTACTCACTTGCTCAAGCTTTTGGATTTGATCACGAAGCCCTCCAAATGCTTAAGACTTAGTTCAACTTTGAACTTTTCTACAATCCTTCCCGGAAAGTAGACCCTTGTTTTCAAAGGTTTCCTCTTCAACTGGTTGAAGCTCTCTTTCCTTCACGGGTAAGTGTTGGATTGATGTACTTGGAATGTAGGCTTGAGGATTGAGATTGTTTCGATTTTTCTAATGTGCTTGTATATCTCACGTATGTGTCATTCATGCATCCTCTTTCTCAACCAAACTCCTCGGCCTTTTATAGTGAACTTTCAAAAATTTGCCCGTTGAAGAGATAGGCTTGTTTTTGAAAGTCACTTTGCGATCGTTGGCTTGCGCTTTCTTGGAATTGCCGTTTCCTCGTATGAATTATTCTTTTCACCTTTTTCGAGTTCGACACGGTGTAGTGCTTCCCATTGGTTCATTCCTTTTGCACGCTTCGGGGACCGAGCACTCCAAGAAAGGTTGTATGGAGATATTACTTGTTTAAGTAAATCTCTTGATTTAAATCGGCAACGGTTCTTTTACGATTATCTCGACTTGATGCATTTCCTTGCTTTCCCCAGGTGACTTAGAGTCGACTTCCAATCATGGATGACTCTTCACTCACTTCAACTTGAGACTTGGCTTTTCTTGAGTTGACTTGACCGATGCTCCACTCACCGCATCTCACCGCTTCTTCATAGTGTTCCCGTCTACTCTTCTTTGCCATACTCAGGTGTCTCACAGAGTCTTACTTCGATCTTGATTGTCTTCTTGCATGTTAGGGCGTGTCTGTCTTGACTCCACTTTGGCGGCTCTATTCATTACAATGCATTTTACAACAAGAATTGGGGTGCCAACTTTCTATTCTAAGTTTTACATGGCATTCATCAAAATCTAAACAATAAAGTTCCTAACAATTTCCCCCTTTTTGATGATGCCAAAACTTAAATCATACAAATATGCAAATAACAAAGATACATACGGATAGTGTATTGACATAGAATGTATCTTGTGAATCAATATTTTTATTGATCATATCATTCTTGTACTTAACACAATGTTTACGGTGGTGTATCGTAGTATATAATCTGTCTTCACAAAAAAATTTATAACTTTATTACGGAAGACTTACATTGTATGTATTTACATAATAAAATATATGAAGGGTTGACAAACAACACTTCATCTCCTTCGTTGTCTCCTTCTTTCATCTTGATCGAGATCTTCTTTCTCTTCTTCTCTTTTTCTCGTCGTCAATTTGCCTTCTTTTTCTTCTCATATGCCTTCCTGGCAGCTTCATCTTTCCTTAGTCTTTCATGTCTCTCCCGCCATAGCCGAGAGTTTGTCTTTTGTTTTCTTCTTCTATTCTCTTTGCATACTCGGCGTTAGTTTTAGCCACTCGCAAATTTGCCACTTGGTCAAGCCCGGCCAGCCCCAGATCCCTCCTTTCTTTCCCGGATCTACGTATTCGATATTCTTGGGCGAGGCCTAGGTCCGAAGCTTCTTCCTCCACACTTTGCCGATTCTTCCTCTACCTCTGGGTGTATCTTTGTCTTTGAGGTCCTCTTCTTCCCAAATTGATTAGACTAGAGTGACCCGGTGAGTAGAGGAGGAAGTCTGCTGTCTGTCGACTTCTTCACACAATGTGAGACCCTTTTCCCAAGATAAGTCCCAAGCTTGAGCCATGGACATATTTGCAAAATATCCTTGATTCGAGTGTTTTGAATTCGTCAAACGATCGTGGCTCTGTCCCGACATCCAAATGGCATACGTGTCTCTGTCAACCGGAATGCCTCCATGTTCTTTCAAGATGTTCATCACCCTGGCATCCATTCTTCCTTCCACTTCCTTCATCCCCGCTTCAATTTCTTTTCTCTTCTCGGCCATAGATACAAAGAGTCTTGGAGTGGCGAGTCACGGGGAGTTCTTTGCGCTTATAATGTCACCGTGACAGACCCTGTTGGGGGTTTGTGCAATCATCAAGGTCATATCTTTTGATCCTTCCCCCTCAAGATTTTTCCTTTCTTTAGTTTCAAAATTTCCTCGGTGATTTTCCCTTCTCACCGCTTCCTCCTTTCTTTTTCAAACCGGATTTTGCTTTTTGCTTTAAGGTATTCCTCTTCCCCCTTTTGGCATCATCAAAGGATAGAGGAACCCCAGGGAACATCTTTGCAAGCATGAAGTCGAGTCTTCGATGGTTGAATTACGCTTCAAGTCTGCTGCGTTGTATGCGGACGGAATTGAGATCGAGTAGCGTTGGATTCTCAAAAATCGGCTTCATCTCAGCCATGAGAAGGCTGAATTTTCTTGTCATGTGTTCTTCCAAACGCCGTATATCATTTGCATTTCGCTCACGCGCGACTTGATCTCGGCAAAGGTGTGAGCTTCATGCATATGCTCAATGTGTTCCTCGGCTTCGTTTTTTTCGCATCAACATTCTCGGCTCTCCACACCAGGCGACTTGTTGAACAAGGTTACAAGTATCTCACCTGTTCCACACGCATTGATTCTGTCTTGTTGCCACCATTCCCTTATTCAACCAAGTATGCCTCTTAAGTCACCGTAAGGGTGGCATCTCTCGTTGTCCAATCGCATGTCCAAAGAGGCCTCGATGCCTCTCCATCTTTTCAACTTCAAAGAAAGAGTGCCTTGAACACTTCTCGTACTTTGATTCTTCATTGCGGTGATGGCCATACTGTTGTCGAAATCAAAATCGGCCGAACAATGGTGCCTGAGTGAAAAAATGAGAGTGAGTCTGTGATAATGTGCTTGCTCGTTTTCGACTCTTCGTGGAGTTAAGTATCTCCGGTGAGAAAGGGAAAGATTCTACAAAAGATTCATCACCGCCGATCGGATCGTTCGATGATGAGCGGTGCGCGTGAAGTTCTTTTGGGAATCGATCCAGTTGTAGCTTGAGGAGCCGGGCGGTGGTTTTTACGTTCAAATTGGGTTTGGTTTTGAAATAGACCCGCGACTTCTTTTTGAGCCTCAATTGTCTTAATGACCGTTGGTCTCAAATGATTTTTCCTTTTCAAATGACTTATCCTCGGCCTTATCGGCGGCGTCATCGGACGATGATGAGATTTCTAGAGGTGGCTCATCATCAAAGTTAAAAGTTTGACGAGTAGTCTTGGGATCGACTTACTCGTACTTGGAACACCCGCAAGTCTTTTGGATTAGTCATGGGGATGACTCAACTTCTTCTTCGTCTTGATCCCGGAAAAGTAACATCGTGGTTGTCCTGGGAATCATGAAGTGCAATCGATCTCCTTCTCGGATGAGTCGATGATTGCGGGAGGGATGTTCTCTACTTGACCTCTTTTACCCCGGGGCGTCTCAACCTCCCGTGGCCTTCATTTCCTCCGGCGGTCTCTCTGCTGCCGCTGAGGCCTTGGTCCTCCCTTTCGACGTGTGTCACCGGTCTTAGGGTCTTCTACAGGCATCCATTGGAGTCTCAACCCCATGGATTGCACTTTCATCGCCAGTGTTAACTCCCGTGGCTGTCCCTTCCTCGCAAGCCTCGATCGCATCGCCGCTAGCGTCATTAGCCTTCGAGAGCGGTTGGCATCTCGGTGAGACAGTCTCAATCGTCTCGAGCTTCGTTGATGGCAACTTGTTGTTCTTCTTGTGATTGTAATTTCTCTTCTTCGCCTCCTTGCTTCTTTGTGGAGTCATCTGCAGGCATCCTCCGACCTTGCTGCGGTGGAGGAGTTTCCCCGGTGGCACACCACCGAGTGACTTGAAGTGGGGTCACTCGTCTCGGACTCATTTGTTGCAATTGATGGTTCGGCCGTTGGGGCGGTGGTAGCACACCTTCAATAGGGGTTGGCTTGACCGGGTCCCCACTAGCCCGGTTTCATCGCCAGTTCCTTTATTGCCTTCTTCTTCGTAGTGAGTCTGGGAAGTGGTAGCACAACATCGGTCAGGCTATTTGGCTTGAACCACTCCCATTGGATCGATTTCACCGTGTTACGGAGGACTCTCCGGTCCCTCCATCGATCTTTTGCTCGTGAAGGATTCTTGATTCATGCAATGCTTGCTGCATTTGTAACTCTTCTCGTGGCGCGGCGATTCTCAGTTCCTCGTCACTTTCGGAGAAGACATCAAGAAGAGGATGGAAGTGTTCGTAGTGCCGGAGATAGGGCGGATGCTTGCCTTTTCACGTGCTTCGGCTTCTTCACTTGCTTTGCTCTCTCCCCGTCCTTGTAGATTTGCGGGATGTCTAAGCGGTTGTCCTCATCAAGTCTTTGGGAGCACGATAGTTAATCCAAGGAAATTTAGCGATTCCTCTTCTTCTTCTATGAACTCGGGCCGTTGGAACTGTTCCGACTTGCTCAACTTCCATTTTCTCCACTCACGCAGAGGCGATTTTGGATGTCCGGGTAAGGTGGAGATAGGATCATTACATCACTATCTCTGCTTGGGCTGGTTCTTCTTGTGCTTCACCGGTTGTGTGAGCTACTACTTGTGTCTTGAGGTTGCCTCTGCTGGTCGCCTCCAAAGAGACTTGGGCAAGTTTCAACAACTACATCCGAGACTTTACTTCTCCAAGTAGTCTCCTGTTTTGTGCTAGGCGAGTAACGGCTCACTCACCTGGTTTCTCTTGTTCGGTGCGCTTGACGAGTCTTCTTCGTCTCTGGTTTGTACCGAGGAATTTCTGTTCGGGCGGTGTCCTCTCGAGTCTTGGGCGGGGCCGGTTTGGTGTTTGTTTCGGAGGAGCCGGCCGTCCTGGGCTTGTCGATTCTCCTCCTTTTGACGATCGGAGAAGGCATTTGTGAGTCCTTCTCGACGGCCGCTGCAGGGCAGGTGTGACACGGCTGGGCGGGGCGGTGACTCTGCTGCAGGGGCGGAGCATGTTTGTTTTCTTTCTTTGGGCAGGGGCGGATCTTCTTCTCGCAACGAGGGGCGCTTTCTTCTTGGCCGGAGAGGAAGCGATTGTATCTTGAGGTCGGTGATTCCCCCTCACTGGTGTAAGCTCTCTTGGCATAAGCTCGCTTCGAGCACCGAGAGGTTAGCTCGAACATCCTCTTGTTGACATGGAAAGCCTTCCCATGTCTAAGAGGTACTCCTTTCACCTCCAAATGGCCGGCCAATCACTAGGCCATATCCTAGGGATCCTCCAAATGTGCCATCTTCTTTGAAGGACTTGTTCCCACGTTCGGCGATGCATTTGTAGATAAACCCAGCCATTTATCTTCTTTTCTTCGATGATTGCAGCCATCACAACCACTTTGCCTTTGATAGTTGGTCAAAGTCAAATTTGATGTCGATACATTTGGCAACTATGTCCAACAATTTGTGATAATCCTCCTTCAAAGAGATCTCTTGTTTGCTGTGTATATAATTTTATCGGCAAGGTCGGACTTGGCTATTTCTTTCCATGCGTCGTCGGCCAAGTTTACATCGGCTTCCTTAATTTCATTGCTCCTTCCGCAGTAGTGAGCAATATTCAGCCAAATCCTTGGCGGTGATAGTCACCGCTTCCCGCGAGCAGATGACTTGATTCCTTCGTCGTGAATCTCGGCATTCACGTAGAATTGTGCGACCTCCTCCACATAGGTCATAGGATATTCCAGCGTTAGAAACGGTTTTAGTCCTGGGCGTTTCCAACTTTTCCGCGATTTTCTTTACCAGGGTGTCGTCGGACCCCGCTTCACCATTAAAATCGAAATCCACCGTCGAACCGGTGTGGATTTGCTTTCCTAACTTAGTAAAGTCGTAAGTTGGTGCCATTTCTCGAATTATATCAAGAAAAGTCTCGAAATTGATTTGAATGTTGATAGGGTTTCGAGAGTAGTTTGCCTTTGCTTTTGAGAGAAAAAGATGAACGTTTTTAGAAGTGTGAGAGAGAAACGGGCGAAAATGGTTTAAATATGGTTTATGAAAGGGCGTGCAGGCGGTTTTGAATTGTGATCGAAATCAACGGCTTGGATTTCGCACGCCTATTGAGCATTTCACGTCTCGTATTTAATGCGGCAAAGATTTATATCCAATCATAAGCTTAGTGTGCGGCTTTATGTCCGTACACATCATCATTATCTTTGACGTGTTCCTTAAAACATTCCCGCTAAGTCAAAACGATTGCGTTTTTGTCACTTTGCTCATAAGTTATTCAGCTTATCTCTTAGGGCGATTTAACTCTACTCCTCGATTCTCTTGGTGACTCTCGGCTATCACCGACTCGGTGTAGTTGTCTTTCCGATCTGGTGATTTCTTGAGTTGATTTTTGTTTTCACTCTTCTTTGATTTGTCTGAGTGTCACTCACCAATCAACCCCAACTCATGCTTGAGTTCTTCAAATCTTGACTCACATAATGGTTTTGTGAAGATGTCACTAGTTGTTTATCGATTGAGATGTATTCCAAGATAATGTCCTTCTTTTCAACATGATCTCTTATGAAATGATATCGACATCTATATGTTTTGTTCTTGAGTGCAACACGATTTTGAGTGATTGCAATGGCACTTGTGTTATCACACATGATTGGAATTTCTTTTTCTTCAACTTCATAGTCTCTCGGCTATTGTCTCATCCATAGGACTTGGGCACAACAATTTTGCCCGCAGCCTATGTATTCCGCCTCACCAGTAGAGGTGGCTATTGAGTTTTGCTTCTTGCTAAACCAGAAATTAGTCTTTCCTAGCATTTGACAGTGCACGAAGTGCTTTTCTGTCCACTCGCATCCAGCGTAGTCGAGTCGAATAGCCAATTAGTCTCAATCCACCTTCCTTTGGATACCATAGGCCTACTTCTTGACTTCATTTCAAGTATCTCGAGATTCTTTTTTAGCTTTGTCATATGGCTCTCTTTTGGAGCAGATTGAAATCTTGCACATACACCTACAAAGAAAGGTGATGTCCGCTCCGCTTCTTTGTGAGATAGAGCAATGATCCAATAAGTGCTCGTATCTTGTTTGATCTACTGTGCTTGCCATCCCGCATCCATGTCCATTTTGACTGATGTGTTCATTGGTATTTTTACGAAGACTTCTCTTCCATACCAAACTTCTTCATTAAATCTCTGGTATATTTTGTTTGACTTACGAAGGTTCCATCCTTCAAATGTTTCACTGAAGTCCAAGGAAAAATGTCGCCTCTCCCATCATGCTCATTTCAAATTTGGTTTGCATGAGGTTTGAGAATTTTTCACACAGACTCTTTGTTAGTGGATCCAAAAATGATGTCATCCACATATATTTGAACAAGCGATACTCTTCTTGTCTTGAATTAAAAAAGTGTTCTATCTACTTTTCCTTTTGTGAATCCATTCTCGGTTAGGAATTGTGACGAGGGTATCATACCATGCTCAGGGTGCCTGTTTCAATCCATACAGGGCTTTCTTGAGTTTGTATACCTTGTCTCCAAGAGTCTTCTGCTCAAATCCTGGAGGTTGTTCAACATATACTTCTTCTTCCAATAAACCGTTTAGGAATGCACTTTTTACATCCATCGATATACAATGAAATTCTTGTGAGCTGCATAGGCAAGAAACATCCTTATAGCTTCCAATCTTGCTACATGGGCAAATGTTTCATCAAAATCTATCCCTTCTTCTTGACAATATCCTTTGGCTACCAGTCTTGCTTTGTTTCTTACCACGTAACCTTCCTCGTTCATCTTATTTCGAATACCCATTTGGTTCCAATAACATTTTGATGTATGGGTCTTTGCACTAGTTCCCATACTTTATTTCTCTCAAACCGATTGACTCTTCTTGCATAGCTTGAATCCAATGTGTGTCATCCAATGCTTGTGACACATCTTTTGGCTCTATTTGCGAGATGAAGCATGTGAACATAGCTTCTTGTTGAGTTCGGATCTTGTTTTGACACCTTCTCTTATATCTCCAATGACAAGTTACGTGGATGGTCTCTCACCATCTTACATCGGTTGGAGTAAGTTAGCTGGATTGATCGACTTGCGGTTGTGTTCTTTGTGGTCGGCTCTCTCGTAATCACTTAGTCAGAAATTTTCCACTTTTGAGATTCAAATTTATCTATCTCATCTTCTTCAATTGATAATCCCAACTTGACTTGAAAGATAGACTCTTCTCGTATGGTTGGATGATTCACTTATCGATTGACTCTTCAATGTCTTCTCCATTTACTTTTGGCTCATCGAATACTACATGAATGGATTCTTCAGTAACCATAGTTCTTTTATTGAGTATTCGTAGGCTTTACTTTCAAACCAGTATCCTAAGAAGATACCTTCATCGGCCCTTAGCATCAAAAGCCTTTAGGTTGTCTTTGCCATTGTTGTGGATGAAGCATTTACATCCAAATATCCCGAAATATGCAACATTTGGTTTTCTTCCAGATCCGGATCTCATAGGAGTCTTTGTTAGCTGTCTATTTATCATACATCTGTTTTGGGTGTAGCAAGTCAAAGTGTTAATTGCTTGACCCAAAATCTTTTTGGTAACCCCTTGACTAACATGGTCCTCTGTCGCTTTGAGGTTCTCTTCCTTCTTTCGCAACTCCATTCTCACAAGGAGTCCTTGCTGCGATAATTCATGACCAATGCCATTCTCAACACAATCTTCGAGTTATTATTCCATTGACAAACTCGGTTCCTCTATCGATCTTATTTTGATAATGGTTTGACTCTTCTCATTTTGAATTCTCTTCATCACCGTGTGGTAGTTTTTGTAGAGTTTCTTTCTTCTTGCACATGAATATTGTCCATGTATATCTTGAGTAATCATCTACTACCACCAAGGTGTATTTCTTTCCACTTATGCTTGTTGGTTCCATGGGCCAAATAGATCCATATGAAGTAGATGCAATATTCTTGTTGAGGATGGGCATGTCTTTTCTTTGAATGACGACTTGATTTGTTTTCCCTTCGACATGCATCACATATACTTTCCTTCTTGTATCGAGTCGAAGTCCTTCTACAAGATGACTTCTTGCCAACTTGTTAATTGTTTTGAAATTCGGGTGACTCGGCTTTTTTGTGCCACGCCAACTTGATTCAACAGGTGCTCTTTTTGCTAGTAAGAGATTGTCATCGGGTGTTGCAGTTGACCAATCCACTACATACATATTTTTCTGTCTATTTCCTTGCAAAGACAACTTCATTTGATTCAATATCTTTGATTTGGCATATTCCCATGTTGAATCCAACATTGTAGCCCTTGTCACAGAAATAGGCCGATCGATACTCGATAAATTGAAGTTGAGTCCTTCAACATATGCAACATCTGTGATTTCTAATCCATTCCTCTTGATGGATCCAATGCCTCTTATTTCACCAGAGCTTCATTTCCCCCAAATATGACTTTTGCTCCTTTGACTTCCTTGAATTTTGACAGATTTCTCTTATTTCTGTCATATGTCCGGAATGACCACTATCCATGTACCAGGTTCCTTGCACTCAATTTGTTCCTTGAACCTCATTTTCTTGATCTTGTTCTTTGGCCATTAAGCGGATCAAGGCTTCTTCTTCGTAGTCACTCGAGTAGTCGGCTTCAACTTGCTCTCAATCACCGTCTCTCTTGACTTGGCTACATTTTTTAATGATCTCTGCGACCATCATTGCCTTTTTCTTTTCTTGTCTTCTTTCTCTCAAGACCTTTCTTTCTTCTTCATTCCTGTCTTGTTGACTACAGGATATGAGCAAATAATGGCATAGTGACCTGGTTGTCTACAATTCCAACATAGATATTCACCTTTTGATCGGCTCTTTCTACTCTTGAGTTGTCGATCCTTTGATACTCAATTTGTTGATGATCTGTTCTCTTGGTTGGCCTATCATCCCTTGATTTGGAGGGAGCCGAGTGTCTTCCTGGAAGATTCACCCTTTCCTCTCTTGTAGTTCTTGTTAAAGAACTTGTTAAATCTTTTAACCATCGGGGCTATTTCTTCTGTCAATTGCTTCTTTGACCTCGGCTCTCTTCCCATCTTTGACAACTAGAGCCGTTTGCTTTGGGTACAATCTTGTCTCTTCCTCGGTCTTTTCTTCTCACTCAAACTCATAGGCTTTGAGGTCGAGAATAGTTCATGGTTGGATGTCTTTGATAGGTCCATGGAATGTCTCGGTGCCATGACCTTCATTTCCCATTCACCGAAGACTTTTTAGGATCTTCATACACATTTCCTTTCGTGTATATTCCTTTCCAAGTGTAGACAGCTCATTTGTGATTTACGTAAAAACCGAGCATCCGATTGATCCGATTCTCTCCCGAGATCATTTTGAAATTTTCAAACTTCTCAGACAAACTTGATAATTTGTTTTCTTTGATTTGCTCGAGCCTTCACAAATCAATGTCGACTTGTCCCGATTTCTTTAGCCGTTTTGCATGATTTGACTTTGTTGAACATGGCTTTGTCCAGGTTTTGTAGAGGATGTCCTTGGCTACATTATCCAGGTTGTATCTTTTTCTGTCATCATTTGTCCACTCGATTCTTGGTTTTCAACCATGACTCGGTCTAGGAGCAAAGATCTTCTTCTCCTTCACTTTTGCAACTCTTCGTGCAATGTTTCACCTTTAATATTTGTAGAGGCCCATCTTCTATCACTATCCACATCTCATCATGTAATGTTGATAGATGAGCTACATACGAATTTTCAATCATCAAATTCTTCAATGGTGAACATAGGGATGCGTGTTAGATTTGCTTCCATGATAATGACTTTTAATAAAAAGAGTTTTGAAAGTTTAAGTACTAAAGCGATTTAGAAAAATTTGGAGATCTAGTTCGAAGAACTGGTCGGAGGGTTCAATGAACCAACCGCTCTGATACCACTTGTAGGTCCCAAGGGGTGTAAGTGTAAGGTTTAGAAGGGGGGTTGAATAAACCTTACCAAATTTTCGATTTAGTCCTTTTAAATCTCTGAGTTAATTCTACACAAACCGTGTCCTTGATGGACAATCGAATTAGTCACTCAAGAGAGTTAATCTTTCAACAGACTTCACCGAGCTTGATGGAGTAACTCAATTTGTTGGCTACAATTTAACTTCACCGCGTGGTTTTATTTTCATTGGAAGACTTAACACCCTTAAGTTTGATTAAATAAAATATTAGAGCTTGATTTAGTACTTGTAAATTATCAAATGGATAGCAAATTTATCGTGATATAAGCAATTAAAAGTGCGAGGAATTTAAATGCTTTGAAATGTAAATGACACAAAAGTTTTTATAGAGGTTCGAAGATGGGGTAATTCTTCTACTCCTCTCTTCTCCAACTCCCCGGAGGAATCCACTAAGTAATGATCGGTTTACAAATTGGTAACAGTCCGGATACAAGTCTTGATCACAACGGCCGACTTGATCCTTTGGGACTCGATGCCTGAGACGCCTTGATCACTCGGTGGCTTCTCGTTCGACTCGGCTTCTTCTTCACAGGCGTGCCGCTTTCTACTACAGCTCACTTGCTCAAGCTCTTTGGATTTGATCACGAAGCCCTCCAAATGCTTAAGACTTAGTTCAACTTTGAACTTTTCTACAATCCTTCCCGGAAAGTAGACCCTTGTTTTCAAAGGTTTCCTCTTCAATCAAGTTGAAGCTCTCTTTCCTTCACGGGTAAGTGTTGGATTGATGTACTTGAATGTAGGCTTGAGGATTGAGATTGTTTCAGTTTTTCTAATGTGCTTGTATATCTCACGTATGTGTCATTCATGCATCCTCTTTCTCAACCAAACTCCTCGGCCTTTTATAGTGAACTTTCAAAAATTTGCCCGTTGAAGAGATAGGCTTGTTTTTGAAAGTCACTTTGCGATCGTTGGCTTGCGAGTTCTTGGAATTGCCGTTTCCTCGTATGAATTATTCTTTTCACCTTTTTCGAGTTCGACACGGTGTAGTGCTTCCCATTGGTTCATTCCTTTTGCACGCTTCGGGTGAGCACTCCAAGAAAGGTTGTATGGAGATATTACTTGTTTAAGTAAATCTCTTGATTTAAATGGCAACGGTTCTTTTCTGATTATCTCGACTTGACCGCATTTCCTTGCTTTCCCCAGGTGACTTAGAGTCGACTTCCAATCATGGATGACTCTTCTGTCACTTCAACTTGAGACTTGGCTTTTCTTGAGTTGACTTGATGATGCTCCACTCAGTGCATCTCACCGCTTCTTCAATAGTGTTCCCGTCTACTCTTCTTTGCCATACTCACTGTCTCACAAAGTGAGTCTTCCTTCCGATCTTGATTGTCTTCTTGCATGTTAGGGCGTAGTTGTCTTGACTCGGCTTGGCTCTATTCATTACAATGCATTTTACAACAAGAATTGGGGTGCCAACTTTCTATTCTAAGTTTTACATGGCATTCATCAAAATCTATACAATAAAGTTCCTAACATATTGTTATAACTTAGTTGAATATTTGTCCCAAAATTTCTGAAATATCTTTTGGCTTCTTATACAAAATTAAGAAAACTCTTTTTTTTTTTTCATTTTCCTAGCTATATAAATGCTAGTACTCTTAGTTAAGAATGCGGTACTGTAGTCTGTAAACATCACAGTCAATTATAATACTAACTCTATGTACCCTATACATCAGAAGGAAAAAAAAACTGGAAAATAAATTTATAGAAGTAGTCTCCTGTCAAACGGTCTAATGGTTAGATAGATCTAGTCTAATGGATCTATCCGACTCACGGATCCAGCGGCCCAGTGACCCAACAAAATATTAATATTTTTATAGGACCTACTAATACTTTTTAATTGGACTACTAATACTTTTATTAGAAAAACTAATACTTTTCGTGAATTATTGAAAACTTTTCATGGAAAAACTAATATTTTTTCGAGGTACTATTAATACGTTTCACGGACTACTAATACTTTTAACGGAAAAAGCTAATATTACTTTTTAGGGGTTATTAAATATTTTCAAGTGAATACGTAATAATACTTTTGAGAGAGACTACTAATACTTTTCAGATGAAAAACCTAATATTTTTCAGCGCTCTCGTGATATTATATCAATGTCCAAATATTACAAAAACTAATACTTTTAAGTAAACTATGTACTAATGTTTTTCAAATAGATTGCTAATACTTTTCGGAGGACGACTAATATCAGTCCCTACCAATAAAATAAAAACATCACCAAGTCAGTTTTGGGGATCCGTCTAATGAATTTTGGCTCGTTAGACTGTATGACATGGGAGTTTTTATCAAATTTATATGCATAACAACGTAAAGGTTTGTGCATATATGTTTGCAAGTAAGTCAAAGAGCAGTCGTGCCTAAATTTTTGATTGAAATGTCTCAATATACATATGCATCTAAGTTAATTTTGGTTTTGTGAAGACTCGTCTAAGACGCACAAAAGTTTTTTCCGATCAGGTGTGTTGACGCTGTAATTCGCTCAACAACACACAAAATTTAAATATGATGATTGGAAATGTGAAAAGTGACTGTGAAAATGCCTTTTTATTGAATAACTGAGTTGATGTGCTCAGATCGGTCTCTGGCTTGGCAGAGTTTGAATTTACAAGGTTATATAAGAGTTTTATGTTGGCATTTTCTCATAAATGAGTATTATTTATACTATTACAATTAATATCTTAGCAATCATTACATCTACAATATTAATGGGACACTTGTCTCCTTCTTGCTGTGCATGAGTTGCATGACTGTCATGTGGTGGAAAGTTCTTGTTGACTTCACCTACCGGTGCCTTGCCAGGTGGCTGCTTCGTCTGTCACAGGAAGTTCAGCTCGGTTAGGGTTGACTTTGTGGGGAGTACTTGGTCCCTTAGAAAGCATTTGGTTGGGATGAGGTCGACTTTGCTTGTTAGCTCGGCTCAGTGTGGTCTGGTCGGTCCACGTCAGTAGGTCTCGGACTGCCACATGGGTGTATTAGTCATCACAAGTTCGTCCAGCTCAGCTCGTGCATCATCAATGGCCCCCAAGTTCGATACCAAGGAGGAGACCTGACGAAACGGGCTTGAACTTGAAGAAGAGAGAGGCTGAGTGAACTTGAAAAGGTTGGCCTGCGATTGGATGTGGAAGAGATTCCATTTTCGTTCTACTGGAGAATTTTTTTTTTTACCAAACATGGGATTGTTTATGAAAATTTTCAGAAAATATATTGTTCTCTCACTTTTACTTTTTCTCATTTTCTCTTACCAATCACATCTACACATTTTTTCACAAAAAACTAATCATTATTACATATTCTCCCACAAATTTCACTATTCACTCACTCACATTTCTAACTACCAATCATATCCAATCATTATTTTACTATTTTTAAATCAAATCAACTTTCATCATTACTTTTTCATCTCACATCCAATTACATCTCAAAATTCAACTTTTTTCTTCCAAAATTATTTTTACCACTATTCTCTAGCAAAATAAAAAATTTCAAAATGAAAGTATATCCAATCGCGCCTTTGACATTGTCATTGTCATTTAATGCTTGAAACGGTGCATTAAATAAGGGTAATTATGGCAGACACGTGGCAGCCTGTAACTGCACCACAGGGGCGCGGGAATCGGAGCGATGTGACTGTTTATTTTGAAACGTGTTTGAAAGGTTGCGCCTTTTTTAGAAACATTTGCCTATAAATATGCCTTTCCAGCCTCCATTTTCACTTTTGCTTCAAATACTAAGCTTACCAGAGAGAGAAGAAGACCGAGTAGGGTTCAGGTTGGCATTTGAGAGAAAAAGCATCCCAAGCTTCCTTAGGTAATTTCTAGTACTTTTTCTTTCCTTTTTTTCCTTTAAACATGTCTGGTTTCGAGGAAGATATCCAGAATAGAGAGCATAATGTTGATGTCGAGGTCGAAGACCTTCCTTCTGAAATGGAGGCATCCTAGGGGGGTGATATCATCGATATTACAAGTTTGGATAAGGCTCCAAATATGAAACCCCTTGAGAATGGAGAAGAATGAATGAGTTTTGTCCCCTGCCCCCATTGCCGCGATAAGGGGTGGTGTAGTGTATGTAGCTGAGAAATTGCCCATAAAGGATACCGGGGTGCCTGGGCCGAGCATTGGCAAAACATTTAGGGCCCCTGGAGTGGGACAAGGCACGGGACTGAGCAGGGACGAGGCCGCGGGGCCAAGTGGAGTTGGGCGAGGTGCAGGGCCCTCGACATCTGGTCGGGCCGTTGTGGGGGCGCAAGGTATTATTCGAAGGCCTCCAAGGAATTCCAAGAGGGATTGAACCAAAACCGATTAGAATTTGATTTCGGGTATGCTTCTCCAGTCCGAGTTGGACGTCTTATATCAGGATCATAACATCCCACATAATGTGCGATTTTGGTTGCCTGATCTTTGAAGAAAGAGGTACCCGAGCTCCCCCCGGTCGGGTGTATCACTATGTATGCCTATAGCATCACGTACGGGCTGAGATTCCCACTTTCGAGGTTGATCACTAATTGGTTTCGGAGGTGGGGAATCACGTTATCCTAGGTGCATCCACTGACCTGGGGAAGATTAATTGGGTTGGTCGTCCTTTTCTACCAGCTCGGCTTCCCGAGACCTACTTTTGACAAGATTAGTGAGTTATTTCTCTGGAAAGCCACCCCTGGAAGCTTGAGGGGGAGGCCATCAAGGTGGTATTACATACAAACCCAGACTGGATATCTGGATAATTTGGTCTCGAGCCTTCCTGCGCCTTTGAATGAATGGAAAAACAAGTGGTTCTGGGTGGATGGGGAATGGATGAGCCCAAACAGTAGGGAGGCGAGCAATACCTTGCTCCCCTTCTTGAATTTCGTTATGATTTTCGTAAGTACCTTTCTTCATCTTTTATTTCTTCTAGAATGTTCTAATCTTTAATTATTTATTCTTTGTATAGGAAATTGACCTTCTCAAAGGCAACTCTCCGCCGCATTCAGAGAGAGGCTTGACAAGGTAGCAAGAGTTTCAAAAAGGGTCCGAAACATAAAAATTCTGACCCTCGAGGTAGAGTTGGCTCAGGTCAGTCTGCGCGATAATCTCCGAGCTCAATCTAATATCGAGCAGAGGACTATGCCCCAATCGCCTCGAAGATCCAAGCAGAGGGTTGCACCTCAACCGCCTCAAAGAACTAGGCAGAGAGTTGCTCCCGAGAGAACTGAAAGTGTTGAGCATAGGACTACGCCCCAAAGAACCGAGCCAAGAAAAGAGGCCCAAGGTAATGTTGTTCAAATGTTTTGTGTATACTTATGCATTTTTTGTAGATATTGACGCCACTGTTCTTTGGTAGACATCGAGGCATATATGGACATGTTGGATCGTCTTAAGAGGGTGACGAAAACAGCTAGGGAGACTGCTAAAAAATATGCTGATATTCAGCAGGGAAAACAGAAGGTGGGGCATGAGACTGAGACACCCTTGCGAAATAGGAGGGGAACAGGGGTTGAGATCCCTGGAGCCGGGCAGACTGAGTGGACTGACCAGACCCCAAGGGTGGATCCCATAATGGTTCCCTCAGGTGGGACGACTGGGGGCCTCAGGAGGACCTTCTCCGATGACTTGGGGCTAGAGAGCCATTTTGTTCCTCCCAACCCTACTCGGGAGGAACCCTGCGAAGGGATGGTCAGGCTATGGCCGCAGTGGTTTGTGGAGTTCGCCAAATGTTCCACACCGATGGATGAGTAGGTGGCAGCCTTCCCTGAGGCTGGAAGAGCTGCTAGGGATGTCCCAGCTCAGGTTTGGACTACTGGGATCGAGAACTTTTGTAAGGAGACTGGATGGGAGGAAAAACTCCAATATTGCATGGGTCTCTCAGAACGGATCATCGGGACGATCTGGCATATAATAGGCGAAGGGCACGAATTTGAAATGCATTACAAGGACATACGAGATGCCCACAACCTTTGCATGGGGTCTAGCAATCTCTCGAGCACCAGGTCAAGGAGGCTGAGAAGAAAGTGGAGGCTGCTAAGAAAGCCGAGTTTACGTGCCATGGTAGCGAGGGATCTGACCAAGCTATCTGAGGAGACCCTTCAGTTGCAGATCAAGGAGCTGGATGAGGCACCGTCTAAGCGTCAGAAGGAGCAGACTAGACACGAAGAGGATCTCCGAAAATAGTTGGAGGAAGGGTTCAGAAAGCAGCTTAAGGAGGCCCGCCAAGAAGCCGGGCAGGTAGCAGTGAATGCCTTCAAGGAATCTGATACCTATGGTGTCATGCTCACTTGTGGTCACGCCACGAGTATGGACGAAATCTTGGAGGACTTGAAGAAAGGAAAAACTGTGGCCCAGCTTGAACATGAGCTCAAGACCCTGCAAGCCCAAATTGAAGAGCTCAAGCTCAAATATCCTAATGTAGCTGGATTCAAGAAAGTGGTTGTCGCGGCTGAAGAAGAAAATGCAGAAGAAGTGGCCTCGAGTGGCCAGCCTCAAGATTAGGCCTTAGCTGAAGAACAGCCCCATGCCCCTTAGGATATTTTAATTTTTGTAGTTTCTGTAATCGGCTCTGAGCCAAAGTCTGTAAATATTTCATTATGAATGAAATTTCCATTTTCAGCTCCTTCTATTCTGTGCTTGTTTGAGTTCATACTTTATTTCCAAAATTTTCTAAGTAATGTGCTCGGTATTTGACTGAGATTAATGAGATGTAATGATTGAATAATGTGCCCAGAACTGGGCTGCGATAAATGGTATATAAAATTTGTTGAGTATTGTGCTCGGAGCTAGGCCGAGGTTATTGTGACGAGCTCGAAGCTAGGCCGAATTTTATAAGATGAAAATTAGTTAAGTAATATGCTCGGAACTAGGCCGAGACAAATAATGCACAGAGAAGATTGGTAAATGATATGCTCGGAGCTAGGCCGAGACAAATAATACTGAAATTTAGAGAAAAGATAACTTGCTCGGTGCTAGGCCGAGAACGGATGTTTTATTGATAATATTTTTTTAAATAAGCTACGTTCCAAGGATGGTTGAATTTTTCTTCACTTAAATATTCGAGCTCGTATGCCCGTTCTGCAAAACTCTGCTAACTCTGTAAGGCCCTTCCCAGGTCGGCTTTAGTGGACTTAGGTCAACTCCAGTGACATTTTCCAAGACTAGGTCTCCGACCTGAAATCTCATTTCTCTTACTTTGGAATTATAATACCTTCATTTGTTTATACACCGCATTTTTCATCTTGGCATTACACCTCTTCTCGTCCAAAGATCCAGCTCGGCTCTTAGCGGTTCCATTCGTGTCTTCTGAAAACTTTGTAATTCGAAATGTTGGGCACTGATTTCAACTGGGATGACGGCCTCGGCCCCATAAGCTAGGTCAAAGGGTGTTTCTCCTGTGGCTGATTGGTGTGTTGTTCTGTATGCCCATAGTACCCCAGGAAGCTCCTTAGGCTAGTTCCCTTTGGATTCCTCTAGTCTGGTCTTCAAAGTGTATTTGAGGATTTGTTTATCTTTGCCGACTTGGCCATTGGATTGTGGATGGTATGGAGTAGAGAAGTGATTCTTGATGTGCAGATTTTCGCAAAAAGTTCAAAATTTTCAATTATTGAACTGATTCCCGTTATCTGTTACTATTGAGTAATGTATTCTGAATCTGCAGACGATTGACTTCCAAATAAAATCTACGATCTTCTCCTCGTTTATCTTACCTAAGTTGGTAAAGTAGTCGACTGCCACGATGGCATACTTCACGCCCTCTTTGCCAGTGGGGAGTGGTCCAATGAGGTCAATTCCCCACTTGGCAAATGGCCAATGACTGAAAACCGAGGTGAGCTATTCTGGATGGTACCTGACTTGGGTGCAAATTTTTGGCATCTTTCACATTTCTTGACCAGAGAGATGGCGTCTTGCTTGAGTGATGGACAATAATATCCTTGTAGAATCAATTTGTAAGCTAGTGACCGACCCCAGCATGGTTTCCGCAGATACCTTCATGTACTTCTCTAAGGGCGTACTCGGCCTCGGATGGGCACCTGAGCAAGGGAACCGAGTAGCCGCACTTGTATAAGCTACCATCGACAATGGTGAACCTAGCAGCTTGTGTCCTCAATGTCCTCGCCTCGGTCTTATCCTCTGGTTGGACACCATGTTCAAGATACTGGATGATTGGGGTCATCCAAGTCAGCTTGGTGCTTTCGTTGGCATTGATCTTAGTTGTGGCCAATGATAGAGAATGAAGATGGGTGACTGTCACGTCTTCAATCAGGTCGGTTCCCACGTTGGATGCCAGTCGAGCTAGGGCATCCGCCTGCAAATTTTCATTCCTCAGAATATGTATGATTTCTGTCTTGAACTGGGAGAGTTTGCTTTTTGCGAGCTCCAAATATTAGGATAACTTAGGCTCCTTGGCCTCGTAGTCTCCATTTATCTGGTTGACCACGAGTTATGAATCACTGTGAACATAGTTTTTTCAAACCCACGGATGCTGCCATTTCTAACCCCACCAACAGAGCTTCGTACTCGGCTTCATTATTTGTCACAGGGAACTGGAATTGCATGACGGGCGGCAACACTTATGATCAGGATTGATTATCACAATTCCGCCCCCTGCTCAGTCTGCGGTGGAAGATCTATCGACAAACAATTTCCAAGTCTGCTCTTCAATAATATCGAAATGAATTGACATTGTGTGAACTCAACTACAAAGTCAGCTAGGGCTTGTCCTTTTGTCACTGTTTTGGGCTCGTACAAGATGTCAAATTGGTTAAGCTCCACTTCCCACTTAATCATTCAGCCTGAAGTGTCTAGTTGATGCATCACTTGCTCGAGGGGATAATTAAATCGGGGCGATAATTCGATGTTCTAAGAAATAAAGCCTCGATTTTCTTGAAGAAATTACCAACGCATATGCCAGTTTCTCCGTAGATGGATATCTCAGCTCGACGTCGTGTAAAGCCTGGCTGATGTAGTTCACTGGATGATGGATGGAGTTGTCCAATCGAATGAGTACCGAAGTGCGATTGCGTTGCATACTCGAGTTTGCGAAATACAAATCTGATTTTCACCTCGGCTCGATTTCTAAAGAACTGGTTTGGTGGCTAGATATTGTTTTAACGATTCAAATACAACTTGTGTCTGCTCGGTCCATTCAAAATCCTTATTTTCTTGATGATTTCAAAAAATGGTTTGCACTTATTTGTCGACCTTGATACAAAACGACTTAATACAGCTAGGCGCCCAATCAAACTCTGCACTCTTTTAACCGAGTTAGGTGGTTCAAGATCAATTATTGCTTTAATTTTATCCGGAGTAGTTTCTATCCCCCTTTGACTGACCATATAACCTAGAAATTTTCCCGAGCCGACCATAAATGTGCATTTTTTATGATTTAACATCATCTTATACTCGCATAAATAGTAAACATTTATTGAGGTCAAAAATGTGATCAGCAATACAACGATTTTACAAGCATATCATCAACATAAACTTTCATTGTCTGCCATATTAGCTTGTCAAACATTTTGTTGACTAACCTCTGGTAGGTCGCCCCAGCATTCCTCAACCCAAATGGCATCATTTTGTAGCGATATCGCCGAAGCGAGAAAAAAAATGAGGTGTTCTCTTCATCATCCGGTGCATCCGATTTGGCTATACCCCCGAGTAGGCATCCATAAAACTCATAAGCTCATGACCAGTGGTGGCGTCAACCATGTAATCGATGTGTGGGAACGGATAACTGTCCTTTGGGCACGCTTTATTAAGATCGTAAAATCGACGCAAATTCGCCATTGTCCATTAGTTTTCTTGACCAGGATTAGGTTAGACACCCATGTCGGATATAAGGCTTCTCGAACGAACTTGTTATCTAATAGCTCGTTGACCTCAGCTTCCAGGGCGACTTGTCGGTCTGGACCCAATTTTCTCCATTTTTGTACAACCGGCATGTAGGTCAGGTTGATGTTCGAGCGGTGGCAGGCGTGCTTCGGGTCAATCCCTGGCATGTCTGAGTAATACAAGGCAAAAACATCAAAGTTGTTTTCCAAGAAACTGATTAGCTCGGATTTGAGTGGTTCTTGAATATTGTGGCCAAACCTGAGTTTTCATCCCCGTGCAGCTTACCGACATCTACTATGTCAACCTCTTCCACGGGCTCAGCATGTTTTCTCTTCTTGCTCTGCCATTTTTTTCTTCTAAAGAAGCAGATCTTCTTCAGCCTCAGTCATTGGTTCTTTTCCGGGTCATTTGCCCGGGTTGGTCTCAGTTGGAATTTCTGGGATATGCTTCGACTCGGTATTCTGCTCAGTCGCCCTAGCTGGGTTGCTTGATTATCCTTTTTCAACTGTGTTAATTTCAATCGGCCTGAGTTTGAGTGAACATTCCCTGGATTCTCTTTGGTTGCCCTTGTGCTCTCCTTCCCCCTCCGAGGTGGGGAATTTAATGCAGAAATGATAAATGGAAATAGCGGCCTTCAGGTGGTATAGAATAGGTCGTCCCAAGATGGCATTATACTCTGAATCACTGTTGATTATCTTAAATATGGTCATGATCATCCTCTTAATCGGCCCCTGGCTGAACTTAACCGGGGGGTCGATTTCGACTTCAATTGGCACTATTTTACCTCCCCAAAACCAAGGATATTGTCATTGCAAGGTCGGATGAAAGAATCATCCACATTCATCCTTCAATGCTCGATGTAGATCACGATAGCATAAGCGCCCGAGTCCACCAAAATACGATGGACTGGGATGCGAGGATAGGTGCGAGTGATGACCAGGGGGGTTAGAATATGGGTGGACCAGCTGGTCGGCATCCCGGTCTGAAAAAGAGAAGAATCTCATGGGTATACCATGTTTGACCTCAGCAACCCTGACACGCTGTCATGCATTTGTGGCTTCTCGAATATCTACTTTTCTCTTGCGAACCAACCGGTCCTCCGTCCGGTTTGTATTTATAGGTGTCAAGATTTCTTGCCCATGGTTTTGCATTCATTGGTGGCATGTGGGTTTGCAGTCGTCTATCCTTTCTGGAGTTGTTCCAGCAGGAAGAGGCGGTGGGGGGCAAGTTCTGAACATAGCGTTTCAGGCCTCCCCTCTGAACAATGCGCATGATCTCACAGATTAGATCATGACACTCATCAGTTTCATGACCAACGGACTTGCAGTAATAACAATACCAAGAACTGTCAAGTTTTAACGGATCAAACTTTGATAGCCGAGCTGGAGGTAGCAGGTTAAGATCTCGGATTTCCTTTAGGATAACTGACGACGGCTGAGTTAGTGTGCTTCTCATGGCTGCCACTTCAGCTCGGACCTCCTTAAATGACTTGTAGCCCATGCCGAGTTGTCTGAGAATGACTTAAAATCGGATCCCGGCCCCGAAGCAGAGTCCCTTTTAAAGTCATTTTTTGAGGCTTGCTGTTTCTGCTTGGTCGCTAGACCAGCCATAGCTTCTTTAGCATAGATATGCCTTTCGGCATGAATGAGGAACTCCTGGAATGTGGTCACCCTCTGCTCGTGAATAGAAAAGCGAAATTGACAATTCGGGGTGAGTCCCGATATCACAACCATCAGATAGCATCATCTAAGACTGGTTCCATTTCACGAAATTGATCATTGAACCTGGAAATGTAACTTTTTAATGGCTCATCTTTACTCTGCTTAATAGTGACCAGGGAGTCCTTCGGGCAGCTCGGACTCTGGGCACCAGAAAATGTGTAGTGAAAGTCGGGGCCAAATTGTTCCAAGAGCAAACTGATCCTTGTTGGTGAGCTCGGTCACCGAGGGTCAGGAAAAATGTTTTGCATAGAATCGCATCGCTAGGACCGTACAGCTTGGTCCACGCGAGGTATTTGTGGATGTGCGTTGTGGGATCGGTCTCTCTGTCATATAAACCAATCTGTGGTACCTTAAATTTTGCAGGAAGTGGGGTCGTCAAAATGTGTGGGGCAAAAGGTGATACGACATCGCCCCTACCTGACATGGGACTGGGCTAGTAGGGAATTTCCTCAGGTGTTTCTTCTAACTCGTTCAAACGATGCCGGAGGCGGCATATTTCAGTTTCCCTTTCATTTTGCGGACTTGGCTCCTGAGTTCGGGTAGCCTTTGGAGGTACACGATTCCCAGGATATTGTATCCTGGATTGAACGGATTGAGCAGGCCTGGCCTGGAGGGGTTTCGGCCCCAAGCACCCAAAAACTGATTGAGCTCGGTGGGGACACTAAATTTGGGGTGATGACTCTTCGACTCGGCTAACATCATTGGTATCATCTCGTTCCCTTCTTCTTTCTTGTATGTTTTCTGGTTGTCGATTCTGAGAATTGACTTCCTAATTTTCCTGGTTTAATGGTGCACGGGGCTGGACATTCTGTGGAGGATTTGCAGGTGGAGAAGGCGGAGGTGCCTGAATTTGTGGTTGGGGAGCTGCCAACTCTCGTACCACCAATTGGTTCATTTGCTGAATGAACTCCGAATTGGTGAAGAGTTGCGTAATGGGCAACAACGCCGCACCCCCTGCCTCGGTCGGCAAATTTTCAATATCTTGTGGTGGGTCTTGCCTGCTGGGATTCCGTGAATTTTCACTCATGGTGTAATTGAGTGGGAAGGATATGAGAATACCTTGGTGGATCTTGACTTTTGTGAAAATGCGGGGACCAAACAGGCCCCCTTCCTCTAGTGCCAATTTGTTGATGCTTTAATTAAACTCAACACCACACAAAATTTAAATATCTTTGATTGAAAATGTGAAAAGTATTTGTGAAATGCCATTTTATTGAATAACCGAGCTGATGTGCTTAAAGTAGGTCGAACTACGGTTTGGCGAGTTCGAATTTACAAGGTTATATAAGAGTTTTTTGTTGGTATTTTACTCATAAATGAGTACTATTTATACTATTACAATTAATAGTTTAGCAAACATTACATTTACAATATTAGTGGGACACTTGTCTCCTTGTTGTGCATGAGTTGCATGACTGCCATGTGATGGAAAATGCTTGTTGACTTGTCCCACGGGTGCCTTGCCAGGTGGCTGCTTGGTCTGCCACTGGAAGTTCAGCTCGGTCGGGGTTGACTTTGTGGGGAGTACTTGGTCACTTGAAAAGCCATTGGTTGGGCTGAGGTCGGCTGCTCGGCTAAGTGTGGTCTGGTCGGTCCACGTCAACAGGTCTTGGACTGCCACATGGGTTTATTAATCATCACAATTTTGTCCAGCTCAACTCGGGCGTCATCAAGGTGTGTCAATTAATCATCGGGTGTAACCTTGATGGATATTACATACATACATATACATATTCACATATATGTATATATATCATTTAAAAAATTACACCTTAACCTCCCAAGTTCTTTGGATCAATTGAATTAAAATTCATGCGCAACCTTAAAAAAGTTAGTATTAGCATTTAAGGAAATTTTCATTTTTATCCACCCAATGTTGATACACTCACTTGAAATAATAATCTTTGGAGACTGTTGTTGGTCAATTGTTTTGAGTTGGTTGATTTGTGTGTGCTAAAAGACAATGTCTCCCTAGAAATCCATCCAGAATTAAACATGACTGAGGATGAACATTTCTAAACATAAGCCATTTTTAAAGTGGTGAACTTCGAATTTAAGGTTTGCCCAAATTCATATCATTTCCACATTAAGGTTCAATTTTAAAATGATTCGTAGATGAATACAGTGGTACATTCCAAGCAGTTGTACATTTCAAGCAAGCAGTTTTCAAATATCGTAAAGAGACGCAAAATTCCCTTTGTGTTACATGCCTAAAGAACTGGACTTCGAACTCAAAACTAGATTAAGCACACTTGAGGTAATGGCAACACATAACAGAGCTGCAAAAGACATTCATTAGCTTCACCAAATATCATTTTAAGTATCCATCTCATCTTGCAATAAAATCTCATATATATCAGTCCTCAGATTCAGTTCCTTATCTCTCATGACTTCTTGGAGGTCTGACAGCTCTTTCACAGTCAATATGGAATCGAGTTTCAGAAAACCATCCAGCCACAGCTTTTTAGACCTGGAAATTGGGAAAAAAAAATACGTCATTCCTGAAATTAATGTAAATATTAGATTTTTTTTAAACGAAACACACCAACAACCATCTTGGTATTTAACGTTTCATTTTTTTAGCTAAGCCCTTCGGCATCTTGGTAATGCAAAAGCATCACAATCAGTAAAGAAGCAATCCAAAAATTGGCTCTATATTAAAGGAAATGAGAAATGGTTTCAAAGCAATTGATTTATTGATTTACCTTGCTGCATGCAACCTGTACACATCAAATGTCGTTAAGCCGAAGCTATAAACTTTAATTTAAGACCAGATACACATTTTTCTTTTTTTGTTTTTGCTCCTAAAAGGAATGGGGCGCAATTTCAAGAAAAGAAACGAGTACAAGTATGCAGATTTATATTGAACTTGAAGTTAGTAGCATTATATTTTTAGTCCCCTATATGAAGCTTAAGACGCTTTCAATTTCCATGTAATATGTCTAATAATAAAATCAATTATGACATATTAATGAAAATCAGTAACCAATAAACAAGTGCAGCCGGGTTTAGAAAGTAAATCCTCCTTGATATGTATTTTAGCACCAAATACTTTTAAAAGATACCATGGGCATGCATGTATCGCACGGAAGAACACTCTTTTAGCTGCAGAAATATTGCATGCTACGCTCCTCTCGAATTCGATGAAACAGCGCCAGAGAATTACTGAATTGTGCAATTTATCATCCTCCAATGCCCTTTCAAAAAGTCCACGTATTCTATGCTGGGAGCCCCCGGTGCTCAATTCAAATGACAACGCATAGAGCAATGTAATGACAGATGGTTTCCTGATAATGCCAAAGTTCAAATTAAATTATAAGTACTTGTGCTGTCATCTGACATAAAAATTACAAAAACAATTTGACAGACTCATACATCCAAATCTCTTTGGGGAATTCAATGCATAAAAAGCAAAGAAGACTCATTAGTTAACAGATTTGGAGAAACACATTACAATCCACACCTTACAAATTATCTGGGTAAATATTGTTGATCTAAAAACATAAGAAAGATGACAACCTTAAGTGAGATCTCTTTCAGGTTGCACACAATAGCAAAACCCATAGCAAGATAATATAATGAACTCAATAGCTCGGGCAGAAAAATATTATATTACAAGGTTCTGATACTTAACTTGAAAGGTGACCTAGATAGTGCGGTAGGGTAAGAGAATCCGTGTATCAAGCGTAAATACTTTTGTAGGCGGTGATCATACCAAATTAACTTTTTGTTACCAGATTTTATGCTTCTACTCCAATAAAAATGTATCTTCTGTAATTACCTTATACCATTAAATATGCATTCTTCCTCTTAAGTCTTCTTATCGACATTTGCTGCATTAATTATCTTCAACCAATAAATCTGTTGAATCTAGTTGCTCTCGCAGCATATGCCTCAATAATCTAAAACAGTTTAACCAAGAAATAAGAATTATGCACATCTTCCTCCATCTCATCTATCTTGCCATGATTCAACCTTAACATTCTCATCTCAAAGCAATACTAGATTTCCTTAATAGCGAAACTAGGTTGACATCCAATTCTTCAAATTTCCTTTTGAGTCCGTTTGTGAGATAACTGCAAATGCATCATCCTTAAATTACCAGCCTTTTAATCCTTCGAATAACACCCCCCCCATTATCCCGTGCTCGCATGGAAATTGACTATATACAAAGAACAATCATTTTTTATATCTCCTTAACTAGAACATCATTACCTACTCCAGCACTCAAATCTTTTTCCAACCAATCGGAATCCTCATCCCTTTAAATACATTCTCCAAAACTCCAATTTCAAATGTGTCCCTTCCTAATCTCATTTGATTAGAAAATATTATTTGAAAATCTCATGTACAATACTGTAAAATAGCAATAAGATGACTTATCTTTCAACTTTTCCATATCACCTCAAAAAAACCAAACTCTGCTTTACGTTAAGTTGCTAGAGTACGATTAACCTCTGGATTTGAAATCGCTGCTTATAAACCCGGTATTGGCTATAATTCAAAAGAACATTTTTCAGTCTTAGTTAGAGAGGGAATGGTTAAGAAGGATTCGCCAGGTTTAAGATATCACATTGCTTGAGGAACCTAGTTGTTGTCAGAGTAAAGCGTCAACAAGGGCAGGGCGTTCTAGACTTCTAGTACGTTGTAAACCCGAGTTGAATGATCCTGTATCAAGAGCTAAATTTGCTAAACATATATGTCATAATTATTACCGAGAACTCCCATGACCTAATGATCTTTCATATATTTTTCCAGTATAACTTTAATAGTATAATTCTAATACTATTGCATGTATTGTAGGCTTAATTAAAGCATGCACCATATAAAAGGATTTTCACATAAAGTAAATTAATTTATACATCATAAATTTAAACTAGAGTAAATTCATATTCCCCCCGCTAGCAGTATTAAAGGAATCAGCTTCTCAGAACTCAGAAGTTACAACTATAGAAAAGGAAATTGGCCAAAGCCAGAGCCATATATCAATAGAAGTTTAGTGACAGCCACATGGTTGATTCACAATTATCTTTTATAATGTTACACAGTATATCATGATTACACACATATCATTTTTATCGAGTGTAATCAAATTTAGGTTCCTTCCGAATGCATAAGCAAAAATATACTTATAAAATAATCCAAAAAGAAAACTGACAAGTAAATTTAAATAAAAGGATATTAGGTTTTACTTCTGACAGTAATCATCGAAAGTCCACCGCAGTTTATTGGGTGAAGTGTAAAGATAGCTGATTTCAACTAAAGCCTTGTGCAGCTGTGGATTGAAAGGATATATCTGCAATCCTTTCCCAATAGCTTCCCATATTTTTGAAATCTTGAGCTCCGTGCGATTTTTATAAAGCATCCGCACATAATAGTTGAACAAAAATTCAAGTTGCCGACTGTGTCGTCTCCGCTCTGCAGTAAAGTACATAATCATATTAATAATATACAAACAAAAATTGTAATGCGGACAAATATAAAAAGCACATTGACAAAAATACAGGGAATAAAAGTAACGGTAAAGCCCCAGCATGAAGGTAACATAATTCGAGTTGGGAGCTGAAGACAACTTTCACCCACCAATATGGGGTGGAAGCTTCCATTTGTCAGCTTCTCTTTCTAGCACTACTCTATTTTCAGCTTACAAGTTTACAACAAATTGTCAAGTTAATTTCCGTTCCCACTTTCCTACGCTAACAGGGAAAAGAGCTTTCCCCACCAATTAGTCTAATAAATTAAGAAAATTGTTATCACTTCTGTTCGATTCCGCGATGGCTATGATATGAAATGCTCCAACCATCTTAGGCCTAGAACAATGTTTTGACCATTTTGCTAGTGATAATACATGCATCCAGAAACCCGTAAACTATTGGAAAGGCGTGCACCAGGCCAGACGGATTATAATTTCACGCTTCATCATAAATAAATTTCGTATTCATGTAAAAGCATACACTAAAATACAATTACTTACGCGAGAGAGTGCTGTCATGAAATTCAATATGAACAACCATAAGCATATTAGCTTTAAGCACTGGCATGAATACTCTCAAGGTGAGAAGGATCCACCTCAGGTATATCTCAACTATGCAGCCGTTCTTTAGGGCTGTATGAACTATTTTAGTTCCATGCCAGCATCTTCTTATATGACTTCTCAGTTTCACATTCAAGGTGAACAGATCTCTTTCTGGAAGTAAACACTTTCAGTTTGGTTTATATTATCCTTTCAAAATTCTGAGCTTACATAAGAATTTGTTAATTTATCCGAAACTCTCTGATCACATACCTTAAGTACATCATTATCCTTACGACCCCTTTCATTAAAGTTTTCCAAAACCACACCTGATGCATTTGCTTTGACTCAGATAAGCTAAAAGACATAACTGTTGTCTCTGAAAGAGCCTGGAAAAGATTACATTTCAAACAAGTATATTCCTTATGTTTAATGTAAAATATATCTCCAAATATTGAATGGTTATCTAGCCATCCATAGTCTCACTGTATGTTTTTCCCTTAGGTGACAAAAATTTGTGTAGGCAAAAGTCCTGTGATCCTAATTTGTGGTGTGCATCTAGAGAGATGATTTTTGTATATAGCGTTCACTACAAAAGTAATACAATTATCAAAAGTTTATTCACCTGGAAGCACCATCGTAAAAGAGTTTTCCAAAATTTCCAAGGCAGAAGGCCATCCATAGGTCAACTCTTCAAACAAAGCGGCTGAACATATGAGAGCAGCAGAACTATCATCTATTATACCACGTGCCCATGTTGAACTTAGCATTTTCATACGATCTTTGAACCCCTGGCGAGCTCTAAGTTTTTGCAGACTTGACGGTTGACCTTTAAATGGACTATATTTTGCCCCACTGCCGAAGCAAGATAAGATATGCATTGCGCGTAACGAAGATTCAGAATTTTCAGAAGAATTATTTGCAAGCTCCACTTCCGCATACCAGAAATACAAAAGAGACACATTTGGCTTAACATCCTGCTCAGTCCAAAAATATTAAGTACAAACACATTATCTTTCAGATAAAATGCAGGATGAGGCATAAAATTAAAAATGTTGACAAAAGAAAATAAAATCCAGAGCAAACCGTTAATTATTGACTCACACTTAATCTAGTCGAAAATTCTTTTTGTCAAAAGAAATGAAAAAAGTTCAGAGCATGATGCAATAAGACAATAAAGAACAAAAACAGTGGATAAATTAGCAGTGTACTTTTAAGTTTAACTTACTAATGTAAAACATATGACACCAAGAACAGTAAACAAAATGCAACAATCATACCAGTGGAAGCCCCTCAACAGATGACAACGCCATGTCAAAAACCTTCCTGGAATGATCAATATTCCCAAAGAATGCTTCTCTTTGAGCATAAACTCCACATAGCAGTACATCCTAAAATGATGAAGCACACAACGACAGTCAATGTAAAAAGGAATATTCATCAGCTTTAAGCACCAAAATGATCTAGGCCAGTTTTCAGTTGCGTTTCAGAAAATGACAAAGCAAGGACATTATCTAATATCTAATCAGGTTTAATTTATTTTTTCTTTAGAAAATTCTCTCCCCCTAAATGCCTTGAAAGTTACATCATATAAAGATGATATTAGGTTGACTGAGACACTCCAGATACTATGACATTACTACACCCATGAACTCAATCAGCTACGTAGAACATTTAATCTGAAAAAGGTTAAATTAAGTAATGAAAGACTTGCCACAAAAATTATTGTATTCAGACAAACATAAGAGATATTTTGCTATTGAGTATTGCGGGTTTTTCATATCAATGCATAATAGATTAAATATAGAAAACAATGACTAAGAAATTTAGTAGTCAAAATTTATTCTCTCTGACAAGTGTCCAAAGAATTTTATAGTAATGTATTAACAAGATGAAAAACTTTGCATGCTTAATGCTGCAAATCCGCTCCATATGTGCATGGAAGGTGCAGTCTTTCTCAGCACATTCTTAGCATCATAGGTCCTCCAATCCTTATAGTTTTAGCAAGTTTCCTTTCTAGATCCTATTTCATATGCATTCTAAAAGAGTGAAATCTTCTGAACTTCCAAATGAGATGAAAACTGATTAGGGTATAACACCGCCAAACTTTCTTGTGTCATGGCTGCTTCGTAAGATACAACAATACCTCTAACACAAGCATCTAAAGAAATTAATGAGTACGTGCGAAGATGGATAAATCATTTTCTCATATCTGGATACTGGCCAGCATACTGTAATAAATAAAGGATTTGTATTTCGCATTCATTAAAGACAACTTACACACATAACACATACCTGCCTATTATTTTTCAATAGAGTCTTGGCCAAAGCTCGGCAAGGGGTCACAGAACAGCTTGCCGAATTCATCCTAGTGTTTGATAGCTCCTCAGCAACAAGAGCAGCTCCCTCCAAAATGTAGTTTTGTGGAAATGCTTTTAAACAAAGTAAGATAGCATTCCGGAGAAATCTCATCATGTTACTCCTCATATTTGAGTCATCTGAACTGTTCAAAAGACGCTCCAAACTGATACTTAATGGGTTCGCCAGCTTTTTGGTTAGAACATCATGCACTTTTCTCAAGTCCTCTACAAGAGAATAAGGAAGACTGTCTAAACTAAGTGTCTTCTCAACCCAATTTGAACTGTTTGTGCAAGTCCTGTAAACATGAAACATATAACAGTAATCAGGAAATCAAAAGCAACCTAGTATCTACTGATTGCTAAGTAAAAGAAGAGAAAACATAAATTAGAACAACCAGCAGGTTTCTGTGAAGAGGTTAGCATTGCAAAGTAAGCCCAAAGGGCCACCAACTACTAAGCCATTCAATGGTTGTTAAGTATCTCAGTTTTCATGATTTACATGCTATACATGTATGGGTAGCTGACATCAGTATAGAAGTAATGCATGATTGTGGATATATAGAAAAAGCGCATACAAACAGGATGCAGATTTCATATTGCCATAACACCTACCACTGAGCTATCCTCCCTTCATAGAAATCTACGAACTGGGATACAAGAGACAATCGGGCTTCCTCAGAACTTAATGAGAACAGATAATCACTCACATCTTCATACAATATTATGCTCAAAAGCTGCTCATCATCTTCTGCATCAGCTGTAGCATCATCGTGAGAAACCCGGTCTGCTTTGCCAAATCAGTGATGTCATTTTTCACAACAAAAAATAGACAAACTCAATTGCAAATTTGCAACATTAATGGAACAAGATTTAATGATTACAATTTCTGGGAGTCCAGTAAGGTGGAAATATCATCACAATAATTTATAATGCAGGTGTGGGTGCTAATACATACTATCATGCATAATAAGTTCTATTTTGCATATGATAGAGGATAATGACAATGCACTTAAAATCCTTATACTGCTCTACCATCTCATTTGGTTCAGCTATTAAGAGTGTTTTCAGTTTGGGTTACCACAAATTTGAACCAAAGAAGTTTCAAGATTTCTACTACATCATTCAAGTTCAGTGAATGTTCTCCTACATAAACGAAATAGAGATTACCATTTATCTCCACAAACAATAGAAATTAAAAACAAAATAATGCTATGTTTGTTTTTACAGAACATTTTTCATTCTCCCTCTCAGAATAAAACCAAACATTGATCACATCCTCCAATATTTTCCACCTAATACATCACATTTCCAATACATTCTCCCAAAACACACCCTTCTGAAACACTTTTCCCAAATCACCCAATGCAGTAAGCGTCAATGCCATTAACTCAACACTCTGCACTGAGACATGCTTATTTGCTTCAGAGTTCATCATTTATATGTCTTTAAAATGCAGTGATGATCAAACTACAGACAGCGTGCAATTTACCAGAGGGATATTAACTGCAAAAGTCTGCAACATTACTCTAGGAGAAATCTTTATAGGTATCTGTTATATTTTCTAAATTCTTTATTTCAGGTCATTTTTCCTAATCCAACCAATTCATTTGAGTCTCATTGCAAAAAATGAGCCTTCAAGTCACCTTGGAAAAAGGAACAGAATATAGAATGGGGAAAACAGATATTTCATGCAGAGGACACACAGACATAGAATATGAATGAAGGCAAACCAGTATTAGCACGAAGAGGCATCCACCGATCAAAATCTCTGGCCATCTCTGCCTTTGACCACTTAGTCCATGTTTCCGTATCTTTGATCTTGATATCACCTTCAGCAGCAGCATCGATCCCGAGTGCTTTAAGCAGAGATTCAATGTCATCCTTCTGCTCAACATCTTTTGTGTCAGATCCATCATCAAGTTCCTCAACAACCACATCTTTCTCAGTAGTATTTTCTGCCATTTCAGTTTCCTCGGTTTTAGATAATGGTTCAAACCAACCTGTCCAACCACCTTCTTCAACTATACTTGAGGCCTCCTCACTAATAAGCCTCTGCCTCTGTTCTTCCTCTTTCTCTAGCCATGTTGACCATCCAAGGGCTCCATCTTCTCCAATTCTGGCACCATTACTACTCCAAAAGTGCTCAAACAATCTTCGCTTACTTTGCTCAGAAGTAACCAAGGGACAAAACAAACTGTACTCCATCTCTGCCTGAAATAACGCAGTGGCCAACTCTTGATAACCTGCTTGCCACTCGAGGCGGCAAAGACCAAGAAAAATATCAACCAGACCAATTTCTAATTGAACAACTGCAGGATCAACAGGAGTTGCATTTCCAGATGGATGAGCCTGCATCCACAGGAACATTTTGGATTCTGGATCAACATTTTAGAAGCTCTAACACATGAGAAAGAAAATTAATTCCTCAATGTAATTTGAAATGACTATCATACGCAAGAAATACAAGGTTTGAGAGTATTTCATAAGTGGTGGTGAAAAGGGCACGAATGCTGCCACAATAGAAGTAGATTCTCCTCAAAGACATATGATTTTGCGGACAACCTCATATAAGCAGCTGGTGTTTAACTATGACTTTGGCACCCTGCCACATCCACACACCACCCCCGCCTCCCCAACCAACCCGACACCCCCCGAGTATGGGAACAAAAGAAAAGGCACACGTCAACTTCATCGAGCAAAATGCATAAAATATATCTTGCATCCAAGTACTTGTTGAACAGAAATAATATTATAAAGCCAGCCTCAATCCAAGGTGCACGCCAATAACTATAGGCATCAAATTTGTCAGGTCTAGCTTCTCCCATAGATTGACCATAAAGTCAATTAATTTTTCAGGGTCCAAAGGGGCACCAACAGCAAGTAATTTCTTTCTCATCCAAATAACTAGAGCTGCATATTCAAAACCCGTCCTTGCATAAGAAGTAATGGATAAAGGCATATCAATATCAATTTCCAATTATAAAATACAAGTCTACACCTTCACTCATGTTAAAAAATGCATGACTCGTAAGTTTTTTTCTCTTTCCTTTTTTTCTCCCTTTCTTTTCTGCGCGCGCGTGTGTGTGTGTGAAAAGTGTGTTAATGCAAGCAGAGGGAAGAAATTATGGGTCATAAAAGTGAGAACCTGCCTATGCTGCTTTATGCAAGCACCAGCTAAGGCTTGGATTGCATTTGCATACATTTTCCTCATCTCAGAAACTTTGAATCTGGAAAATTCGCCCTGAACGACCCGCAAAAATTCTCTCCACAGCTTGTAACTCCCAGAATTGGACGTGAGTATCTTCTCCCATCTTCTAATCAAAACGTCAGTGCTATCTCTGGTCTGATAAGCATTCATAAGAGAAAGAAGCAAGTCTTCACTAACCGGGTTAATCTCAGTTGCCTTTTCCAGAATACTGATCTTCTTCTCAAGGATCTGCAAACGAGCACCTTTGTGAGGCTGCATACTAGCCACCTTGTCTTGAAACTCGGCAAATGCCAGCCATATACTCTCATCCTGAGGGCGCTCCCTTGTCATTTTATTGAACTCCTTCGTTTTACGCAACACCTCACCTTCCCAGGACTCTTCAACTACTTTCTCACTGGAAACTGGTCCACTAGCAGAACATTCATCAATTAAGGGGATATAATCAGAAACCAAACTACTTAGAGGTTTGCTAGGAGCAAGAACTCGCACTCGTTTCAAGTTCTTATGACGCTCAATAGCAGCATACTTTGCAGACCAATAGCGACCCCCTGATCTAAGTCTTGTATCTAACGCATCAATATCACTATCCCCCTCCAGATGACCAACTCCCTTACTCCACCGAAAATAGTTGTGGTCAGAAATTTTCTTAGAGTTGTAAATCTTGTAACGAGCAACATCCATTCTGCATTTTATCATGTACATGCACTTCAAGTTAATACACAATGAATACAATGCCATTTTCAGAAATAAAAACCTCCATCAACATATGAACGACCACTTGTTGCTGTTAATCTAACAACACTAAAACATCAACGACTGCAAGAGTAGAAAATTTGACTAACTTATCTTAAAGAATTTTGAAATAACATAAACAACATGACCGAATTTTATGGTTTGAAAGTTTATACATCAAATTTTCAGTGAAAGATTACAAGTTACTTAAAAGAATATATAGTTTTCCAAGTGCAGCAACCAAGACATCTATTTACAGGCAGTAAGACTAATGTGAATACAGAAAATTAACTGCAACAAATAATGAAACACCAAACAGAATCTTCCCAAAAGATGCATTAAACATTTGAAAAGAAGAAAATCAAGAGAAAAGTAGTTCATCTCACCTGTAGATGCAACCGAAGGCTAAATTGTCGCGATCCCCACGAGAATCAAAGTAATAGTCTTTTTCATTTGAAGTAGAAGAAGAAGCCCATTTTTGGGTACCCGGTTTTCTCGAAGAAGATGAGATAGTTGCGGCATAGTTATAAGATGGGCGCGAACCGCCGGACTCCTCATTTCTCCTTTTCTTCTTTTTTTTCCTTTTCTTCCTATGCTCTTCGTCGGAAGAGGCGCTTGCATCAGACGGTGAGGAGGGCACCATCTCGTATTGCGGCGGCCGTTTGTTAGCATTAAGCTCTTCCACTTTATCTTCATCTTCTTCTTCTTCAACGTTTGGGAGGTCGTATTTGGAGACGGCGTCGTTTATAACGGAGAGGTCTGTGTTGAAGCTGGTGCTGTGAAGCCATTCCGGGGCGGCCGCGCTGTTGTTCGGGTCGGAGGGGAGAGCTTGTGGCGGTTGGTGGTGGACAAAAACGGGAAAGAGCGACGTCGTTCCGGGGGGTTGGTCCTCTTCCGCCATAGTGTAACGCGAGAGCAAGACTGAGCAAAGAAGGTGTTCGTCATTTGACCATATATTATATTAATTAATTAAAATGCCCTACATATTTAACTAAATGTATATTTTAAGGGTGGCGCTATTGGCACCCCCTTTTTTGATGAGTACACCCACTTTCTAAAATTTCAAAAATATCATTAAGTTAAAAGACTATAATACCCTTACTAAAAGCCAAGTTCTAAATACACCCCCCCTAATCTCTAAATACACCCACATCATTCACTCACATTCTTCTTCTTCTCGAAGAAAGTTAAATTTTCTTTATACAAACCCTAGATTTTTCCAACACCCAAATTGTTGAAGATTCGAACAATAAATTATTCATATCCCCATATAATGAACGTATATTCTTAGTTTATAGCATAAAATATGTTATTTTTCAAATTTTCAGGTTGAAAAATACTGTCGCACAGTAGCAGTGCGATATAAGGCACGATCACGCGCTATGACAAAAAATTCAGTGTGCCATCGTGCCACACCCATCGTGCCACATGGGCCATCGTGCCATATTTTTGCCATCGTGCCATCATGCCATCGTGTCATGTGGCATGATGGTGAAAATGCCATCGTGCCATGTGGCATGATGGCAGAAAACCCATCGTGCCATCTTGCCATCGTGCCATGTGCCACCTAGGGTTTTTCATGAAAGGGTAAAATTGGAAAAAAGGGGGGGTGAACTCATCAATTGTGCCATATTTGAAAAAGTGGAGGGTAGTGTACTTAGAAGGTAGGTGTACTCATAAAAAAAGGGGGTGTCAATAGCGCCACCCATATTTTAACCCCTTAAGGTGTAGAAATTATAAGCCATATGTATAATTTCGGTGCACAAAATAAAAATAAGAAACTTATTTTTCTTTTTCTTTTTGGATCTTTTTCTTTGTATTAGTTTAACAATTTTGTACAAGTTTTATAATTTTGTAGGACCTTTTACAATTTTGTACAAGTTTTGTGATTTTGTAGGTCGTACAATTTTCATGTTATTATCAATTAGTCTTTAACTCGTGCGATGCACGGGGTGTATAATTGTGAGGATTCATTTTTGCGCTGTAACATGTGTATTTTCCTAATAGCTTTAATGAGTTATATCTCGTGTATTGTAATAATTTTAAAATAGCATCAGACAATACGTGATTAATAATATGTTTTTCATTGATGAAGTCAAAAAGAAAAAATATCAGACTAGAGATTAATAATATGTGACTAGAGGATTATTGGCATCATTCTTTGATCACGAAGATTGCTAGCGCGATTGGTACTCCTATTCAAATTGATGGACGTTCATTGTCTGGTGAGGTGGGGCATTTTGTTCGCGTTTAGTCGAACTTGATCTAAATAATCCTCTTCAAGAGTTTGTTATGGTGGAATGGGTAGGACATTGTTATTTTGTTTCACTTAGTTATGAAAACTTGCCGTAATTTTGTGTCAACTGTCGCATAGTTGGGCACCAGATCAAAAACTGTCGTCAGGTCAAATCTAAGGAGGTACAACAGAAAGATGACGTTGGGCGCAAGGAAAAAAGTCCAGTTCGTGGACGTTCCACCGTTCGAGATCGTGTTCCGGCTACTAAGGGAAAGGCGGTTGAATCCGAAACTTGGGTGCAAGTAACGGGTCGTAAAGGTCGTGTTAAGGAGGGTGAACCTTCTTCTTCACGTATTCATATTAAGAATTCTTTGATGTTCTGGGTGCTGATTCAAATGATGTGGCATGTGATAACACGAATTTGGAGCACAAATCTGATAATGAGAATCGAATTATGGATTCGGAAGATAATACTAGCAACACATGCAGACAGAGCCATGGTTCCTTATTAACCGCAAGCAACAAATTTGGATGAACATGGACATGCTAATTTGCAACGTGGAATGAAAAAAGTTTCAAATAGCATTCCTCTTAATGATTATGTCCTTAGCTCCAATGATCCTTCCGAGGGGTTCAAGGCTATGGGCGCTGCTGCCCGGAAACGTTGGTCAGATATGGCAGATGAAGACGATCAAGTTGATGCAGACAAATTGGAAGCTTTAAAGACCAAGTTAGGCGACTCTTCAACTGCTCCGATTGTCTTTCACTCAAGTGATTCGTCAGAAGCTATGAACGCTCTGGCAATTGTGGCTGGAGGATCCTGGGCCGATATTCCACAGGATACATCAGACCATCAGGATGATACTCAAGCACGTGCAAAAAAAAAAAAACACATGACAATGTCATTCGAAAATCCTCTAGAAATAAACGTCCATCATTTCGATTGCGATTTTAAGTTATTTCTGTTGTTTATTTATGGGGTACTCTTTTTCCTATCAAAGGTTTTTCCCAGTGGGTTTTACTTTGATAGGTTTTAACGAGACCCCTTTTTTAAAGCTAGCTGCTTGGCTTGTAAGCCACTACATTTTCTTTTTTAATAATATTTTGCATTTATTCAAAAAAAATCATAGGAAAAAAATACATTCAAAACTATGTATTTGTGTTCGATTTTTAAAAACTATTTTTTCATAAAATCGCATAAGGCACAACTTCTTCGGATATTTCATTTTAGTCATTTTTAGATCCTTAATAAGTGTGAAAATCGGTACCATATTTTTTTTTCAAGTTGTAGTAATTAATTCGGATGCAAAATTATTTTCAAAAGTTGTTCATATGTGTAAATTGGAGGCATAGGTTTTTGCAAAGTTGGTCGTGCAATAAATTTAAAAACTAATACTTATATAAATGAGAACTATGTACAATAATTTTATTTATTCATGTTGTTAAGTCAATTTTAATATTTTGAAATTTTATTGTGAGGATTTTTATTGTATTATTTAGATTTTCTAATTATTTTTCTCTATTCAAGTTCTCATATTTGGTATGTTTCAAAAAAATGGGATGCACAGACTTTAAATTTATAAAAATATTTTTTAGTGATTTGCAAAAAAATTAAAATTTCAATAGATAATTAAAATATAAAGATAGTTAATTTGATTATAAATAATCCGTTTAAACTATGAAAAATTTAAATTATTACAAACTATGAAAAAATATCTTTAAATACAGATGTTTGGTTGATAACAAATTTTGTGAGTGTAAACTGTTTCCATTTAGAGAGCATGTTTATCTATAAGAAAATAAATGTTTGAAAAAAGTCTTAAATGCCTAATGTTTTTAAATATTTAATACATTGTATTTTTAGTACAATAAATTATAAAATCATTTCGAATCCCAATACTTTTTAAGGTTTAATGAAAGCTGGACAATTTTCATAATTATTAAAGGGACCAAACAAAAAACATGTTTTATATTTAACAACATACTTTTAAGAAAAAATGAAACATTTCAAAAAAACAAAAATTATTCTCTTTTTATATTTGTACACATATATCACAAAAATATCAAATAGGAAAAATTATATATAATTGTCATTGTACAACTTTGAAAGTTGAATATTAAAATAAGTTGACAAATATGAAAAATAATTTCTATTTACATGAAGAGTACATTAATATAAAATGATAATTTTCTATATATGAAAAACTATTATGAATACAATTTCATATTAAATAAAAATCAATTTTTTCTTACATATATATATATATATTGCTATGTATGGATATATGTAATATATATAATATTTGGATACATATTTTAAGATATTTTCTTCAATTAAAATAAGTATTTTTTAATTAAATTTATTCAACTTAAATTATAATTATATATAATTATGAAGATATAAGTTATGCCCAAATAGCAACTACATATATCATAAATTGTCAAAATACATTAATATACATCAAAATATTTAATAGTCCAAATGCATAATTTTAAAAGCCCATTACAAAATATATCTTATATTTTTTTATTTGTTATGCTTATTTTTTATTGTATATATGCAATATTGGTGTCAAATTAAAGATCATAAAAAGATGGTTAATTAGATGTATTATACGCCAAAAATGGTTAAAAAACAAAAAATAAATATTAAGTTTTAAAAAATAAGAAAAATGACAAATATAATAATTAATGCAGTACACACACAAATTTGGGAAGTTCATTTTACATAATTCTATTTTTTATATAATTTTAAAACGTAATTTATTTAAATAAAATTGACTAAACAATCAAATCCCAAATATTTTTTATTTTTTATTCTTTAATATAATTTTATTACTTTTTTTAGTGATGTGATTTAGGTGGGAAAATATTCAAGTTATTATTGTAAAAATAGTCTTTATATATATATATATGATTTGGATCTGGTGAGTCCATATAATTTAAATTAGTACGTGAGACCAAATCTGGAGCGTTGACCTCTTCTTTTAATGATGCATATTTAATTATTTTTTATTTTAATTTATATTTAATTAATGGTTGTTAAAGATAAGTAGGTAATTTTGTTTGAATATCAGTAAAAAATGGGAGTTATTTTTGGTAGTGCACGTTCACATTCCGGATTTTTTGGGATTTATTTGAAACCATATCTCTGACCTTATCCGCTGTGAGAAATATGTTGCTTATTGAAGACAAATATGTTGCTCTTATTGGATATGTTTGAAATCGTATCTCTGAAATTCTCTCTTTCCTTTCACAGTCAAACTTGTAATTAATATTGGTGCATTTTGTTGTGCGAAATATGTTACTTATTGAGGACAAATATGTTGTTTATTTAGGCAGGCAATGTTGCAACCACAAACTATTCCCTTCGATTTGTCTTTTTATATATTTGAAATTGTGTTGCTTATTTATGTCAAGTATGTTGCTTATCAAGGACAAATATGTTGCTTATTTAGGCAGATAATGTTGCTAAGTAAATATGCTATTTTTTATGTGGACTGTGTTGCTTATTGAAGACAATTATTTTGCTTATTTAAGTAGACAATATTGCTAAGATGGGTGCAAAATGTTGATTTAAATAGGTCATATGTCTTGTATATATGTATTTTTGTTGCTTTTTTATGTCAACCGTGTTGCTTATTGATGACAAATATGTTGCTTAGACATTGTATATTTGTTGCTTACAAGTATTACGTGATTTTGCTATGGTTTTAGATGGTAAAATAACATCTATATTATTTTGTGTAATTTCCCTAATTTCATGGGATATGATTGATTGGTTTGGACTAATATACCCCCTTTATTTTTTTTAATTAGGCATTTTTATATATTTTAAGCATATTTATTATTAGTCATTGAAATTTGTTGATATGTGGTCCAGATTTGATTTTACATACTTACCTAAGGCATTGGTCTCATATAACCCTTCCCCTATATATATATATATATATATATATATATAGATTGTAAGTTTCGTAAGCTGAATGAAATTGATCGATTTCAAAAAGAAAAAAAAAGTAAACTTTCCAAATCACATCCTTTTCCTTTTATTTTAGGGTGGCGCTAATCACACCCCCAATTTTGATTAATTCATCCACCTATATATAACTTCAAAAATGCCATTGTCTTAAAAGACTATAATACCCTTACTTAAGGAAAAATTCAAATACACCCCATCATTTATTACACTTATAATCTACTACAACACACACACCCACATCATTCATCTACATTCTTCTTGTTCTTCTTCTTTCTTAAGAAAAACTGAAACTTTTTTCTTATAAACCCTAGATTTTTCAACACCAATGTTGTTGCTTATATGGACAACAAAGAATTCATTCCCCCAAATAATGTAAGTATCTTCTTAGTTTGCAGGTTAAAGTATGTAATTTATCCAATTCTACCGCTCAAAATTGTTGTTGCATCACTGTTGTGCGACACTTGGCACGACCATCCCACATGGAACGATCACTCACTTCCAACTTGTCACATGGCACGATCACTTAATTCCATCATGCCATATATGGCACGATGTGTTTTCCATGATCGTGCCATCATACCATGTGGCACGATGGAGTGAGTGGCATGGTTGCATGGTGGCACGGTCACACACTATCTTGACAGAATATTTTTTTCGGCTTGTTGATATATTTTTTAATAGGGAACAAACTCGTTGCCTACGGAATATAGTATTGTTTGTCCTCCCAATAATAATGAGAATGTTTAAGAGCTTTGTGTTGTTACGTATTACACACACGTGTTCACGACGTACGAGTTATTTAGTTCTCGGGATAAATTATTTGATTGGGTGCGTGAGAGAGGACATAAGCATGACATGGTTATTGTAATAAGTTCGTCGGACAATGGTCAAGGAAAGAAAAGACATCGGGTATTTTTGGCTTGTGAACATAGTGGGCATTACCGTGAATCGAAAAAGATGATGCTAACAAAGTTGAAAAAAAAGTGTCTAAGAGAGAAACTATAACAAAGAAATGTGATTGCAGTGTGCATAATCATGAACAAAGAAATGTGATTGCCCAAGTATCAATTGAAGGAGAATGGCTACTAGAAGTGAATGAAGTGTGCATAATCATCCAATTACACAATATTTGGAGGGTCACTCTTTTGCAGGTCGATTATCAAGAAGTGAGGAAGAATATGTGTTGGACATGTCACACGGCAATACTCGGCCGAAAGACATTTTGTTTGGCCTACAAAATAAATTTCAAGATAATAAGTCCACAATAAGGACTATGTACAATGCTCGTATGAATAATAAAGTTATCGGGCGTGAGGGTCGATCTCAAATGCAACAACTTATAGACGACACCATATCAGAAACATGTCGTTGCACCAAATCCGGCACGACCTGCTGCACAAAAGGTGGAACCTCCTGCTGCACCACTGTCGGAACCTCCTGCTGCACCCCATTCTGGACCAAATCCGGAACCAACGCCTCCACCTCCCGCCACACTAAAGGCGGGACCAATGCCTCTATCTCCCTCTAAACCAAAACCGGCATGATGGCCTCAACCTACAGTCGCACTAAGTCTTCTAATTGAGCCCAATCGACAGCTAGAGAGGGTGTGGATATAGGCAGAGTGTTAGTCCAAGTGGCTACAAAAATCTAGAGGGAGGGTGAATATATTTTCCTGATTTTCCAATTTGTGCCCTCTTTTTCGAATATGTAAATGGTAGAGAAATATAAGTGCAGAAAATAAATCAACACACAATGATTTATAGAGGTTTAACCCACCTAGGGCCTAATCCTCTACCACCCAGTATGTCCGAATGGATTTTGAAAAGAAAAAAGTTTATTGATACCAAACAAATACAACATTTACCTTGAAGGGTACTACACTCTTCTTACAACACCATTTATGAAGATTACCACAATCTTCTAACTGCACCGAACTCTTCTTCACCTTAAAGAGCACCAAACTCTTCCAACACCTTGAAGAGCACCAAACTCTTTAACACGAAAAGCACCAAGCTTTTCAATCAATCACCTCTCATCAGCCAAACGTGTTCTTGTCAAAAGAACACTAACAAGGATTTCTTATTTTGGATGATGTTACAAATACAATCAAAATTACACTTTAAATGAAAATTTACAACTTAAAAGTGCAAATGTAATCAAGAAGGAAAACCTAGTAATCAATATGTGAAAGTGATGTGTTTAGGCTATTATAACAAGAATGTTAAAAATGAAAGCTTAGAGAAGTTTTATGATTTTCTTGTTGTGTTGTATGATTATGTTGATCCTTCAAGCCCTCATGTATCCATAGGAGAGCTACTTGATTCGAATTCCAACATAGGCTCCTCCTAGAAGAGTGAAATCTGTAAAAGAAATGCCAAACAATTGAAGACAATAGATGTTAGAATCAAAGCCACAATTTCATAAAAAGTTGTCTGATGTAACAGATAGTTTCTGCTGATAAAGCCGACCGGTCGCCCTTTAACAAGAAAAAAAAAACGTTGAGAATATTTAAACACGAGTTGCCCTGGGGATGGACCGGTCACAGGCTAGGGCGACCGGTCAACCTAGGGATGCGACCGGTCCCCTAGGGTCCAACCGGTCCACCTCGAAATAGAGGGATTTTTGTTGAAAACTCAACATCCCGGACACCGGTCGCCCGACCCACCGGTTGACCTCCCTCTGCATGTTCTCTATTTTCAAGTTTTAAACACGTTCAGGTACGGGTCGCCTTATAGGGCGACCGGTTGACCTCAAACCAGAGGAGTTGTCCGATTTTTGTCAAAATTAAAGTTCAAGAAGTACTTCAAAAACTTAGTATAAATCTTTGAAAATATTTTGAAGTATTTGGACAATATTTGGGGACATTGTTTTGGTATAAAACTCATTTATATTTTTTTAATAAGTTGGGAGTACTGGTTAGAGGGGAGGGGATAAATTCCAAATAAACTGAAAGATACAGGGTTCGAACCTTGGTCAACACCCTTGCAAAAGGTAAGTGATACCACTTGAACTACAAGCTAGTCGTGTATAAAACTCATATATATGAAATCATCAAAATTAAGATAAAATAATGATCTAACAAACTCCCCCTTTTTGATCATTACAAACCAAAACAATTTTAAGAGTGCGATTTAACAGCAAAATAAGTTTTTCCAGTCAAAAACAACTATTCATTTTAAGCGACACTTTTCATGATGAAAAACATAAGGATAGGAGCAGAAAGTTTTTCAAAATAAGTATTACAATCTCCCCTATCAATAAGCATGCATAAACACGCAACTTTAAAAGCTAAAAGCTTATATTTTGCAGATATGACTTTAAACTTATGAGCTTAAAAGTTCCCCCGTCAGAAATAGGTCATTAGTCATAAGGCATAATAATTTCAAGAGCAACAATCCATTGTCCTTCCACATCTTATAGCTTTTATCACTGAGCTTTTTCTGCGAGCTTTTGAGCTTCTCTAGCTCATTTGATCTTACCACCAGCTTATAAGCTCATTCCATTTTTCTCCCCCTTTGGAATCATCAAAAAGACTATTAGCACGATAAAAACATCATAAATAGACATCAAGGTGCACATTAAATATCAAGAATATGAAGCTCTAGAGTTCCAAAATATAAGGGCAATCAATTGAGAAAGTATTTAGAGGCTCATTTGATAGATAAGACTGTTTGATACATGTTTTTATCTTAATTTTGATGATTTTATTTTGTCACCAAAACAAAGCTTTTAAAGGTTGTCCAAATACTCCTAAATGATTTAAAATGGTTTTAATATTTTCCGGAGTATTTCCTCAAGTTTATTTTTGATAATAATGGACAACACTTTTAATGATTTTATATCAATGGACTTTTTACTCCTAAACAAGATTTCTAAATGTTGTCTAAATACTCTCGATTGGTTTAAAATATTTTTACTATATTTTCGGAGTATTTCTTGGGTTTTATTTTCAACTAAAATTGGACAACATTTACGCTCGTCAGATCGACCGGTCGCCCTATAGGGCAACCCGCACTGAAGATGTTTTTAGAAACAGAAAATGAGACGGAAGGAAAAAACAAGCGGTCGACCGTCGCTTCGGCGTCGACCGTCCGGTCGACCAATGGCCGATCGACTGCAAGTTTCATTGTTGAAACAGATCAACCCCTTCGTATTTTTGGTTAGGGAGACCGGTTGAGACAGGGTCGACCGGTCGAAGCCTACATCGACCGGTCGCCTGTAATTTTTCAAAGTGTTCTCATTTTCTCTTATTTACGTGCGACGGTCGCCTGTGTATTGACAAAGAAAAAATATGACCGTTTGACAAGACACATTTCCTTAAATTGTGGGATTGATTTCTAACAGCTATATTCTTGATTTTAATTGTATTTTTCTCAGAGATTTTCAATCCCCAAGAGGAGTTTATGCTTGATCAATCATCTCCTATAAATAGAGGAAGTTTTGGAGCAACCAATACAACAATTGAGATACAACACAACAAGATACACTTCAAGCAAACACTTGGTCTTTCATTGTTATTATTCTTGTTGTAAAATTGCCTAGCTTATCACTTTCACATCTTTGAGGTCTAGGCTTTTCTTGATTACACTTCGTACTCAAATTGTATTATTCATTATTGAGTTGTAATCTTGATTTTTGGTTATCATTCAAACACAAGATATCCTTGTGAGTGTTCTTGTGGTAAGAGCACACTTGGATGATCTAGGTGATAGGTGAAGAAGATTGTGGTAATCTTCTTATTGAGGTGTTGAAGAATTTGGTATTCTTCAAGGTTGAAGATTGTGGTAATCTTCACAAGGTGCCGTTGAAGGAAGATTGTGGTAATCTTCAAAGGGAGATTGTGGTAATCTCCAAAGGTGGTGTTAAAGAAGAGTGTGGTGCTCTTCAAGGTGTTGTAAGTTGAATTTGTATTAATTTTGGTAATTAATAAAATTCTTTTTCTTTTCAAATCCATCCCTGATATACTTTGGGGTGGTAGAGGATTAGGCCCTAGGTGGGTTGAACCTCTTTAAATCGACGTGTGTTGTTTATATTCCGCACCTTTATTATTGTATTTGAGCATTCGGTTTTAAAAAGAGGGCGAAATCGAAAGATGGAGATAATCTATTCACCCCCTCTAGATTATCGTAGCCGCTGACTTACAAGTGGTATCAAAGCCAAACTCTTTTGGCAAGCTCGTTTCACATCGCGAGTGAAGAGAAACGATCGACGGCTACGAACGAAGCTCATCTATCCGACACCTCCACCACCAAGCCACCACTATTTGATTCCAAAAATTTTATTTTTGGAAAGAAAGAATGGAATGTTATTTACAAGGTTGCGGGTTCGACATTTGGAACACCGTCATAAATGGAGAGTCCATTCCGATGAAAGATACACCACACACCAAAGAGCTCAATGATGAAGAGAAGAAATTCATCTCCTTAAATGGTAAAGCTCTTAATATTTTGTATTGTTCATTTACTAATTTGGAATATGAACATATTATAGGAATTCCATCGGCACATGAAGTATGGCAAAAATTAGAAGCCATCTATGGAGTATTTGCAAATGAAAGGAGTCAAACAAAAGCATCTACTTCTCAAATGGATACAATGTCAAATCTAAGGAACAAGCCTCTTACAACTTCCAACTATGAAGAAGTTGAACATTGCTTTATGGGCATTGAAGAAGAAAATGAGGTATGTCTTAAGCCCTCTACTTCTTATGATATTGTTATTCAAAATGATTATAGTGATTTGCAAAATGATTTTGATGATCTTCAAGATGAATTCCAAAGCTTGCTTGTTAAGTACAAAAATTTGAAAAAGGAATTCAATATTTTGAAAAATGATAAGGATAGTTTATTTACTTCCTATGAATCACTATCATGTGCTCACACCACCACTCTTGATAAGGTTAGAAACCTTGAAATAGAAAATAGTACTCTTGTTGAGAATATTGATTGCATGAAAAAGGATTTATTAAAATCCAACTTGAGTACCAATAAAATGTCCAATATTGTTGATACTCATAATTGTGATAAAGGACTTGATCATAAGCCTAATGTTGTTAATCATATGAAAAAGGATCAAGTCACTATGCATATTGGTCATTATGCTTCTAGAATTATTACTTGTTTTTATTGTGGCAAAAAGGGTCATACGGCTAATTCTTGTCGGGCTAGAAATAGCTCTAAATATTGTTGGAGACCTAAAAGTCTCAAAGCTAATCTTAAAGGACCCAAACATATGAGGGTACCACAAAACAATGTGCTATTAGGTACCCGACAAAGCAAAAATCGGAGAAAATTCATGCCACCAAGAAAACATCAAATGAACGTTTCATTTTTTCAAAGAAGAAGAAACCATCAACCATGGGAAGGTAACCAATCTTGGAAATGGAGAAGTCTTCATCAATAAAGTGACTTCTCAATGGGAAGATATCAAAAACAATGGGAAAGACACAACCCATGGAAACGGCGTAATTGGTAAACCGTATCCCCCCATTTGTATATGCATTTTATTTTTAAATCTATGCATACTTTTAATTGTGTCTTGATTGCAAAATGAATCTTCAAGTATTTATTTTTAATATAGGTCTCTTATATATTCATGAGTTTCAAATTTTTTAAAAAAAGAGACCTTGCATGATTTTCTAAAACTCTTGTGCATTTTATTAGACTTATGTGGCTTATTATCTCTTATGAAATCTTATAGCATAAGCTCTTTTGATATCTCATATTACTTGCCTACACTTGTATTTTCTATGCAAATTTTGTCTAAGAATTGTGTAGGATACATATTTCATACTCATTGGCTATTACGTCATCAAGTTTCTTAAACCATCGAGGTATGTCTACTCGTATTTTTTCTTTAATCTCGATATTATGCTTATGCACATATCTTTCAAGATATTTCATTTTAACCCCTTAAGTGCCCCTAAATGATTTTTGGCAAATACTTTCTTTAAAAAGGGCACTACTTGTTAAGTCTCGATTTTATCGTTTATATGTTTTCCCGAAACCCATATTTGTTGGATATAGTCCAAACTTATATTTTTGCAAAGTTTTAAAACTTTTGGGGTGAAAAATCGTATTTTGAAAAACTTTGGGAAAAAGAAAATTACCTGGGACGGTCAAAGCAGGGGGACGGCCGGCGCCTCACCTCGACCGGCCGCCCCTACCTCGGCCGCCGCCTGTGCTATTTTTTTGCACTTTAAAACATTCTGCCCTCAACTCTTGAAACAGACTCTAAAAATCATCCCCAAACCCTATTGTGCGAAAACCATCCCTTTTCTTCTACAATCTTCAATTCTTCATCAATCCTTGAAATTTTTCTTGCTAATTCACTTCTTTTTGCAAGAACTTCACATATATGGCACCTCCAAGAAATTCTACCGAACGAAATCCTCAAAAGAGGAGAAGGAGGCAAAGGGGTGAATCTTCTTCCAATCCACAACAAGATAATATTCTACAAGGAGACTATCAAAATCGGCTTACGGAAGAGGAGATTGCCGAATTAAGAGTTTGGGGTTTCAAAATCGAGCATTCATTGGGACTCTAGTAAGTTATCACTCCTCTACGAGCCTCCCTCTAGAGCTAATAGATTTCGATTTTTAAATAAACTTGCGGAGGAACATTATGAGAATATTGGATTGAATGATAAGAAAATTGCGTGCACCCGTATGGTTCGTTTTCAAGCATTTCATGATGAATTTCCGATATTAGAGCTTATTTTGAAATTCAAGGATGGGTTTCACTTTGGGATAATCCGTGTTTGCACTATGATGACGAGCTTATAAAACTTTTCTATGCAAATATGTGGTTGGTTGATGCTACGATAGATAATCCTTTGGAACTTCACACATTTGTTAATGGTAGGCATTTTTCATGGACATTGGCCGATATTTGTGATCACTTTAACGTGCCAAATGATGGAGTAGTCAATGTGGATTGTGCCCATTGGGATGATAACATTTTCGGTGTTTCACTAGATGATGTGAAAACCTTTTTTAGAGTATATCCCGGTGACATACTCGGCAATGCCGCCAAATTATCGGATTATATCTATCATTTGCTCCTATTGTGTTTGTGGAAAGGAAGTAAAACTTCCAAGTAATCTCGAACTCTTTCTCACCTATAAGATTGTTCGAGGAGAAAGAGTAAATTATGGGGCAATTTTTGTATATTGCTTGTTGGAATCTAGAAAGCTTACCAAGAAGAAATATACATTGGGAAATTTGATTTGCCGACTCTTATACTTATCGGGATACCCGGAAAATGAAATGAATACCAAATTCGTCACAATGATTTTGATAATGCCAATATTCTACAAATGGTAAGAATGCGATGACATTTACCACGGGTTCCTACCAAAGCCGCTAGGGGACGTGCCGACATCAACAACAACCTCGGGATGATTTCTTTAATGACAATGAGGTTGAAAATATTGGAAGAGGTGAGTCGACGAACAAGGAGATGATGTGGGGAATGAAGAGGAAAATGAAGAAGAAAATGTGGGAAATGAACAAGAAATTAGGGAGGAAGAAAATGAGGAAGGAGATGAAGACGAGTTGGATGTTGAAGATCTAAATCTCAAAGAGAGAATGGCCAAAGTGGAAAGAGAAACATTTAGAGATGTGGCCTCTCTTAGAAAAGAGCTCCGGATTGTGAAAAAGGAAAATTCTAGTTTGAAGAAGTCAATTGGCAAATTGAAGAAATTCATCAAGACCTCATACCCGAACTTGCTTCTCTTCTGATGAGGAATGATACCCCACCCCCTTTACTTTCTAGCATTTTCATTAATGATGTTTTGTATTTTTGATGAACTTTTGTAAAACTCATTTGTACTAATGATATTTGCTTGTTTTTCTTAAAGGGTTAAAATTGCAAGTTGATAATGACTTGTGAATGATCATGACTTTGATGGAGTATTTGATGGTAAAAATACTCTTAAGCATTGTTTGATAATTGGTATGAAGTACTTGATGGTAAAAGTGCTTCTCTTAATGTTTTGACCTTTATGCTTAATTGGGTATGTTGGAATTTTTGACATTTGATACATATATTGTGTAAGGCATGACTTATTACTTGGTAGATGTTCTTTTTTTTTGGCATTTGTAATGCCTTGATCATTCTTAGCTTATCTCAATTGGGTTGAACCCTTGAGAATCTACTTTGAGCTCCTTACTTGATGAACTATTGTTGCATTTGTTGCATATGATCTTTTTTGAGCTTTGGAATGAGGTTGATTGATGATATGAAAATTTTTGGCTTGAACCATTTACAAAGGTTATATACAACTTTTTTTTTCACGCACACAAGGTGTTCGTTGTAATGTCGCAATGAAACTTCCTACTTCTACATGATTCTCTTGCTTCAAAATGTCCTAAATTTTTTTTTTTTGAAATCATGTTTTTAGCATACTAATGAGCTTATGAATCTTTTATGTTTCTATTCTCCAATTTTCCTTGGATTACTATGCTTTAATAGCTCAACGCGGTTATTAAACCGTCCCTTTGGCGCTTTGATATTATTGTATGGTGTTTTCACCATCCTAACATTCTTTTGATGATTCCAAAGGGGAGAAAAACAGGATATTGGCTCATTAGCTCAAAGAAGCTAATAAAAGCTTGTCATAAAAGCTATAAGCTATGGCTCATAAAAGCCATAAGTTGTGATTTGTTCTTAGTCCAATTGTTGCTTGATGGACTTATAAAATTGATTAATGATGTTTTGTGACAGGGGAGCTTATAAGCTCTTAAACAAATTGTAAAAGCTAAAGCTTTTAGCTTATGGTAAATTGCTTTTACATTATTCTTGATATGCTTGTTGATAGGGGGAGCTTGTGCTTATTATTGAAAAATATTTACTCCCTACTTGGTTGCTTTAATATTTTTTGAAATTTTGGTTGCTTCGAAACGGTCAAATGTTTTTACCGGAAAATCATTTCTAAAATTGCTTTCTTAGTTTGTGTAAAAATTGTTTTGGTTTGTAATCATCAAAAAGGGGGAGATTGTTTGATACATGTTTTTATCTTAATTTTGATGATTTTATTTTGTCACCAAAACAAAGCTTTTAAAGGTTGTCCAAATACTCCTAAATGATTTAAAATGGTTTTAATATTTTCCGGAGTATTTCCTCAAGTTTATTTTTGATAATAATGGACAACACTTTTAATGATTTTATATCAATGGACTTTTTACTCCTAAACAAGATTTCTAAATGTTGTCTAAATACTCTCGATTGGTTTAAAATGTTTTTACTATATTTTCGGAGTATTTCTTGGGTTTTATTTTCAACTAAAATTGGACAACATTTGCCTCTCGTGTCGACCTACGCCCTATAGGCAACCCGTGACTCAAGATGTTTTTAGAAACAAAAATGAGACGGAAGGAAAAAAAGCAAGCAGTCGACCGTCGCTCAAGGCGTCGACCGTCCGGGTCGACCGGCGCCAATGGCCGACCGTGCACTGCAAGTTTCATTGTTGAAACAGATCAACCCCTTCGTATTTTTGGTTAGGGAGACCGGTTGAGACAGGGGTCAACCGGTCGAAGCCTACATCGACCGGTCGCCCTGTTGTAATTTTCAAAGTGTTCTCATTTTCTCTTATTTCTGTGCGACCGGCCGCCTGTATTGACAAAGAAAAATATGACCGTTTGACAGCAGACACATTTCCTTAAATTGTGGGATTGATTTCTAACAGCTATATTCTTGATTTTAATTGTATTTTTCTGTAGATTTTCAATCCCCAAGAGGAGCCTATGCTTGATCAATCATCTCCTATAAATAGAGGAAGTTTTGGAGCAACCAATACAACAATTGAGATACAACACAACAAGATACACTTCAAGCAAACACTTGGTCTTTCATTGTTATTATTCTTGTTGTAAAATTGCCTAGCTTATCACTTTCACATCTTTTAGGTCTAGGCTTTTCTTGATTACACTTCGTACTCAAATTGTATTATTCATTATTGAGTTGTAATCTTGATTTTTGGTTATCATTCAAACACAAGATATCCTTGTGAGTGTTCTTGTGGTAAGAGCACACTTGGATGATCTAGGTGATAGGTGAAGAAGATTGTGGTAATCTTCTTATTGAGGTGTTGAAGAATTTGGTATTCTTCAAGGTTGAAGATTGTGGTAATCTTCACAAGGTGCCGTTGAAGGAAGATTGTGGTAATCTTCAAAGGGAGATTGTGGTAATCTCCAAAGGTGGTGTTAAAGAAGAGTGTGGTGCTCTTCAAGGTGTTGTAAGTTGAATTTGTATTAATTTTGGTAATTAATAAAATTCTTTTTCTTTTCGAAATCCATCCCGGATATACTGGGGTGGTAGAGGATTAGGCCCTAGGTGGGTTGAACCTCTTTAAATCGACGTGTGTTGTTTATATTCCGCACCTTTATTATTGTATTTGAGCATTCGGTTTTAAAAAGAGGGCGAAATCGAAAAGATGGAGATAATCTATTCACCCCCCCTCTAGATTATCGTAGCCGCTTGGACTTACAAAGACATGATCTCCATAAATATATAAGTCAATGATAATCAAAAGAGTCATGCAAAAGATGAAATTCATTGATTCTTTTTATCAAAACACTTGGCATGCATAGGATAAAATCAAAGTTGTATATGACATTGATATACTTAATCATGCCCACAAAATCAATACCAATCCTAAATCTACAATCATATATCATCATAATACACAATCCTCAACATATAAATACAAGAATTACAACAATTCATCAAATTCCAACAAAGTTCTCAAGGGTTCAACCTGATTGAGATTAAAGAGGGAATTAAACTTACCAATGATTGTGGAAGATGAATAATATGGAAGAGATATACATTATAGAAGCCCAATATAGTAGAAATTGCAAAAGAAAATTATTTTGAGTGATTAGTGTGTGAATTGGGCGAAGGGGTGTGAACATATGAAAAATAGACGAAGTATCGGACAGAACCAATATATGTCAAGAAATTGCTTAGGGAGACCGGTAGACCCCTTGATCGATCGGGTACTGCTCAGATTTAAGTCATTCGAGAAAAAAATGCGATTTTTCACCCTTAAGTTTTAAAAATGCACAAAATACAATCATAGACCCTTTCGATATGCATTATACCTAAACGAGCTCAAATAGAAGTAAAAGACTCGGTGGCTAACGGTTTTGCAAAAATATCCGCGAGTTGATCTTGCGACGGAACAAAGCACATCTCAATTTTTCGTTTAGAAACATAATCCCTTAGAAAATGGTGTCGAACTTCAATATATTTAGTTCGGTTATGATGAACCAAATTTTGAGAAATGTTTATAGCGGACGTATTGTCACAAAAAATAGGAACATTTTCGAAAGAGCATTTATAATCCGCTAGAGTTTGTTTCATCCAAAGAAGTTGAGAACAATAAAAGGCCGCGGAAATGTATTCGGCGTCGGCCGTTGATAAAGATACACAATTTTATTTCTTCGAAAACTAAGATACTAGGCAATCGCCTAAAAATTGACATAATCCGGAAGTACTTTTACGATCATCAATGTTTCCCGCATAATCCGAATCACTATATCCTTTTTAAAGAGAAATTTTCATTCTTTGGATAAAATAAACCATAAGAAATAGTGCCTTTCAAATATCGAAAAATTCTTTTAACAACACTTAATGAGATTCTTTGGGATTGCATTGAAATCGAGCGCATAGGCATACATCATGAAGAATATCGATCTATGAGAGTAATAAAACTTGATGAACATACCTCAATTGTGTTTTTGTTAACCAATTCAAACTTGACCAATTTGATGTAGATAACCATTATGATCATTTGTTCTTTAATATCAAAATACTTCCTGCAAAATCTTGAAAATTTCTTGCACAAAAGCATACTAGTACCGGATAATATCGACTATGTTTTTTTTTTGAGGGAGACTATGTTGATATGAATGGGATATACTATATTTTGAAGATAAAAGTTGTAATATACTTAAATCCGAATGAATTGTGTATTCCATTGATTACAAGGTACACTTATATACAAGTTGAGAGCAACCAAAATAAGGAAATTAAATCAATAGGCTAATCTACGGGATTCTAATTATATCCTAATTGATATACAATATCTATACTATATTAACACTCCCCCTCAAGCTGGAGCATATATATCAATAATACCCAGCTTGTTACAAATATTGTTCATTCGCACTCCATTCACTGCTTTAGTGAATATGTCTCCCAACTGGTCTTCGGACTTGACATAACCCAAAGAGACGAATCCTTCTTCGACTTTATCACAAACAAAGTGGCAATCTATCTCAATATGCTTGGTTCATTCATGAAATACATGATTTGATGCAATATGAAGGGCAGCTTGGTTGTCACACCAAAGTTTAGCGGGAAGAGTAAGCTCAAACCCTATTTCCTTTAGTAACCGATGTATCCATACAATCTCACAAACCGAATCAGCCATGGACCTATATTCTGCTTCAGCAACTGACCGAGAAACCACATTTTGTTTCTTGCTTATCCATGAAACAAGATTACCTCCCACAAAGATACAATACCCTAAAGTGGACCTTCTATCATCTTTACAACCTGCAAAGTCAGCATCAGAATATGATTCAATTATCCCGGTAAAACATTCCACCTTTGAATGACCATGTCACCCATACAACAATCCACGTCCAGGAGCCCCTTTCAGATAACACAAAATTTGCTCAAGAAGTGCCCAATGACTAACAGTAGGAGCAGACATAAATCGGCTAGCAACACTTACTGCAAACACAATATCAAGATGTGTTACAGTAAGATAATTCAACTTCCCAACAAGTCTTCGATACCGCTCAGGATCATGGAACGAGGAACCACTATCTTTTCAAGTTGCAAGTTGGGAGTCATCGGGGTACTACAAGATTTTGCTCCTATTTTCCCAGTTTCCTTGAGTAAGTCAAGCACATAATTTCCCTGAGAGAGGAATATCCCGCTCTTACTTCTCATTATTTCCACTCCTAAAAAATACTTGAGAGATCCCAAGTCCTTTGTCTGAAAGTGGGAGTGGAAGAACGACTTTAGCCCTAAAATCCTAACACTATCATTTCCTGTAATTACAATATCATCAACATAAACAACTAGTAAAATGATCCCATGCTCAGAGCGTTTGTAGAACACCGAATGATCAGACTTACATCTTAGTAAGCCATATTTCAAAATGATCTGACTAAATCTATCGAACCAAGCCCGAGGACTCTGCTTCAAACCGTATAAGGATTTTCGAAGATGACATACTTTCCCATGCTCCCCCTGAGCAACAAAACCAGGCGGTTGCTCCATATAGACCTCCTCTTGAAGAAAACCATGAAGAAAAGCATTTTTAATGTCTAATTGGTGCATAGGCCAATCAAAAGTGGCTATGAGAGATATGAACAGCCTAACAGAAGTGAGTTTGGCCACATGAGATAATGTCTCAAAGTAACCAGTGCCATACGTCTGTGCATAGTCTTTAGCGACAAGTTGGGCTTTAAGACGAGCCAGAGAACCATCGGGGTTTACTTTAACTGTGAACACCCACTTACACCCAATTGCCTTTTTGCCAACAGGTAAGTCTACCAAAGTCCAAGTGCCATTATGGTCAAGTGCATTCATTTCCTCAACCATAGCAAAGACGCCAACTGAATGGGCCAAAGCTTCACCAACGATTTTAGGAATAGAGATAGAATCTATTTTTGCAATAAAGGAACGAGAAGAGGCAGACGAATGGTCATAGGAAACAATAGAAGTAATAGGACATGAATCTGTTTACCTTTACGAAGACCAATGGGAAGATCATCAAGAGGAGTTGAAGGTGGTACAGGATCTTCCACCAAAGCAGCAGGCAAATGACATGAATCTATTTCTACCACTGGAGCTGGTTGTTGGCGCCGAGTATAGACCTGAGTAATCGGGGGTCGAGGAGCTTTTGGTAACTGTTCAGACCTTTGGGAGGGAATGACAGGAACAAATTAGACCAAGACATCCTCATCCCTCTCCGGACGAGGTGACACAGAAACAGAGAAGTATGGGAGATGCTCATTGAATGTAACATCCCAAGACACAATATGGAGATTGAGTGTAGGAGAAAAACAATGATATCCCTTTTGCACATGAGAGTACCTGAGGAAGACACATTTGAGAGATTTGGGATCTAGTTTGGTGAGATGAGGTCTCGTATCACGAACAAAGCACGTGCTACCAAAAATCTTAGGTGCGATGGGGAAAATAGGTTTGTGGGGAAAAAGGATAGAAATAGGGATAACATTGTCTAAAACCACTGATGGCATATGATTAATGAGAAAACAAGCGGTGGAGACTGCATCCGCCCAAAATGGTTTAGGAACATTCGCGTGAAACAATAAAACTCGAGCAACCTCAAGGAGATGCCGATTCTTGCGTTCGGCAACACCATTTTGGGCGGGTGTGTCCGGACATGAAGTTCATGCAAAATATCATGCTGAAGCATAAAAGACTGGAATGTAGTAGACAAGAATTCTTTAGAATTATCACTGCGAAGCGTTTGAATATTTGCAGAAAACTGAGTTTTAATTTCAGCACAAAAGGAAAAGAAATGATGAAATACTTCAGAGCGATTTTTCATAAAATAAATCCAAGTAACACGAGAAAAATCATCAATAAAAGTAACAAAATATTTGAATCCAGACTTAGATGACACAGAACAACGACCCCAAACATCCGAGTGAACTAAGCTAAAAAGGGACGCAACCTGCTTATTTATTCTAGGACTTAAATGAACACGAGAATGTTTGGCAAACTGACACGACCCACAATATAACGACGACAAATGAGAAAAATGAGGAGACATCTTCTTGAGACTCTGGAGAGAGGGATGGCCCAGGCGACAGTGCATCTCAAGTGCGGATGAGGAAGATGTACCAACAAGAGACTTTAGCTCCAGGGTATCAAGAATGTAGAGGCCATCAGATTCACGTCCTTTACCAAGGATCTGCTTCGTCGAAAGATCCTGAAAAACACAATAGTCAGGGAAGAATGAGATGCTACAATTCAAAGATTTGGTAAGCTTACTGACCGAAAGTAAGTTGAATGAAAAATTAGGTAAACTCAATACGGAGTGTAATGAAATAGACGGAGTGAGGTGAATAGAACCAGAACCAAGGACACGTGGAGTAGACCCATCAGCAATAGTAACATGAGTGGAGGGTGCATGAGAATGAAATGTGGAGAAAAGATTTGAGTTACCTGCCATATGGTCTGAAGCACCAGAATCAATGACCCATTTAGATCCTTTAGAGATAAGACATGTAGCATAGTTACAGCGTGTCGCCAAAAAGAAAAGAGAGGTGGGTGAGGGTTCATAGTCTCAGTAAGTCTAGCATATCAGAGGAAGAGGCAGTATGGGCAAAAGAACCTTTCTGGTTCTTGGCAGCAAGTTGCGGACAATAATACTTAGTGTGCCCATATTCGTGACAATAAAAACATTCCACCGCATCAGACTCGGAGGTGCGAGAACCACGAGAGGTTGACTCGCCTCGAGATCCACCTCGATTACCACCACGAGAACCCCGACGAGGACCTCCATGAAAACCACCACGACTAATAAGAGCACTATTTTGAGGGGTGGGATGTGAAGGCTGAACATCCTCAGTACGAAAGTGAGAAAATGTTTCCTGTAATGAAGGGATAACAGATTCAGAGAGAAACTGAGACTTGAAAGTGTCGAACTCAGGATGTAACCCAGTCAAAAAACTCATAACGGCAATTTGTTCTCATTGTTGTTGCATGGCCTTCACATCAACACTCAACGGAAGAATAGAATTGAGTTCTTCATAAATTCTATTGAACTCCATAACATAAGTAGTGGGATTTTTATCATGTTGCTCCCCCCGATGAAAAGATTTACAAAGCGAGTAAATCCGAGAAATATTACTGCGACCCGAGTATAAGAAACCCAAATAATCCATAAGTTCCTTGACAAATTCACAATGGTTGACTAAAGAGAGTATCTCCGGCTCAATAGAATTCCGAATCTGGACAAGGAGTTTGGCATCATCACGCAACCAAGCCCGAGCGTTAGCCTTTGGAGGATCAGAGTCAAGGTGGTCATCCTTGTCAATACTTCGTAAATGTACGATAATAGTTTTACTCTAACTAAGATAGTTGGAGCCATTAAGCTTAACATCGGTAATCTTATTCATCATAGGAACGACCTCGGACACAAGTTTAGTATTGTCACCCATAAGAAAAGCAACAAAAGGGTGCAAAGGAAAAATAAATACTGAACATGAACAAAGGAAAAAAAACCCTTCTTTGTTCAAAAGGAAAAAGGCAGCGGCTGGGAAAAAAATTCAAAAAACTTAACGTGGCTCTGATACCATGTAATATACTGAAATCCGAATGAATTGTGTATTTCATTGATTACAAGGTACACTTATATACAAGTTGAGAGCAACCAAAATAAGGAAAAATCAATAGGCTAATCTACGGGATTCTAATTATCTCCTAATTGATATACAATATCTATACTATATTAACAAAAGTCAAGTAACATATACTATGTTTTATAAAATCAAAATAAGTTAATTGCACTTTAAAAGCTATATAAGGTCTCTTTTGAATTGTAGAAAATCGAAAGTATAGGCATAAGACCTCATATCTTGAAAAATATTTTAAAATAAATTTGATAATCGAAAAATATGCACAATAATAATTAATGACTAAAATAAACAATATTCAAGAAGAGGATAAGGGTTACCAATATCGCCATTGCCAAGGGTTGTGTCTTTCCCATTGTTGATTATACCTTCTTATTGAGAAATGATTTTGTTGATAATATCTTCTCATTTGATCATATGGCGCGAACATTTGTTGTTTATTTGATGATTTGAATTTCCTTTGACTTTTATTGTACTGAGTACCTAACATGAAATTATCTTGTGGTACCCTCAAATGTTTGGGTCTATTGGGATTAACATTGAGACTTTTAGGTCTCCAATAATAATTTGAGCTATTTCTAGCCCAACACATGTTTGTTGTATGACCACATTTACCGCAATAGAAACAAGTAATATTTTTGGAAGCATAATGATTCGCATAAGTAGGTACTTGGTTCTTTTTCATATCATTGATAACATTAGGCTTATAACCAAGTCCTAGTTTCAAATGATCACAACATTAAACATCAAGAATTTTGGTCATTTTATTGGTACTCAAGTTAAATTTCATCATATCCTTTTTCATGCAATCAATATCCTTAACTAGAGATTCATTTTATTTTTCAAGAGTTTTAACCTTCTCTAGTGTAGTGGTGTGAGCACAAGAAAGTGATTCATATGAAACAAGTAAACTATCCTTTTCATTTTTCAAGGTGTTGAATTCATTTTTCAAATTTTTGTATTTAAAAAGCATGCTTTGGAATTCATTTTGAAGCTCATCAAAATCACCTTGCAATTCATTAATAAAGAGATGGAAGAATTAGAGCGTACCTCATTGTCTTCTTCAATGCCCATTAGACATTGCTCGGCTTCTTCATCATCGGATGTTGCAAGAAGCTCATCCCACATTTTTGCTTCAGATTTGGCATTCAAGGCTTTGTGAAAGTATTTTTTCTTCCTTTGTTCTTCTTCCTCTTTTGGACAATTGGTAACATAGTGTCCGAGTTTTCTACATCTAAAGCAAAACTTGTTTCTTGCTTTTCTTTCCTTGTTCTTATTTACAAATTTTGTAAATTTTCTAATAAGTTATTCATCTTCATCTTCTTCTTCATCTTCATCATCACTTAAATAATAACTTTTCGATTTTGAGGCAAGACCTTTTGGACTTGATCCCATATCCAGTTGAGAAGTCGATGCTTTTGAATTACTCCTTTCATTTGTATAAACTTCATAGATGAGAAGATTGCCGATAAGCTCATCAAAATTTAGAGTTTCTAAATTTTGAGCTTCCGTAATAGTGGTAACTTTTTCGAACCAAGAGAAGGGAAGAGCATTCAGAACTTTGGTGATTTTATCCTCTTCGGAAATAATTTTCCCAAGTGCAACTAGAGGATTTACAATGTTGTCAAGCCTTCAACCATTTTTGAGATATTTTCTCCATCATTCATAGTGAAATTTTTGAACTCTTTGACCAACATGGTTTTTCGAGCTTGTTTCATTTTCTTTGTGCTTTCATAGATAACTTCCATTTTTTCCCATACATCATGAATGGATCGAATTCCTCTAATACGATTATACCCCGTAGCGGTAAGAGAACAATGAAGAATGCTAAGAGCTTTACCATTTAAGGAGAATATTTTCTTGTCTTCATCATCGAACTCCTTGAGGGCTTTAGGGATTTGAGTTCCATCCTCCTTTTTCTTCATTGGGATAGATACTCCATTAATAACCATGTTCCAAATATTGAATCTGCAACCTTGTAATAAGCACTCCATTCTATCTTTCCAAAATGCATAATTATTAGAGTCGAAGAGAGGCGGTCTATTGAATGAAGCAATGGTTGGAAGATAGCTCCCATTCATAGCCATGGATCTTTCCTCTTTACTCGCAATGAGAAACGAGCTTACCAAAGAGTTTGACTCTGATACCACTTGTTAGTCCAAGTGGGTACGAAAATCTAGGGGGTGAATAGATTTTCCAATTTTCTGAATTGTGCCCTCTTTTTCGAATATGTAAATGGTAGAGAAATATAAGTATAGAAAATAAATCAACACACAATAATTTATAGAAGTTCAACCCACCTAGGGCCTAATCCTCTACCACGCGATATGTCCGAATAGATTTCGAAAAGGAAAAAGTTTATTGATACCAAACAAATACAACCTTTACCTTGAAGAGTACAACACTCTTCTTACAACACCACCTATGAAGATTACCACAATCTTCTAACTCGAAGAGCACCAAAAATTTTACCTCGAAGAGAACCAAACTCTTCCAACACCTCGAAGAGCACCAAACTCTTTAACACGAAAAGCACTAAGCTTTTCAATCAATCACCTCTCATCAACAAACGTGTTCTTGCCAAAAGAACACTAACAAAGATTTCTTGTTTTGGATGATGTTACAAATACAATCAAGATTACACTTTTAATGAAATATTACAACTCAAAAGTGCAAGTGTAATCAAGAAGGAAAGCCTAGTAATCAAGATGCGAAAGTAATGTGCTTAGGATATTACAACAAAAATGTTGAAAATGAAAGCTTAGAGAAGTTTGTTGATTTTCTTGTTGTGTTGTATGCTTGTGTTTTATTTAATCCTTCAAGCCTTCATGTATTTATAGGAGAGCTCATTGATTTGAATACCAACATAGGCTCCTCCTAGAAGAGTGAATCTATAAAAGAAATGCTAAACAATTGAAGAAAATAGTTGTTAGAATCAAAGCCACAATTTCATGAAAAATTTTATGCTGCAACAGATAGTTTCTGTTGATAAAACCTTATAGGGCGACCGGTCGCCCTCTAACAAGAAAAAGACGTGAGAATATTTAAACACGGGTTGCCCTATGGGTGGCCCGATCGACCTAGGGGTGCGACCGGTCCCCTTAGGGTCCAACCGGTCTATCTCGAAATAGAGGGATTTTTGTTGAAAACTCATCATCCCAGGCACCGGTCGCCCGACCCACCGGTTGACCTCCCTCTGCATGTTCTCTGTTTTCAAGTTTAAACACGTTCAAGTACGGGTTGCCCTATAGGGCGATCGGTTGACCTCAAAACAGAGGAGTTGTCCAATTTTTGTCAAAAATAAAGTTCTAGAAGTACTTCAAAAACTTAGTATAAATCTTTGAAAATGCTTTGATGTATTTGGGCAACATTTGGGGATATTGTTTTGGTATAAAAATCATTTATGTGAAATCATCAAAATTAAGATAAAAATATTGATCTAACACGGAGGACCATCTGGAACAGCGTCCTCGGGGGGTGGATGATCATCATCTCGTCCATCGGTGAAGTCACAGGTGAGGTAGGACACTCGGTCCTCTGTCGCTTCCCTGTGACAGGGACTGAAGATGTGGTGCGGCGACGCTGTGTAGACGGAGGAGGAATAGGCGTCGTTGACTTCTTCTTCCCAACCGGGTTATCCCGATGAACATAAAAGACACCAGATCGGAGGACGAGATGGACATGCAATAGATAAGGCAGTCTATCGGCTCTCGCAGCCAAGGTCGGGTGCACATCATTCTACACAATGCAAGAACAAAATCAATAACTAATTAATATCATAAGTTCAAATTTAAAAAACACAAATTACATTATGTACCTAACGATCAAGAAAGCCACGCATATTCACGGAGGACTTCGGAAATCTCCACCGAATGCAACGTGGTATAGCAATATTTGAGACCAGAATCCCACATAAAGCCCCCCAGATGGGGTATGGCCTCTGCATGCCTATATATAAGAAGAACAATAATAATAGTTAAAATGTATGATTTATACTAAATGTAAATTATAAGACGTAAATAACATTAATATCACTTACCAAGAAAGCCCAACTAAATCCGTAAATACGAAAAACCCCAATGGGTCGGGTAGGTAGTCGTGAAAGGTAGTGGGATAAAATCTAGTATGAGTACTTCCTCCAATAGAAAGACTCCCACAGATCCACATCATCAACAAAAGTCCACCACGAATCCTCAATGACTGTGGACCTTGGATCCCACCCGAATAGCAAAAAGAATGTAACCAACAACTTCGCCACCTTCAACTCATTGGATGAATCCTCACGGAATACACCGACTGCAAAATGCATTCATAGATTATCCATCTTCACCTTAACACCCTGGTAGTATCTATTATATAAACCATCGGGAGGCGGACGGTGCTCCATGCTAGGGTTAGACGTGGTCGGGGCAAAAGATAACCCAGTAATCAATGCGTACTCATATTTGCAGAACCGAATCAAATGGTCTCCAATCCGATACCAAATTCGTCCCTCGCGTCCTTTTTGGCAACCTCTTTCGCAATAATAGCATGAAGGGCGACATTGGAGCTGACTCCACGTTTGTCCAACCCCAATAGAAAACCAAAACAGGAGTTTTGAAACTCCTGGTACACAAAATCCCCTGCCATTTTCAACTCCACTTCTAAATCGTCAATAATCGACAACTTGCTATATAAATTGATCTTGGCATTTATCGACATAAAGTTTTCCCTCTTCCAAGCCCATTGTGAAAAACAGTAAAAAAAACACATGTAGCAACAATCCACAATTAGCAAATCACACAGAAAATTTCCAAAAAAAATTTGACAGTGTATATGGCACGATGGGACTTCAAATTGATCGTGTCATCATGCCTTGTGACATGATGGTGGAATTTACTGATCGTGCCATCGTGCCAAAATAGGCACGATGGCACGTTCAATTAGATAGACTAATATGCCACCAGCGTGCCACAAGGCACGATAGTCTATCTAATCGAACGTGCCATCGTGCCTACCTTGGTAAAATGGAACGATTGAATAATTTCTACAATCGTGCCTTGTGGCACGATGGCACGATCAATAAATTCCACCATCGTGCCTTGTGGCATGCTGGTGGCATATAAGCCCAACGTGCCAACATGCCACTTGGCACGATGGCAAGATCGTGCCACCTAGGGTTTCTACGATCGTGCCAACTGTTAGGGGTGTTCATAATTCGGTTAACCGACCGAACTGAATCGAAACCAAAAATTCAGTTTCGACCAAAACTGAACCGAATTTTTCGGTTCGGTTTGTGATTTTTCAAAATTTCGATTTTCAGTTCGGTTTCGATTTTAAGGTTCGGTTCACCAAACCGAACCGAAAACCGATTTTGTTTTTTTTATCTTTTTTTCTTTTTTTGTAATTTCTATTATTTAATAACTAATGTATTTGTTTGCCTTCGTCATAAAGCCTTCAAATCTGATGGAATCTAGACTCAATCTACCCAGTTTTCGTAAGTGAAAAATACAGAAGAAATCAAAAAAGTTCATGATATGAAAAAGATCTCTGGAATAGATAGCACCTTGATTTTACTTCTTGTATTGGATATCTGGATATCAAATAATGCTATTTGTAGAAGAGGTAAAACAATGAAATTAGTCTAATTTTGTAACAACAAAAATTATATATATAAAAGCTTCAATTCTTCTCCAGTTCACGGTGGAAGGAGATTCCAGCAGATCCACGTGGAAAGTTGGTAGATGCTGGTGTTCATAAAGAAAAAAGATTTTGTGCAAAATTTTATTATTTTTTTATTAAATTACGGTTTAACCGAAAAATCGAACAGAAAACCGAAAAAAATTCGGTTTTGACCGAACCGAACGATCTAATACGGTTTGGTTTTCGGTTTTCTATTTCGACCAAACCGAAATTTCGTTCATTTGATTTGACCGAATGAACACCCCTACCAACTGTCGTCTTCTTCCCCAATTCAAATTTCAAAACCAGTCAACGATGGTACCCAAACTTCACCCATCACTTACTCATACCCATCAAATTAAAAACATAAAATCATACTTCTAAATATCCAACAATGGCACATCCAAACTACAATTGCAAGTTAGTTTTAGAAAAAAAGGAGTTTATTACCTCTTTGTCGTCAACCGCCGGGGTGTCTTCCAGTGCCAGTGACGGTGCTGTTGCGTCTCGGCCTGATGTGGATGGTGGTGCTTCCACATCGTCGTCATCATCCTCCGCCATGACCAATCGTCTTCTCCGGTAAGTTTGATAGTCACGAGCCATTTTTGTAATGTAACAGTTTTGGAGGGGTGTATTCTTTTATTTGAGATTAGAAAGTGGGGAGGGAGGTGTATGGTTTGGGGGGTATATTTGGGGAAAAAATAGTGCAAGGGTAAAATTGAAAAAAAAAAAAAGGGAGGTGTATTTAGTAATCGTGTTACATTTTAAAAAATGGGTAGGGATATATTTAGAAAGTGTATGTTTAACAATTTTAGGGGTATGAATAGCGCCACCCTTTATTTTATCCATAAGGTTTAGACATTTAAAATGCAATTATGCAACAGAGCATTGAAAATGAAAATTAATATGAACTATAGAACTTGAAAGTTGAACATATTAAATCTATGAGTAATCCAATAGATGAGGTCATTTAAAATATAAAACTTCAAATAATTCTCTCAAATCTAAATCCTTCCATTCAATATGTAAGAAATAAGAACAAGATAGATCTCATGTCTATCCAAACCAACCAAAATTGGATAATCAACTATTTTCACAAGCTACTAAAACTAAAAATAACCTAAAAGAATTATCACACAATCATATACAACAAGAGTGACAACTTCCCACCAGGACAAAATGAAAGGAAAAAAGGAAAAAACAGAAAAAAAAAATCCTATTGATACATATTGCTGGCAAGATTACATTTCGTTTGTAATAATTAAAAATACAACTTGGCAGTGGGTAAAGGAGGATTCAATCATCAGCTGTTAAAAACCAAACACACCTTCCAATTTTGTGCAGGCACTTGAAAGTTACAACCCATTGAAGATCAATTTGCAAATCAACGGGAGAGTCAATATCGGAGGAAATTATCCTCCGTTGCTATGCAATCGTGTATCCGACCAATAAGCAGCCTTCGGAATTTGATAATACATAAACAAATCGTAAGTTCTTCAGGACGATATCGGTTCGTATGGATATTGTAACCAAGGATGTTTTAGAGCCTCTGATGCAGAAGGCCTCTTCTTTGGGTTGACTTCGAGCAGATGAGCAACAAAGTCGATGAATCCTTGGTCTCCCATTGGCAAACGATGTCTTAAGGATGACTTTTTGGGTATCAAGTATTCAAGCCTGTTGGTATCCTGAGGAAGATAGAAAAAGCTGAGTACCTCTCATGTGCTCAATAAAGATCACAAAAGTATAATGGTTCATGCAAAACTTGAAATAAATACTGAGAGGGTTAATTACAAAAACTAACCCTTAGCTTAATTACAAAAAAAACAGTTATCTTTCAAATTTACAAAATACCCCCCTGACATTTATTTGTATTTTAAAAATTGCACTCGGGAGGGTGTATTTATTATGTAAATAAAAACCTCAAGGGGGTGTTTTCAGGAGGGTTATTTGTGATTTTGAAAGATAACTGAAGGTTTTTGTAATTAGGCTAAAACATCAGGATAGGATTGAGATTTAATGTTCCACATTCCTATTCCATTTTCTATTCCATCGGAATTGGATGAATGCCGCGATGATGCCATAATTATATACATGTCATTCATCCAACACAATGGAATAAAAAAGTGGAATATGAGACCTAGACTCAAAACATCTTGGGTAGTTTTTGTAATTATCCCATACTGAAAAGGAAAGCATGACAACATGAAATGCAGCACAGGAACAGTACAAAATGGCTTTTCAATATGCCCCAGTATTACAAAATATTTTTTGTCAGCATGATGCATTGAATATGAAAAATATAGAGAAAAGAGGAAAGAAAAACAGGAGGTTACCTGATTCCTTTCATAAAGCATGTGGTTTTTGGTGAAATATTTGTATGTATCTCTTCCTTTTGCAAGCATCTCTAGCTCAATAGGGCCTATGATTCCAATTACTCGCGCAAGTAAAGTGGCAGGAGAATCATTTTGAAAGAGCACCTATTCAGAAAACATTACCTTCACTTTATATTGGAGTTTCATGAGGTAATAACATTGAAATAAAATTAAGAAGAAGAAGAATGACAACAAAAGAAGCCTCAAAAAGTGACGCAAGAGACGAGGAGCAAATAAAAAAACATCGCTTTTAGACATTAAATGGATAATTGGCCCAACCCCTTTGCACAAACCCTCCAAGAGTTAATCAACTATCTGATAAAGTTCACTGCACAATCTTACATAGCAATCAACAATCTGAAAGTGCAAATTAACTCTCCCCAAAGAACAAAAAGTTTCTAAAAGCAAACAATACACTTAAGAGAGAATGCCTAATCACTGTAATAAGATTATTTTATTCTGAATTTAAGGTCGCGGATCAATTCTATGGACAGCTCTCTGCTTGCAGGGATTGGATAACATATGTCAACCATTTCTAGACACTGTGACAGGCAGTCTTGTTTGCCATTTTAGATGAGGGAATATGCTTAATTTGGAAAACTTTCCTCCATAATCTAGGCAAATTCAACACTCAACAAGTCAACAGCACCCAATAATTCTTTAGACATCTACGTGTCACAAATAAATCGGTGAAAATACCACTACAAATTCCAAGGAATAATGTAATTACACTCAGAAATTATAGACCCTTTAAGATGGCAGCTGGAGTAGAATGAAAATAGATAATCACAATCCCATTGCCAATGTCATTCCAAGACATACCAAACTCAGTTATGAGCCTAACATTGAATTGGAACACGAAGTAGAGAACAATGAATTGGATGAACTTACATTGCCTGTGCAAAGTTCTGCCAAGATGCAACCAAGGGACCAAATATCAATCTTTTTGTCATATGAAAGTCCCAAAATAACCTCTGGTGCACGGTATGACCTAGATTGAACATATGAACATAGATGATCTGTTTCAAAGCAACTACTTCCCAGATCAATAACCTTCACCTCACATCTACTGTAACTTTTCACCAATATATTCTCAGGCTTCAGGTCACAGTGTATGAGGCCAAGACTGTGTAAGAATTGAAGCGCTTCCAAGCACTGAATAGTGATTGACTGCACAATCGAAATCCTTGTCAGCAACCAACACTTTAATAAGCAAACAAACTATGACATTTGTGACACAAACCTGTAGTCTTGGCATCGTAAAGTAGACTTCTCCCCCAGATTCTCTATTAAATTTATGGAACTCATACAGGTTTGCTTTAAGCAACTCACATACAATCAATAAATGCTCCTGCACACATAGGCAAAGGTCAATAGTACCCATTTTCACACACTATAATTGATGGGATATATTAAAAACATGCAAAGTTTTACATCCAAATTTAGCCTCTAATTCTGCAGAGGTTACTGTCTAGGAAAGATGAACACTAATCATGCCACCTCAAGTTCTTTGATAAATTTGAGCAGAATTTCAAAAAATTGCAGCATATCCAATTCTTTTATTAATGGAGATAGCCCCTATTTCAATAAAATTCCATGATGGATCAATGTGGTTATTTTGGGTAGAGGGCGTGTATATAGTGTTGTACATATATTCCAGGATTACTACAACCAATGAAGTCAATCCCGAAATCTGATATATGCATACTACCAACCAAATATAATTTCTTTACTTTTGTCGTCTCTTCTGGAAATTTCAGCAAGCAAAACCAACGGTGCTCAGACAAAAACATATCATGAAGATTTTCCAGTGTCCTAGTGCTAACAATACAAGAGACTCAAATGAAGCTTTTCTCATTGTGGAGCAGATCCGAACTCACTTTAAAGACAATCATATAATAATGCTATCCAACAATTTTAAGTGTTACTTTGATACTAATAAATAGTTTGTCATACCCAAGGTTCCATTTTTGGAGCATGGAGCTGGGTTGCTTTATGTCATTTCTAAAACTGATAGTTGTTGGTCATAACACTTGTTTATGTTGAGCTGACCTTTTATAGCAAACAATTCGCTTAATAATTGAGCAGGTCAATTGGAAAGGCAGTCAAAGAGAAACCACTTCACCAGCAAAACAAACACAATAATTAGTTTTCTACTTTTTCACATTCATCAAGCTTAACTTTAATCAAGTTTTGGTCAAACCAGGTGCACAGAGGTTCACATGGTGACAGATTTTAGGTAACACAATTGGAATACTATTAATGAACCTATTCCCAGTATTCACTGACCAAAAAAGTGTCTTTCGCCAGGCTGCATCTTTCGTATATTCCTTATAAAACTTGACCTTTCCCAACAATGCCTAAATCTTCCTACGTATCTTACATATTTTCACATTCTGCAGTGCTCTCTATGGATGTAAGCTCAGTTTGATAAGAACGAAAACCACGTCACACAATGCTGTAATAAATAGAAAGACGCAAGCAAGTAGGTTTCCAAACCCCTGATTCTTTACACACTTAAATAAGAAAAGGATGAAAAACATAGCACGTTATAACAGTTTTCTTGATCACCTGTAAACTAACTTGGATAAACACTATAAGAAAAGAACTCTACAATTTAAGGTTAGAACAGAGTGACATCACTCTATTGAGAAATGCTCACTTACCCGATAATAGAAGTAATCATACAACCGTAGAAGATGATACTTGTCAGCAGGATCGTGTTTGTTCACATACTTGAGCAGCTTTATTTCATCAAGGCTCTGATCAAAAAAATCCTTGTTGTTCTTAATAATCTTCACACAGACATCCATGCCAGTGTGCAAGTCATGTGCCTGAATAGCTTTGCTGAATGCAGCTGATCCAAGATATTCAGTGACATGATAGCGGCCGGCAATGACTGAGTTTAAAACGACATGGAAATTTTTGTCCTCTTCAAAGCCAGTCCTAAACAATAAACAGAAGCACAATTAAGGAAACTCGTTTTGTAAGCAACAGCCAGTAGTAGTAAAATGAAAAGAACAGATATGTGGAGTAATTATCATTAACAATTAAGAAAAGAATCCACATATCCAGTGGGAAACTGAATCCTGAAACTACAGTTCTAAAGCATATGTATCCAGCTGCCACTTGACAGAAGCCTTCCTCAACTCAAATCTATGATCTGGTGCACTACAGTGTTATAATGTAACACGAGTACAAGATAGGAAACAAGCACTAGGTAGTAGGTAGAAAAACTACATATCACATAATTTCCTAGTCATTCACATAGACCGAATTACTTCATATCCGAGTAAATCAGAATAGCTATCAACTGTGTATGTCATTGTTCAGCTGCTACAAATTCCCACCCGGCAGCAGTGGCAAATCTCAACTTGGATTCTTGAGGCTGGTAGCTGGGCCTGAGGGAGGAGAAAGGAAGTACATGGGCTTCAAAGTAACCATACTCATATTCTCTTTACGGCTTGCACAACGACTGTATTCCTTATAAAACAATTTTTCTAAATGAATTTATTGGTATTTGTAAGCTTTATAAAAGCTTACGGATAATCGACATGTTTATTCCCCATAAGAGAGCGATTGAAAAAAGTGAAAAGCAACAATATGTAACCAAAATTTCATGTATTAATAAGAACTAATGTGTTAATCAGGCTAGAAGAACTATAATGGAAATTTAAGAAGCGTTAAAAAAGACTTGTACATTAAAAATGCACAAGTCTTGCATAGAAAACATTATTCAGTACCATCATAAAGCTACCCATTAAAGCAAAAGAGCTTCATATAGTTGATTTATGATAGACTTCCAAAATTGTCAAACTAAACTAGGACTTTATATGATCAACAGATGAAAAATGTACATGCCTGTTTTTCCTGTGGACAATCTTCAAGTCGAAGGTTTCAAATTCATCCTCCTGTGCTTTGATTTGCTTCACTTGCTCTTGCACAGCAGCAGCTTCCTCATCCTCCAATGATGCCCCAGGGTCCTCTTCTCTTACCCCTGTTGTTTTTACCTCCCCTTCTTTTTTCACATGTTCCCTATCAATGTATCCATAATTTGAAAGAGAGGAGGGGCTAGAATTTGCTGATTCCCCAGCATTGTTGTTGTTTTCGTCCCTTGAACTCTTAACTGGTGAAGAGTCATTGCTTTTGCGTCTCCATGATGCAAGTGAGTCGTCATTAGCCATGCCACAATCATCAGCTTCCTCACTGAAGACAGTGGTTTCCTGGTTTGACCACAAAGATTTACCTGAGCTTGTTTGCACCAACTGCCCATCTCTAGGAGGAGGAAATGAAAATCCTCCATCAGTGTGATTCTTTGCCAGTGTATATGCCCCCTTTTCATTACTCGTGATAAATTTATCAGAATTATATCTCTTTGTTCTATTATTGTCTTTCTTGGATCGGTCACCAGCAATCTTATCTAAGTCATGCTGTAAATGTTTAGACCCACCAATACTAACATCATGTTCTTGAAAGTTCTCTATGTCGCCATCACTGCTGCCACCAACCAAGCTTTCCCGCACTTCACTTCCTATATCAGCAGCATCACTGTTGATTCCAACACCAATAGATCTAACTGAGCCATGTTGATTATCATCCATACAGATATCATCTGGGCGAGGCCTTCCACATTCACTCATATTTTTTCCATCCCCTAGCATAATAAGTTCATTTGTCTGAGTGACAAAGCCCTGCCAGACAGGTTCTGCGCGCATCAAATTCAGCTCCTCTTCATCCATCAACTGTCCATCGTATTGATCAATCAAGTCATTCTCAGTGTTACTCCTGTACACTTCAGTAGCCAAGAGCCCTACAGGATCGTCTGAAGGTACAACAGTATCAACATTTTTTGATTGCAAATACCGCTCACCGGAGAAGTAAGAATCCTCCTCTGCAAATGACTGATCATCTTCATCATTTTTGTTTTGTCCCCTTTCTTGAGGGTCTGGAACACTCCCTTGCCCTGTCCCCTTCTCATTGTCGCTTGGATAATCAATTTCATGGGCCAGAAACCAGGTCTCATCTTCAATAGGTTGTCTCATATAGCCAACATCATCATCATCTTCATATTCATCAGAGTCCCAGTATTCATTGGGGTAGTCAATGGATTCACTCAATCCATCACCTATAGTTGCAAAACCAGAAACCAGATCAGAAGTATCCTCAGCAATACCCTGACTTACTGAGAGCCAGCTGCCTCCTCCTAGCCTTTTCCCTATGAATCATCATTATTAAAATAACAATAGACAGCAAGGTCAGAAAACAACAAATTAAATTGAACATGTTCGCTCGGCCAGGAAAGCCAAATGATCAAGCTACTACAAGGTCGAAGATCTTTTTTCTAAAGAGTATGAGAAAGGTTGAAAATCGAAAGACAATGCAGAAAATTTGGTAAATAAACAAGCCACCTCTTCAACCACATGGGTGTTTAAGGAATGGAAGACAGAGAAATTTATAAAGCAAATTCAAAGAAAAGAAAACAATTTGTAAGTGGATGAAAATTAGACAAAATTCATCGATTTGCTTGATCCCTTTCCCCTTTTATGTACAGAAGCAGACAAGAGGGCAAACGAAGTGAAATCTCTCCTATTCTGATAGTAGAAAACCAGTGTATAAGAAAGAGGAAATATATTATTACATGATCTTAGCAATCAAACTGTGCTCAACTAGTTCGTAACGCACACTGTTCAAAAGAGGAACAGTATATTCAACAATGTAACATTTTGACAGTTTCTGGGACCAACTACTGGAGTTGCATCCTCGGTTTTGTATATAGGTTCCTTAGAATCAATGTAGCAGGTAACCTAATGATCTACACCATACATATAACCCATTCACAGTGAATTATTCGTCAATTCAACTATAATAGCATACATAGTCTATTCCATCTATGGACAAGGTGATTAACTTATGTATTCCCAATTTAGTTTTTTGTTTAAATTTTTGTCAAGTTTAGATATTGATTGAAAACGGAAAAAAAAATATCACGCTGTATTAGTAGCATGGAAATTGGAAAAGAATAAGCTAAACATTTTAAGTTTTAAGGCAAACCTGAAGGCATGATTTCTTGACCAATAGGTACATCCAGAAATGACCCTATAAGATAAGAATTGTCAGCATTCAAGATCTTTGGACCAGGTCCATCACGTTCATATTTCTCCTCCCAGTGAATATTGAAAGACTTGTCTTCTGACTTAAGTCTGACAGGTGGCAGTCTTGGTAACTCTTCCTTCTGGTTCTCGGATGCAAGATGAAAATCTAATGCACCAAAATCTTTTGGCTCACCTCCCTGAGTCTTCCCAAAGAGAAGAGCTCTCCCCACCTCATCTACTTGCTCCTTTATTGCTGCTCTAATGTCATTGAGTTCTGTTTTTCTTTTTCCATCCCTTTTATCAGCAACAGCAACAGCACTATCATAACTGGTAGAAGTGTCTCCCCTGGAGAAGGGGAAAACAGTTTTGACTGAACAATCTTTCCAAAGCTCTGAAGATGAAGGGGCAGATACATCACTTCTGGACCAGGCATTATCAACAAGTTCATCCTTAGAGCACATACTGCTTGGCTTCTTTTGTCGATCGACTTCCTTAAGCTCACCCTTCTCATGCTTTGGTTCTACACTAGCATTATTAACAGTACCAGGCCAAGACATTTTCTTTTCACCAGAATAACTAGCATCTTCACCAGATTTCAGATTAACCTTACCACCACCAAGAGTCTCAGCTGAAATCAACCTTGATTTTCCAGGAACCTGGAATCCCAAAAAATTGTTTTCATCACCGATGCCACCATCATTCTGGTAAGAAGTAACTGGACCGTTGCTCGTACTGTATTTCTGTGGATACAAATCAAGCACTGTATCATCTGGACTTTTGGAGAAGGTGAAGTTCTTATCACTCAGTCCAACACTCTCGTTAGCCTTGTTCTGCTCCCCAATAGTACCACAGCTTTTCAACATGGTCTCAGACCCATTTCTTCCCCTTCCACACTCTACCTCTTTCACAATCAGCTCCTTAGACGCCTCAGCACTACTTGAGGTTAACGAATCTTTAAGACTTTCCCCACTACGTCGAGAACTTTTTATCTTTTGGTCTTCTTCTGCTACAATGCCCCCATTTACTTCTCCACTTGATTTATTGCCTGAATCCATATCATCGAGAGTAAGTTTTTGAAGAATTTCATTTAAGTCAGGTCTGTTACCCAATTCACTTCGTAAAGCAGCCTCTGCTTTGGTAAATTTGTTCCTTTTCAGGAATTCCAATATAACATCTACCGGACTAGAATCAGCCATATTTAACAAACACTCTCAGCAGTCCAAATAGTCAAGTACTAGAAACACCACTCAACTAAACCTGCAAAATGAGATAAATAAAAAGAGCAGAAACACATTATTTTGAAAGAGATTTAAACATCTCAGATTCCTAATCACTATCATTGTCTCTCAAAATGAGAAATCTAATACAGTATGCTTTCCTTTAGTTCCACGCTCTAATTCAAAAACAAAAAACAAAAAGCAAAAATTTCCTTGTTTCAGCATAGCCACAAAACCAAAATGCCATAAAGCAAAGGAAAATGGATTACTCAAGCTAAAACTACACTTCTGAAAGCACAGCTAAAATGGATTCAAAAAGAAATATTAAAATGGCATTTTCATGGATCCCAACACAGAATTACATCAATACTCACAATATCTTAGGAACCGTACTTTTTCATCGGGAGTTAACATAAAAACCTCAACGAGATTTCCTAAAGATCTGCGCTTTAACGAAACCCTAGAAAGCACGAACACTTCTGAAAATGCAAAGATTGTCATAATAAATCAAATGAATAAGGAGAAAAAATAAAAATTAGATAACAAAAATGAGTGGAAAAAGAAGCTTACAGATCGAAGAATATGCTATTTGAGAAGCCAAATACGGTGCTATTGAATCCATCGCCCAAACTTGAGATATGTGAATAAACATTTGAAACACTTTCTCACTTTTGTGAGTAAACTATACTACTATTAACAAGAACATTTAAATATGATACAAAAAAAAAAGATAATTTTTTGAATAATTTTGTAGCTTTTGAGGGGAAATACAAAATTATGGGTATTTTCCTTTTTTCTAAGTCTTTTTTTCTTTTAAAGGAAAAACGTTTTGGGTTGGGTTTGGGTCTGGTATTGTGGTTGGGTCAGAAATTAATTACTTTTTTAACATACAAAATTACATGGGCCTGCCAATTTTTAGTCCTTGGGGTGTGATTGGATAAAAGAAAGATAATTTACAGAGAAATATATTTAAAATTCTACAAATATATATTATCGAAAAATATAAAAATATCATGGTTGTGAATTTACGAATTTGGCCTTTGGTTTTAATATTATGGATTTGAGAAGGGGACATCTAACGGTGAGATGGGTTAGTATTAAATGTTTTTGTGACACTTCAATTGGGCCCCAAAATGCAACATATATTCCATTTGGACTTGCTAAAAGTAAGACCTATATGTGTACTTTAATATTTTTATCCTTTGATTTTTTTAGTTTTATTTTATTTTTATGTGAATTGGCCTCTCTAGTGGATAGTTGGATACTATATTCCATTAGGGTCATTATTCATGACAATGATGGAAATGATGTAAGGTACAAATGCAATAAAATGGGCGAAGTATATGTATGTTACTATGTTTAATAGCTTTTTTTATTGTACTTTGAGTTGGCATAATCATTAGCCCATTTTGCAGCTGAAAAGCTTGATTATACTTCATAATTAGGTTATCTTAATAAGAAACTTGTATAATATATAGAACCCTTCGGATTTGCTGAATTGTTTTTTCATCTTTGTGGGAGAAGGCCAATCACTTTATAAGGGCATGTTTAATTTGCTTTTAGCCAAATATATATGTGTATATAGGGATTGGATCAAATAAGGCAGAGGTCTAAGACAGTGTGGGCTAATCCTAACTATTTATTTGTTAAAAATTAATGGATGAAATTATTTCGACTTTTAATTATTTAATTTTCTTCATTAAAGGTATTCTAGAACTTTCGTTATTTGCCAGTTTTTTTTAGAAAAGTGATTGCTCACTTCCTTAATTTAAGGGATTGGATATCTGATATGAGATCTCTTGCTATTCAGTTATTTTACATATGCATCATATTGGTTCTAAATATACAATGTGTTTCCTTTACGTATGCATCAAAATGAACATAATTATGCTGTAAGTTTTCAACAAAATAAGCAATATATATATATATATATCTGAATATGCAATTTATTCAAACAAAAAATATATATGTATTATATCGAGCATCATCCAGTAACTACCTATGCATTTTGTTACAATTGTATATGCATCAAACAACAAATAATTATGCATCAAACAACAACTAACTACGAATTGTCTAATATTATATATGTATCAAATAACAACTAACTATGTATTGCCTCATAACTATATATGCATCAAATAGTAATTAACTTAACATTATCTCATTACTATCTATGCACCAAATAAAATATGAACATACACTATATTATAATCATGTATGTATTAACCAACAACTAATTGTGCAGTGTCTAATAACTATCTATGCAGTATATTTATTCTAAATATGCATTAAAGTCACACTAATTATATTATGTGTTAATGGTGGGTTCCTAAGAAAGAGAGGAATTTGATTGTGGGATTTGATGGCGATTTTTGTGGGATGAATATATGTATGGAACATAATTGATATTATTTGATTTCATTTCCATTTTTATCTACTCGTATTTAATTGTAAGAAGGTTACATTTTATTATGATTTTACACTGCTACCCTTTTTGTCATGATTAAATTAAATATTTAATCTACTTTTATTCATTCTAATCTCAGTCATCAATTATTTAATGAGCACGGTTGTAATTAGTACTTACGGTCTCACAGTAAGAGGTTGTCTCACGAGATCCTATCCCTGTGTGTGTGTGTGTATATATCAAATCACGCGACAAGGATAATCAGGTTTACCCAAAAAAATATTTGTTTAAATTAATCATCCATTTCTTCCACAAGTGTAGGAAAATTTACTTGCAGTCAGGGACAGAGCTAAACAAATAAATAGATATTTTCGACAAAACACAATAGATAAATAGGTATTTTTAATTTTTAAGGAGGCAAATTTGAATTTTTAATAATTTTATGTAAAAACTTATGTTATAAATAATTGAATGGTAGAGAAAAATCAGATTGTCAACTAGCTTCTCTGTTTTTTATTATTTGGTTGCGAGTATAAGATAAATATCATTATCTTAATGAATGGTAAACTATATATTTATGTCTCATACTCTCATTGATCTCAATTATTGCCCACCAAAGGTGCCAAGTTCTTGGCTTTAGAATCATGGTACATTGGGGACATACATAGAACACTTATTTTGAGGTAATCACAAGAATATATAAGAGGCTAAATACGGAAAATCAAGAAGAGGCCATCTATAGTGTATAGAAAATCATCAATGTAAACTATCTATAGAAATATATAATGAGCCGTTTCTTGAAATAGTATGAGAAATTTTCCCGTCTTTTTGCATTTACTATAAAAATAAAAAGTGATAAATATTTGGTATTTCATTATTTTTGGTAGTCAACTTTCTTTAAATAATCACTTTTTAAAATGATATAACAAATAAAATTCTGGTGCAACTTCCAGCTTTTGGCCCTCGTGGAAGTCGTTCAACCATCGACATAAACACACACTTTGTATCCATGCCAAACCCATACTCTTGTGCAAATTCCACCACACACCCTGCAACCATATCAAACCAATGCCCGTGTGAAATTCCACTGCACCCTACATCCATGATAAGCCAATGCCCGTGTGTAAATTCCTGGACCCGCTAATATAACCACATCCTCTTTTATGATAACTTACATGCCAAGAGGACATACATTTTTTCATCAGAGAAAATTCTCACTGTCACAATGTTAGCCCGATTTAGGAGCTATTTGACAGATCAACTCCACCTCTACATTGACAGTTCACCTTCAAAGCCTTGTGTAACCCGGATTGTACCAACACATCATTGACTTATACTTGCCATAAGCCAAACTTGAACATTCCATCGAATTTCTCCACTTGTTTGAACCACCCTAGCCTGATGAACAACTGCCTCCAAATGAGACTCCCGGAACCCACTCAAGAAAGTTTTTCTGATGTGGAAGGCCAGACATCACTGCGACTACAGAGCATACTCGGAATTTTAAGAGACCCGACTTAGGCTCTATTACCACTTGTTGGGAAAATCAGATCCCACATTCATCCCCTAGGGACAAGTAGAAATAACCGAGAAATCAAATGAAAAATAACAACAATCCACAACACAAGAATTTATGTGGGAACTCCAAAATCGAAGAAAAATCATGTCCCACAGAGAAAGAATTTTCACTATGTGAAACATTTTACAATCACACAGACATTCCCCCTCCTGACCCCAGTACCTCAACACTCTTACAAACCTTTGACTAACTCACACCTCACCCCCAACTCTCCATACTAGAGAATACAATAAATGAATTTAAATAGAGTCGAACCACAAATATTAAAATGTATTTGACTGGTGTAATTGAAAACACACCACATGGGTTCCTTAAATAGCCTCAAGGTTTCCATCACTTTTGTTTCCTAACCAATGTGGGACAAAAAAACCATTATTTTGACACAAAAAATGAACACAAAGGGTTATCGTAAATCATGCTATGGAAGACCGAGAGGTCTCGTAATTTGCAATGATTTCATAATTGTTCACCACATTTTGTAGTCCTAACTCCCAAGAGGACTTTGCAATGCCTACGTAATGTTTAAACTTGAGCATTGGGGGCTTATTCTCAAACTAACCCCGAGAACTCCTAATTATTTATTCGTAGCAATATTTTAAAATTGGTGTACAAGATAATTGGATAGTAGTATATTGGTTAAGACTCTCATATCTAGATCAAACGTCTAAGGATCAATTCCCACCACTCCATCCTCTCCTATGATATGTATAAAAAAAAGACGGGTGTTGTTTAACCGCTAAACCCCTAAATTAATGTAGCTTGTTTATTTGATTCAATTCATCGTTACTCTAGAACAAATGAATTATCTCATATAGAAATTCATCAGTTCAATTAAGGAAGAGATAATAATCACAAACATTCTCATTAAGCAATTAATATCAAAAGAAAAAATCAAATAAATAAATAAAGGTGGAGAAGAATGATACGTTTTCAAGTTGTAAGGTGATCTCCAAAAGAAAATATATATATTAATATATGTATTAACTATTTATTTATTAATTCCTTCGTAAACAGACATATAATTTGAGCTTGTCAAATTACATCGTTATATTGCGGGTCTATTTATAGAAACATTAGTAAGGTGCGTACGTATCAGATATTTTTGAATGAGTCAGATAAGGAGATTTGTGAAAACATTCTCTATCATTTGCTAAAAAAGAAATAATTTCTCTATCTAGATCAAATTGCCTATGATTAAGAAATTAGTTACATAATAAATGGAATGTAATACTTATCATTGTATTTTTTTATATACAATCTACTTATAAATCTATGAAAATAAATTTCTTAGGTAAAATTTCAAATTATAGGAATTACTACATTTATTTTTTATGGTTTGTGAAAGAAACTATTGTGTACCAATTATCTAATTAAGGGATAATTCCAATTTCTAGGTTAAATTGACAATAATTACAAAATTGATTATAGTAAAAAATAGAATGCGTTACTTGCCACTATATATTATATATATAATGTGTTTATAAGTTAATGAAATAAACTTTCAAATCAAAATATTGATATATGAGATTTACTATATTTATTTTTAATTGAGATATAGTTGACAATAATTACATCACTAAATAGAGAAAAAAATAGTATATGATATAATATTATTTTAGTTAAAAATTATAGAAAATTTGACAAGATGTCTATAAATAAGATATATTTATATTGATTACAGAAAAATTAACAAATATCATATTAATTATTGGATTCAATTGGATGACACTAAATAAAAAATGAATGTACTAAATTAAAATTATAACAATTTTAGATTATAATGATATAATAATAATATTTAATTTTTAGATATTTGATGTTTATAAATATTGAATGTTTTCTTAGCGTTCGATGCTCTTAACTACTAATCACATACGAATAAGTTTTCTTTCATTTTATCGACTAATGAAGCTTCATTCTATAAGGATTGACTATGTACGTGAAAAAATTACGTTATTATATATTTTTTTATTATATTACTTCAAGCAAACGACTTCATGCTTTTTGATTGTATTTTTTAGTTCTAGCAATGACATCGATATTCAGAATGGTCATGGATATTAATCCAACGAAAATACTTTTAGCACTTAAATTTTATTCGACAATTTGTAATTACATGTCTTCATAAATATTTTTTATGAAAATTTTATAAATTTATATCATATTTGAAGCGAAGCTATTTCTGATATACAGTGGAATTGGAATGGTGCAAAGTCTTGGTAAGAGACGTATTAATTACTTGAATTTGAAATTGAAGAATTTGATTTAAAAAGTTATGCTTATATGACAATTATGATTCTACTTGACTTAGATTTATTCTTTTTAATTTTTAAGTGGATGAAATTGAATTTGAATGTTCTTTTGCTAAACCGCTATTGGATTTGAATTTAACTGATCAAAGAAGTGGAGTATTACTTGATGTACTTTTTAGATAAAACATCTTGAGGCCGAATTTTTCTTTTTTAGAAAAAAAAAGGAAATAATACTTCGGACAAGTATTCATTTAAATTTAAATTGCTTTTTTTAGAGCTCAAACAAGTACTCTATGTTTTAGTGTACTCTTGAATGTGAGTTTATAAATAGTCATTCTCTTGGAGGTGTTTTTCTCTCTCTTGGGAAATATGCGTCCTTCTTGTGGGGGTGGGTTAGCATGGGTGTGGTCCTAGGTTTTCAACCTCGTACACGTCCGCCGCTTAAATCATCTTCGTCATGTTTGCATTAGAATCTACTGTGTGTGAATTTATCTAGGTTAAGTGCCTTTAATGCTTCTGTAAATGTTATGATTTGTCCCATTCTTTAGTGCTTTCCCTAGCTTGTATTCTCCCTTTCCTTTCTTTTTTTCGAATCTTCCCTCTGTTTTTTCTTCTTTCTGCATCTTCTCATTTGCTTTGTTACCCCTGTTTTCTTCTTGTTTCTTTATTTTTCTTTTGCAGGTGTTTTTTTTTACTCTTGTGCCGCTAAGTTGTGATTGAGAGTTGTTTTCCTGAAGACGGCCGAAGACCTGGAGTGTAAGCTCCGAAACTTCTCGCTTACCGAAGAGAAAAAATTGGAAATAAACTTGAGTGTTTAGGATATTAAAAACAGTGTGGAAGAATGCAACAAAAGTTTGTTTGGAAAAATTGGTGGCTTGAAAAAAGTTAACTTTACGGGTCTCAAGAAAACTTTATGCCTCATATGGCCGACGGAGAAGCAGTTTACTATGCGGGAAATGAGTTTCAATATTTTCCATTTTGTGTTTGCTTCTGAAAAAGATAAGCTAAATGTGAAAGATGGTAGAATCTGGACCTTTGATAACCAGTTCATTATTCTTCGAGAATGGACTGAGGGTTTAAATAGTTTAGTACAACCTTCAAAGAAGTGAAACTTTGGGTCCAAGTGTGGAACATTCCAACACACTGGCTGAGCACGGAAGTAGATATGAAAATAGGCAAATCCTTCTCCCAAATCAGAGACATTGTCATTCCGGAAGGGGGCAGTGCAAAAGGTAGATTTCTGAAGTTGCTTGCTACTGTGAACATGGATAAACCCTTGATGAGAGGGGTCAAACTATCTCGGGGAAATAATGTTGTATGGATTGAATTTAAGTATGAAGAGCTTACCAATGTGTGTTTCTACTACAGGGTGATCAGTCATCTTGATAAGGTGTGTGAAATTAAAAGGAATGATGTTATTAATAACTCCCTAGTAGAAGGACAATATGGAGATTGGATTAAAGCTTCAGATTTTTCCCTTATCCCTAGAACCATTAAACCAAATCTCCCCAGTGAACCAACCAGCTCCAACCATACGGATAACAACCCAAACCTTTCCATAAGCAAAGAGCTAACATGAACCAAACACCCTACTCTTCCTCCAGCAAACAGCCCCCTCACCCAGCCTGCTTCCACCCTGTTTCATGAGACATGTGTTCCTAATCCCTCACCAAAATCCCCCTAAAAAATGTTAACCATTACAAATGTAATACCAAACCATTTATGTTCCTAACCCAATCCCAAAACCGTCCAGTCCAAAAGAAGGAAGAGTGACTAGCAATTTTTCTGCTATGATTACTGATGAACCTGTCGTGAATGATCTTTTTACAGTCCCAATTCAACCTGAAGTGCCAATAATTCAACTTAATGAACATCCAATCTTCCCATAGCTGTGAATATGGAAACATCTAATATTGAGCCTAACAATTCTCCAAAACCATGGCGCCATAGAAAATTACCTGAGTCATTGGGCACTTCTGATTCAGGGAAGAGAGGGATGAAAGACAGGAAAATCGGAGCTAAGAGGAAAAATTAGAATGATGGAGACAAAGAAAACTTTGCAGAAAATATTGAAAGAGGCCTCAAAGTTGTGAAAAAAAAGAAAACAAGAATGATGCTAAATCATCCCCGGTGGAGGTAGCCAACCATTAGTGGGCCCAAAGTGATCAATGAGAGTATGTGTGTAGAATTATAGAGGTTTGGAAGGACCCTCTACTATTTCCAAGTTGAAGAAATCCTAGAGATCCTACTTCCCTGGTTTTTTATTTCTTTGTGAAGTTAAGAAAAAACTTGCTTTTGTTAAACTGTGGTTAAGAAGATGGCGATTGATGATAGATGGCATTGTGTGGAACCTACGGGCATTGGTGGTGGTCTCCTTGTTCTGTGGATTGAGAATGTTAAGATTATCCAAATTTTCTCAAATAACTTTTGTATTGAAATCTAATACAATATCAAGGAAAATGAGAGAATTTTTTGGATAATCTTCATTTATGCTAGCACTGACCCTTTGACCAGAAGAAGTCAGTGGGACTTTCTCAAGAAAGCTAAGTGTAAATGGGGTAGTGTGTGGTGTATTAGTGAGGAGTTCAATGATATTTGTAACCATGAAGAGAAAAAAAGGGGCCAAAAAGAGAAATATAAACAGCTTCCAGGATTTGAACTCCATTTCTGATCTTGGCATTTTAGAGATTAAAGGGAAAGGGAATTGCTTCACTTGGGGTAACAACAGAGAGGGAGAAGGTTTTGTTGAAGAAAAGCTGGATAAAATTTTTGGGCTCTCTTGGGTGGCATGATTTGTTTCCTGTAGCTGTGGTGGATAATGTCTTTAGAAGTGCATCTGACCATTCATTACTCTTCCTCAATGTTGTTCCTGATCTTAATCCCCGTAAAAAAAGATTCTACTTTGACAAGAGGTGGCTTCAGAGGAGAGATACGGTTGAAGTGATCACTCAAGCTTGGAATCAGCCCCAAGGAGGATCCCTAATGGTCCAGCTTTAAAATAGGATCAAGGAATGCATAATCAATCTTCTCAAATGGAGTAGCTCGTTTAAGACTGAATCTACTAAGAACATTATTCAATTCTCGACTACTCTTGAAAACCTTAGAAAGCATGGCCATATAAACTAGAATGAATGGAATTTGTTCGACCGCTAAACACCTAAAATAAATCTAGCAAGCATCGCAAGAGAACAAGATCAATCATAGGGTAGCAAGTTGACCACAAGTCGTCTTGTAAGGAAGACTTAGCCGGCAAATAATTATTATGTTTCACAATAAACAAAAAGTAAATCCTAAACACTCTAATCAGATTTGTGATTTTTAATAAACTAAAGGAAAACAATTAAAAAGATAAAATTAAACTAAACATGATTAAACTTGAAGAAAACAATATGGATGAAAGTCTAGGATTTGGAATCATCTCATCAAACTTGCAAGCAGAATATTAACTAATTGATCATGCGGTTAATAAATATAACAAACATGTAAAAATAAGGCATAGATCTGATAACTCACGTATTCACAGATTAGGGTTATCCCAACATAATTTGCTATTTTCATTAAACCAAAGTTAGATAATATATTTCTGATTCATATCTAACCCCCTGAATAAATTTAGTCCAGGAATAATATCTTCTCTCGATCTCAATTAATCCCTAAAAACAATTAAGAGTTGGCCAAACAATTAATCAACAAATAAATCAATTTATTCAGGAAAGCAAATCAATTAGTCAATACTCATGCTTGTTTATTTGAATCAAATCACCCTAATCCTAGAACAAGGGAATTAGTTCATGCTTGGGGATGGATCATAATCTCAATTGAAGGAAAAAAACAATCATAAACATTATCATGTAACAACTATAATCATCCACCAATTGAAATCAGACAAAAGAGATGAATAAATATTACTCTTTAATTAAGCAGTAAAAATAACTTCAATGGGAAGAACCCAAGCAATATTAGTGATGAAAAGCAAGAGAAAAGATAGAAAACTAGAGTCTAAAATTGTTAAGAAGTAATATGTTCAAAAATATGGGTTCCCAAGTCTTATTTATAAGCCTAGAGTCCTATATAAGGTGGGAGAGCTAAAAAACGCAAAACAATAAAACATTTCGTGTTTTGTAAGTCACGGCGCGTGACCGCGGATGGTGTCGCACGACCGCGCACGCGCGCACAAGCGTTCTGCCACTGTGTATTGTGCACGACCACGCGCCTCTTGTGCGCGCCCGTGCACCCTTGAAACCTCGGAGTTTGTTTTTGGTGTCTTTATATGAATGTGGCTCTATTTCTTAGCTTTCCATAGCCCCGTGAATGATCTCAATATAATTTTTCTAGATAGAGTTATGGCCAAAATACTAAGACGTGTCATTTCCAAAATTTCAACATATTATTTTCACTTGAACATGATTTTAACCCATCCAAACATCTTCATTAATAAACATTGTAGAACTTTGAATTATATTTCCAATGGTGCATGAATCAATATAATTGGAGTTCGGATGAAAACGTTATGTCCAAAATATGATGACTGTTGCAGTTGCGCGAAATAACTTTTTGACGTTTCTTGCTCCAAAACCTGTTTTTTCCACCAAATCCTAGAAATTCAACAAAATAACCCAATGTAACACTAAAACATGCAAATGTAAATAAAACATGCCAAAAATATGTATAAATCATCACACAAAACACACACAAAAATATGCATGACAACTCTCTCACACTTAGCCTTTTGCTTGTCCTAAAGCAAATAATTGTGCCTTTAGACCCAACAAGAAATATCAAGTATAATTTAAAATTCAATAAATCAATAACACCAAGTTCTATCCACCTCGGATCCAACATTAATTGATTCTCAACCTCCACAATGGACTCACCCGGCTAAGGTTAAAAAAATTAGCAAAGGTGTTCGGCCATCCTCGCTAAGTTTCAAATCCGTTTTATAAGTTGCAACCCCATTACACACAACAAACCACACAATCACTAGCCACGAAATTATTATTCTTTTTTTTTTCTTTTTCTTTTCTTTTTTTTCTTTTTTTTTCGCGAGAACTTTCGAGATGTCTTCCACTAGGAATTTTTGGTTTTCTCCAAAGGCTCCTAGGGTGGTTTCCCATACTCATGTTTGTGCCGCCGTTTTACGTAAAAGACAAACATGGGGCTCATAAACACTCCTAGTTACTAAGCAGCAACAAACAGAGGAGTATAATCTCAATTGCTCTTTTTTTTTTTGCTTACTGTTTTTTTTTTAGATTTGTTTTTGCAAAGCTAGCAATCTTTTTTAAACAATAATTAAAACAGGGTTTCAACTTAATTCACATCAACGAAACATCACAATTCAAGCCCCACATGCTATCATTTAACCCTCACGAACTTGTCCACCAAAAAGGCCAATTCACAATTCTAGCCAAATCCTACGTATCAAGTTCGCGGTGTAATTTCATAATCAAAAATTAAATTTTGGCACATATTTCTAGCTAGTTCACCAACACAATTATAAGACTTGTAACAATTATAAGGCTAGTGATAACTAACTGTTAGTCCAAGTGGCTACGATAATCTAGAGGGGGAGTGAATAGATTATGCCGATTTTTCGATTTATGCCCTCTTTTTCAAATGTGAAGATGATAGCAAAAATATAAGTGCGGGAAAATAAACAACACTCGATGATTTATAGTAGTTCAACCCACCTAAGGCCTAATCTACTACCACCCCGGTATATCCGAAGTGGATTTCAAAAAGAAAAAAGAATTTTATTAATAGTTACCAAAACTATTACACCTTCACCTTGAAGAGTACCACACTCTTCTTACAGCACCACCAAGGAGATTACCACAATCTTCCTTCACCTATGAAGAGTACCACACTCTTCAACACCTAAGATCACCCAAGTATGTTCTTACCACAAGAACACTAACAAGGATATCTTGTTTTGAATGATTGACAAATTCAAGATTACAACTCGATAATGAACTATACAACTTTGAAGTGCAAGTGTAATCAATAATAAAAGCCTAGACCTCAAGATGTTCAAGTGATAGACTTAGGCTATTTCAATAAGAATGTAAAATATGAAAGCTTAGAGAAATTTGCAGATTTTCTTGTTGTGTTGTTTGCTTGTGTTATTGTATCTTTGTTGCTTCAAATCTTCCTCTATTTATAGGAGAGTCTTCAAGATTGGATCTCCAACATAGGCTCCTCTATCTTCACTTTTGTCTACAAAAAGAAGATCACAAGATGCACAAATAATGTACAAAATGATAAAATAGATCTTGCTAATAATGGCCTGTTGGCGGTTTGAATTTGCTGTCAAAAATAACAAAGGTCGACCGGTTGACCTTAAGAAATTTCGAACGTTAAAAAATAAATCAGAGATTCAGACAAAGGATGACGAGGGGGTCGACCGGTCCAGGAAGGGTCCGACCGGTCACCCAGGGGTCAGATCGGTCGGCCCTCCATTGGACCGGTTGGCCTCCCCCATTTTTCAATACAGAGAGTTCTGTTTTCGGAATTATCTCTTTTAGATACCGGTCGACCTATAGTTCAACCAGTTGACCTCCTGGGTTTTTTCAAACATCTCGTTTTTGTTTCAAAAATCAACTTCAGACACGGGTTGCCCTATAGGGCGACCGGTTGACCTCAAAACAGAAGTGTTGTCCAATTTTTTTCAAAAATAAACTTCAAGAAATACTCCAAAAAATTAGTTAAAACATTTTAAATCAATTGGGAGTATTTGGACAACATTTAGGGACATTGTTTTGGTGTAAAAACTCAGTTAAACAAAATCATCATAAAAACATTTATCTAACAAACTTCCATGTTTTTATGATTATAAACCAAAACAATTTTAGGAGATCGGTTTTAAAACAAAACACATTTTTCCGGTCTAAATCAACAATCCATTTTAAGCAACATTTATCATAAACAAAAACAAAAGGATAGGAGCAAAGATTTTTCAAAAACAATTTATATAAGCTCCCCTTATCAACATGCTCAACAAGAGTAAGTATAGAAGCAAACACCTAGAAGCTAAAAGCTTAGCTTTTACAATATAAGCTTGAATTTCATGAGCTTAGAAGCTCCCCATGTCAAAGAGACATCATTAGACAAGTATAAAAGTCTACAATACATCAAATGGACTAAGTATCATTCACAACTTTTGGCTTTTAAGAGCCATAGCTTATAGTTTTTTTTTTGCGAGCTTATTTTAACTTCTTTGAGCTAAAGAGCTTATTTCCTGTTTCTCCCCCTTTGGAATCATCAAAAAGAATGTTAGCACGATAAAAACATCATTCATCCATATCAAAGTGCGTAATATTATCGATTTATCGAGCTAGTGATCATTAAGCTTAAAATTCCAAAAATAAAGGGAAAAGTTTATAATATGACTTGTAAAAGCTCATTTGAGTATCAAGACATGATCTCTATAAACTTATAAGACTTTTGAAATCGAGAGAATCATGTAGATGATGAATTTTTCATAGAAACATTTTGCCGAACACTTGGCGTGCATCGAATAAAACGAGAGATGTATAAAACCTTTGTAATTGCAATCAAGCCAAAATTTTCATCACCAAATACAATTTTACAAATCTCATCCATCAACAATTATCATACTCATCATAATAAAACAAGAATTTCATCAAAATATCAAGATATAAGCACTTTCTCAAGGGTTCAACCCAATTGAGATTAAAAAGGAATTAAACTTACCAAATAATTGGAGAAGTCGGATAATGATGATGAAATACGAGTAATATAAACTCAAAAATATAGAATTTATAAGAAAGAAATTATTTTGAGTGAATTGTGTGTGAAATTTGCAAAGGGGTCGAAAAATAGTGGGGAAGAGCCAAAATGGCTAAGTCTGGGAACAAAAAGCATTTTAACCGAAAAATCACTAAGGGCGACCGGTCCGGGTTTAGGGCGACCGGTCGAATGTGAGGCCGACCAGTTGACCTCAACCCATTTGGCCACTGGATCAGTCTGTTCTGAAAAATTCCGAAATTTGATCCAAAAATCCAAATTTTCGCCCCTAAGTTTTAAAAACATGCAAATTGCAAATATAGACCTCATTCAATATACATTATGCCTAACCGAACTCGTATTGAAGCAAAAGTCTCAGAGGATAGCGGTTTTGTAAAGATATCCGCTAATTGATCTTGAGATGGAACAAAAAATATCTCAATTTTTCGTTGTGAAACACAATCCCTTAGAAAATAATGTCGAATCTCAATATGTTTAGTACGGTTATGATGAACCGGGTTTTGAGCAATATTTATAGCATATATGTTATCACAAAAAATAGGAACATTTTCAAAAGAACATTTATAATTCGCTAAGGTTTGTTTCATCCAAAGCAATTGAGTACAACAAAAGGCCGCGGAAATATATTCGGCTTCGGCCGTTGAAAGTGAAACACAATTTTGTTTCTTTGAAAACCAAGAAATTAGGCAATCGCCTAAGAATTGACATGATCCGGAAGTACTTTTGCGATCATCAATAGTTCCCGCATAGTCCGAATTACTATAACCTTTAAGAGAAAAATTTTCATTCTTTGGATAAAATAAACCATATTGAATAGTGCCTTTCAAATATCGAAAAACCCTTTTACCGACACTCATATAAGATTATTTGGGATTGCTTTGAAAACGAGCACATAGGCATACGCCATGAAGAATATCCGATCTACTTGCGGTTAAATAAAGTAAATTACCAATCACACCTCGATATTTGGTTTGGTCAATCGACTTGCCTTTTTCATCTTTGTCTAGCTTGATATTTGTTGCCATTGGAGTAGTGACGGTTCTTCCTTCTTCAATGCTGAACTTCTTTAAAAGTTCTTTTGTATACTTTGATTGTGAAATGTAAATACCTTCTTGGCATTACTTAATTTGAAGTCGAAGGAAAAAATTTAGCTCCCCCATCATACTCATCTCGAATTCACCTTGCATTAACTTAGAAAATTTCTTACACAAAGATTCATTAGTAGCACCAAATATAATACCATCAACATAAATTTGAACTAGTAAGCAATCTTGTCCTTTTTCAAAAACAAAGAGAGTAGTATCAACTTTACCTCTTGTAAATCCATTTTGCAAAAGAAAAGAGCTAAGTCTATCATATCATGCTCGGGGTGCTTGTTTTAAACCATGTAAGGCCTTTTTAAGTTTATAAACATCATTTGGCCTTGAAAAATTTTTGATCATCGAGTTTGTTTCAGAATACCCATTTTGTACCAATAATTGTTTGGGATGGAGGACAAGGTACTAATTCCCAAACATCATTCCTTTCAAATTGATTCAACTCCTCTTGCATCTCTAAAACCCAATCCTCATCTTCAATTGTTTCCTTAGCATTTTTAGGCTCCTTTTGAGAAATAAGAGCTTTCTCGGCAAATTTTCTTCTAGTCATTACTTTATCAAGGGGATCACCAATAATTAGATCTTTTGGGTGATCTCCCTTAAATTTCAATGCCACGGGAAGATCCGAATTATCACCTTTGTCTTCTTGAGTAACATTTGAGGTAAAAGATTGATCATTTTGAGCATTATTTTGAACAATTGTTCCAACAACATTCTCTTCATCACTTTCATCATTGGGTATCCTTTCAACACCCGAGGCTTCATTAAATTTGACATGGATAGATTCTTCAACAACCATACTTGTCTTATTGTAAACCCGATATGCCTTGCTTTTGATTGAGTACCCCATAAATATACCTTCATCGGCCTTAGGATCAAGTTTGTCCAATTGATCCTTAGTATTCAAAATAAAACACTTACATTCAAATATTTTGAAGTAACTAATATTTGGAGTTCTTCCTTTCCAAAGATCATACGGTGTTTTATTCAATTTAGGATGAAGATAAACACGATTAATAACATAGCAAGCGGTACTTACGGCTTCGGCCAAAAAATATTTTGGAAGGGAAAATTCATTGAGCATGGACCGACTCATTTCTTGAAGTGTTCGATTCTTCCTTTTGGCTACTCCATTTTGTTGTGGTATCCTTGGAGCCGAAAAATTGTGAGCATACCCTTTGGTTTCACATAAGACTCTAAATTCTCCATCAAATTCACCACCTCGATCACTTCGAATAGACTTTATAGTATCTTCTTTTTCATTCTCAATAAGTCTACACAACTTAACAAACTCATTAACGACATCACTTTTATTTGCAAGAAAAATTGCCCAAGTATATCTAGAAAAATCATCGAATATAACGAAAGTGTAATGTTTTCCACTTAAACTAGCCATACCAATATCCCCATACAAATCAAGGTGAAGCAATTGTAGGGGTTTGGTTGTGGAAATTTCATTTTTGGGCTTAAAACTACTTTTAACTAATTTGTTCTTTTGACAAGTGTCACATAAGCCAAGATTTTCAAAATTTAATTTGGGTAGTCCTTTTACATGTTGGTTTTTGTAAATAATTTGCAAATTTTTGTATTCAACATATCCAAGTCGCCTATGCCATAAACTAGTTAAATCATTATTAGCGACAAGACAAGAAACATTTTGACTAACCAAATCACTTGTGCAAATTTTGTAAAGATTGTCTTTTCTATTTGCTTCACAAATAATTTCATCATTTTTAAGAATAAGGCATTTTTCTTTATTGAAAATAACATTATAATTAGAATCACAAAGTTGGCTTACACTTATCAAATTGAACTTAAGCCCTTCAACATAAAGAACATTACTAAGAGAGACAGAAGAGTTACCAATTTCTCCATTTCCAAGAATTCTTCCTTTGCCATTCCGAATATGACCATACCCTCTTCTTGGAGCTTGATGTTAGTAAAAAGTTCTCTCCTTCCGGTCATATGGCGTGAACATCCGCTGTCCACGAGCCATTTTAAATCTTCCATTGTTTTTATAGCCCCTATTACCTACAAATGAATTATTTTTAGGTACCCTATAATTTTGGGGTCCATGGGGGTTAGCCTTGAGACCTTTGGGTCTCCAATAATAACTAAAATTATTTTTCAATTTACAATTACTAGCATAGTGTCCAATTTTACCACAATAAAAACAAATAAGATTATGAGAACTACTAGAACGTATGAAAGTTGGACCTTGGTTATTTTTCTTGAAAGCATTTTGAAAGGGTTTATAACCAAGTCCTAATTTTGAATGCTCACCTCTTTTTGCATCTAGAATTTTTGTAACTTTATCCATACTTAAATTAAATCGATGCACATCCTTTTTTAAATGTTCAATATCATTTGTGAGCGATTGTTTTTTGGTTTCAAGAGTACGGACTTTTGTGAGAGTAATAGCATGAGCTTTATCAAGAGATTCATAAGAAGTAAACAATTTATCCTTTTCAAATTTTAGCTCTTTATGCTCCTTTTTCAAAGTCTTGTATTTAACAATTAAAATTTGAAATTCATTTTGCAATTCATCAAAATCACATTACAATCCATCAACTAAAGCGAAGGTTGAAGAGTTAGAGCGTACCTCGTTATTTTCATCGTCTATGGCCATAAGACCATGTTCGGTTTCTCCTTCTTCGTCGGATGTAGCAAAAAGTTCATCCCAAGTTTTGACATCCGCATTTAGAGGCTTCTTTTTTGGAAAAAGGCTTTTTCTTCTTTTGCTCCTCTTCCGTTAGTTTCGGGCAATCGGCTATGTAGTGCCCGGATTTTCCGCATTTGAAACATGAATTGTCTCTTGGCTTTCTTGCCTTATTTTTATTAAAAAACTTTGCAAATTTTCGGACAAGAGCTGCTGTTTTTTCGTCATCTTCATCACTAGCATAATATAAAATATTTGAAGAGGATGCTAAGCCTTTAGGAATATTTTGCATACCCGGTTTAGCGGTGGATGATTGGGAATTTTTCCTTTCCTTAACATAGACTTAATAAATGAGGAGGTTTCCCACGAGCTCATCGAACTTGAGTGTTTCGAGATTTTGTGCTTCCGTGATTGCCGTTACTTTCTCGGACCATGAGCCCGGAAGAGCATTCAAGACCTTGGTGACCTTATCTTCTTCGGATATAACTTTTCCAAGTGGCACAAGAGGATTGACAATGTTGTCAAGCCTTTCCACCATTTTTGAAATATTTTCACCATCAAATGAAGTTTTCAAAATCTTTAACAAGCATAGTTTTTCTAGCTTGTTTAACTTTCTTTGTAACTTCATAAATAGTTTCTAATTTTTCCCAAACCTCATGTGCCGACCTTATGCCTCTTATGCAATTATATTCGGTGGCGGTAAGAGAACAATGCAAAATATTTAATACCTTACCGTTTAGTGAGAATGACTTCTTGTCGTTTTCATCAAATTCCTTAAGACTTTTGGGAGCCAAGGTGCCATCCTCTAGTTTCTTGGTTGGTTGATCTATTCTTTCAATGACCGCATTCCAAATATCGAACCCGCATCCTTGTAAGAAGCACTCCATTCGGTCTTTCCAAAAGGCATAGTTGTTGGCGTCGAAAAGTGGTGGCTTGTTGGTGGAGGCGCCGGTGGTGAGGTAGCTTTCGTTCTAAGCCATGGATGTTTCCTCTTTACTCGCGGTGTGGAATGAGCTTGCCAAAGAGTTTGGCTTTGATACCACTTATTAGTCCAAGTGGCTACGATAATCTAGAGGGGGCGTGAATAGATTATGCCAAGTTTCCGATATATGCCCTCTTTTTCAAATGTGAAGATGATAGCAAAAATATAAGTGCGGGAAAATAATCAACACTCGATGATTTATAGTAGTTCATCCCACCTAGGGCCTAATCTACTACCACCCCGGTATATCCGAAGTGGATTTCAAAAAGAAAAAAAGAATTTTATTAATAGTTACCAAAACTATTACACCTTCACCTTGAAGAGTACCACACTCTTCTTACAACACCACCAAGGAGATTACCACAATCTTCCTTCACCTATGAAGAGTACCACACTCTTCAACACCTAAGATCACCCAAGTGTGTTCTTACCACAGGAACACTAACAAGGATATCTTGTTTTGAATGATTGACAAATTCAAGATTACAACTCAATAATGAACTATACAACTTTGAAGTGCAAGTGTAATCAAGAATAAAAGCCTAGACCTCAAGATGTGCAAGTGATAGACTAAAGCTATTTCAACAAGAATGTAAAATATGAAAACTTAGAGAAATCTGCAGATTTTCTTGTTGTGTTGTTTGCTTGGGTTATTGTATCTTTGTTGCTTCAAATTTTCCTCTAATTATAGGAGAGTCTTCAAGATTGGATCTCCAACATAGGTTCCTCTATCTTCACTTTTGTCTACAAAAAGAAGATCACAAGATGCACAAATAATGTACAAAATGATAAAGTAGATCTTGCTGATAATGGCTTGTTAACGGTTTGAATTTGCTGTAAAAAATAACATAGGTCGACCAGTCGACCTTAAGAAATTTCAAACGTTAAAAAGTAAATCAGAGATTCAGACACGGGATGACGGGGGGGTCGACCGGTCCAGAAAGGGTCCGATCGGTCGCCCAGGGATCCGACCGATCGACCCTCCATTGGACCGGTTGGCCTCCCCCTTTTTTCAATACAGAGAGTTATGTTTTCAGAATTCTCTCTTTCAAATACCGATCGACCTATAGTTCGACTGGTCGACCTCCTGGGGTTTTTTAAACATCTCATTTCTGTTTCAAAAATCAACTTCAGATACTGGTTGCCTTATAGGGCAACCGATTGACCTCAAAACAGAAGTCCTGTCCAATTTTTGTCAAAAATAAACTTCAAGAAATACACCAAAAAATTAGTAAAAATATTTTAAATCAATTGGGAGTATTTGGACAACATTTAGGGACATTGTTTTGGTGTAAAAACTCAGTTAAACAAAATCATCAAAATCATGATAAAAACATTTATCTTAAACTAACTACATGCAACCATAACACATATATAATGACAATCTCTTCCCCACACTTAAATCATGCAATGACCTCAGTGCATAAAGAAAATAAAATAGAAGGAAAGAGAGACATCCGTAGAAAGTACTATAATCGGCAAACAGTTAAAGAAGTCACATGAACCATCAATCACATAGGGAAAAATGCTTGGGTTGCCTCCCAAGAAACGCTTTTTAACGTCATTAGCTTGACAATATCAACTAAGAAAATCATGTCGGGTCATCGAGCAAGACCCTTTTTACTACCTTAGATTTTTATCGGGCTAAATTTTATTAGGTTCCTGCCATAAGATATCTTTCACAGCAGAATCGACAGAGTTAACAATAAAACTATAAGGCAAAGTACAAGCAGGACCATGAGCTATATCAAAAATTGAAAACGTTACAGTTTTTCCCAAAACATTCATACTTAGTTTTCTATTTTTTACATCAATCAAGGTGTTGGTGGTGGCCATGAACGGTCTACCCAACAAAATAGTATGATCTTTAATATTACCTTTATTCTTCCCCATATCCAAGACAACAAAATCAATGAGAATTTTAAGACCACCTATTTGGACCAAAGTATCTTCAACAATACCTTTAGGACACCTAAATGACCTATCAGCAAGTTGCAAACATAATCTGGTGGACCTCAATTTCCCTAAATTTAATTGTTTAAATATAGAGTAAGACATAAGATTAATCCCAGCTCCTAAATCAAGCATACCTACAACATTCTTACCATCCCAAAAGCAATATTAATGATGAAACTATCTGGATCTTATTATTTTGGGAGTAGATTTGGGGATGTATTAGGAGATTTGTAAGGATTGCCAGTTTTGTGTAAGGACGATCCCTTACTTGTCTCCTCATTCGTGCTTTCTTCACTTGCATCATCCTTCTTTTCAATTTTAGCAGAACCAATTTCAAGATCAGTGACGGCTTAAGCTTGCGCTAGTTGACTAGGCAACGTGTCCTTTTTGACGAGATGTCAAGCTATTTCACCAACTTGCGTAGCTAATTAGCCGACTTGAGTCCCAATTCGCTTAAGAGAGTCCTCCAAGGATTCAAACCGTCTGTTATTCAACTCTTGTGTTTGCTGACTAATTTGAATAAAAGAATTCAAGCTCTCTTCTAATGTAAGTCGTGATGGTTGCTCTGGAGTGGTCGCCATTCCTGTTGCTTATACAAATAACACTAGGAAAATAGATCAAACGCACCTGAGGAATAAACCACAACTAGAAACAAATAAAAAAATCTTAATCTAGAAACACGAAAAATAAACACAATAATTATTAAGCCTAAAGCCTTCCCCGACAACGATGCCAAAATTTTGTTCGACCGCTAAACACCTAAAATAAATCTAGCAATCCTCGCAAGAGAACGAGATCAATCATAGGGTAGCAAGTTGACCACAAGTCGTCTCTCAAGGAAGACTTAGCTGGCAAATAATTACTATGTTTCACAATAAACAAAAAGTAAATCCTAAACACTCTAATCAGATTTGTGATTTTTAATAAACTAAAGGAAAACAATTAAAAAGACAAAATTAAACTAAACACGATTAAACTTGAAGAAAAAGATATGGATGAAAGTCTAGGATTTTGGAATTATTTCATCAAACTTACAAGCAGAATATTAACGAATTGATCATGCGGTTAATAAATATAACATACATGTAAAACTAAGGCATAGATCTGATAACTCACGTATTCACAGATTAGGGTTATCCCAACATAATTTGCTATTTTCATTAAACTAAGGTTAGATAATACATTTCTGATTTATATCTAACCCCCTGAATAAATTTAGTTCAGGAATAATATCTTCTCTCGATCTCAATTAATCCCTTAAAACAATCAAGAGTTGACCAAACAATTAATCAACAAGTAAATCAATTTATTCAGAAAATCAAATCAATTAGTCAATACTCATGCTTGTTTGTTTGAATCAAATCATCCTAATCCTAGAACAAGAAAATTAGTTCATGCTTGGGGATGGGATCATAATCTCAATTGAAGGAAAGAAAACAATCATAAATATTATCATGCAACAACAATAATCATCCAACAACTGAAATCAGACAAAAGAGATGAAGAAATATTACTCTTTAATTAAGCAGCAAAAATAACTTCAATGGGAAGAACCCAAGCAATCCCAATGATGAAAAGCAAGAGAAAAGATAGAAAACTAGAGTCTAAAAGTGTTAAGAAGTAATATGTTCGAAAATATGGGCTCTCAAGTCTTATTTATAAGCCTAGAGTCCTATATAAGGTGGGAGAGCTAAAAAATGCAAAAAAATAAAAATTTTTGTATTCTGCAGGTCATGGTGCGTGACCACGGATGGTGCCGCACGACCACGCCGCCTCTTGTGCGCCCGTGCACCCTCGAAACCTCAGAGTTTGCTTTCGATGTCTTCTTATGAATGTAGATCTATCTCTTAGCTTTCCATATCCCCATGAATGACCTCAATATCAATTTTCTAGAGAGAGTTATGGCCAAAATACTAAGATGTGTCATTTTCGAAATTTCAACATATTATTTTCACTTGAACATGATTTTAACCCATCCTGACATCTTCATTTGCATTTAATAGAAGAAATATGAATTATAGAACTTTAAATTATATTTCAAATGGGCATGAATCAATATAATTGGAGTTCGGATGAAAACGTTATGTCCAAAATACGACGACTGCTACAGTTGCGCGAAATGATTTTTTGACGTTTCCTGCTCCAAAACTTGTTTTTTCCACAAAATCCTAGGAAATCAACAAAATAACCCAATGCAACACATGCGAATGAAAATAAAATATGCCAAAAATATTTATAAATCATCACACAAAACACACACAAAAATATGCGAAATAACTCCCCACACTTAGCCTTTTGCTTGTCCTCAAGCAAATAATTATGCCTTTAGACCCAACAAGAAATATCAAGTATAATTTAAAATTCAATAAATCAATAACACCAAGTTCTATCCACCTCAGATCTAACATTAATTGATTCTCAACCTCCATAATGGACTCACCCGACTAAGGTTAAAAAAATTAACAAAGGTGTTCGGCTATCCTCGCTAAGTTTCAGATCCATTTTATAAGTTGCAACCCCGTTACACACAATCCTTGCTAATAGGCTCAAGTCCTGTCTACCATTTTGTCTCATGTTTGTCCTCATCTTCCTTGTCATTCAATATCAATGGGAAGTCTTGTGGCTTAGTGGTCCATTCTAGAAGACTCTGACAGGGGGATCCCATTTCACCTTACATTTTTCTTATTATTTCTGAGATTTTCTCTAATCTCATTAAGTCTGCTGTTAGAGAGAACAAGTTCAAAGGGCTGAAAATCTCCAAAAAAGTCCCCATTATCACACATCTCTTGTTTGCTGACTATTCTCTTATCTTTTGTGAAGCGAACACTTCTCAGGCTAGAGTGGTTATGGATATTTTGAGAATTATCATTTGCTTTCAGGTCAAAAAGTGAACTGGGGAAAATCATCTATTTTTTTCAGCAAGAATACCGCTGCCACTGCTCAAGAATAAATTTGTCAGGCTTTTGAAGGGATTCAAAGGCACCAATCTAGCAGGTACTTGGGACTGCCATTGTCCATTGGAATATCCAAAAAAGAAGTGTTCAATTCTGTGATTGAGAAAGTCCAAGCTAGACTTTGCAGCTAGAAAAACAAATTTCTCTCTTGAGCAGGCAAATAAGTCTTGATCAAAGCGGTTATTGATGTACTACCAGTCTATGTTATGGCTTGTTTCAAGCTTTCTCTGGGCACCTGCAAGACAATGTGCCAGATTGTGGCTCAGTTTTGGTGGAAGTCCGATAACAATTCTTAGCATGTCATTCACTGGAAGGCTTGGCAGCATCTTGCTATGCCTAATGTTGGGAAATTTATTGTTTAGATTTTGATGAATGCCATATAAAACTTAGAATAGGAAGTTGGCACCCCATTTTTGTCAGAACCGTATTGTAATAAATAGGGCTAAAAGCCGAGTTAAGTCACTATGACTAAACATGCAAAAAGACAAATCAAGACTAGAAGGAACACTCATTGCAAAGACACCGAGAGTATGGCAAAGAAGAGAAGACAGGGGACTCGATCAAGGAACAAATGAGATGCAATGAGTGGAGTATCACAAGTCAACTCAAGATAGCCAAGTCTCAAGTTGAAGTGACAGAGAGTCATCCAATGATTGGAAGTCGACTCTAAGTCACCTGGGGAAAGCAAGGAAATGCGGTCAAGGCGAGACAACCTCGAAAGAGATCCGTTGCGAAAATCAAGAGAATTACTTAAACAAGTAATATCTCCATGCTACCTTTCTCAAAGTGCTCAGTCCTGAAGCATGCAAGAGGAATAAACTAATGGGAAGCACTACACCGTGTCGAACTCAAAAAGTCAAGAACAATTCATACGAGGAAGTGGCAATTTCAAGGACTGCAACAAGACAAGCCAACGTCCACAAGTGACTTTCAAAAATAAGCCTATCTCTTCAACGGGCAGATTTTTGAAAGATCACTATAAAAGGCTGAGGAATGACTCTGAGAGAAGGTTACCTAAACCACGAACATTCAAGAGAACATTTGAACTGTAACCAGAAATATTCTCAAAATCATCCAAGATTAATCCTCAAGCCTACAACACGAAGAAAATCAATCCAACACTCACCTGTGAAGGAAAGATAGCTTCAATCAGTTGAAGAGGAAACTTTTGAAGAAAAGGGGTCTACATTCCACGAAGGATTGTAGGAAGGTTCAAGGTAGAACCAGTCTTGAGTTTTTGGAGGGCTTCATGATCAAATCCAAAGAGCTTGAGCAAGTGAGTCTGTAGTAGCAAAGTGCAACGCCCTGAAGAAGCCGAGTCGTCACGAGAAGCCAACGAGTGATCAAGGCATCTCCAAACCGAGTCCCAAAGGATCAAGTCACCGTGTGATCAAGACTTGTATCCGGACTGCTACCACTTTGTATCTTGATCAATACCTAGTGGATTCCTCCAGAGTTGGAGAAGAGAGGAGTAGAAGAATTACCCATCTTCGAACCTCTATAAAAACTTATCGTGTCATTTACATTTCAAAGACTTCAATTCCTGCATCTTATTTGTTTAACTCTGCGATAAATTTGCTATTCACTTGATAATCTCTAAGTACTAAAACCTAGTATTAAATCATTGCTAAACCAAAATTAAGGGTATTAAGTCTTCCAATGAAAACAAACTACGAGTTGAGCTAATTCGATCTTAACAAATGAGTTATTCTATCAACACTCGAGTCAGTGAGTGACTAACTCTCTTGATTAACTAAATTGGCTGTCCACCAAGGACACAAATTGTGTAGTATCAACTCGAACTTTAAAAAGGACTAAATCGAAAATTTGGTAAGGTTTATTCAACCCCCCTTCTAAACCTTACACTCACACCCCTTGGGACCTACAAGTGGTATCAGAGCGGTTGGTTCATTGAGCCTCCCGCATCGTTCTTGAACTAGATCTCCAAATTTTTCAAAGTCCTGTTTTAGTACTTAAATTTTCAAAACTCCTTTTATCATTAAAAGTTATTATCATGGAAGCAAATTTAACACGCATCCCTATGTTCACAATTGAAGAATTTGATGATTGGAAAATTCGTATGCAGGCTCATCTATCAACATTACATGATGAGACGTGGATAGTGATAGAGGATGGGCCACTGCAAATTTTAAAAGTGAACACATCTCAAAGAAGAAGAGTCTGCAAATCGAAGGTGAAGAGGATGTTGCTCTAGACCACTATGGTTGAAAAACCAAGAGCTGAATGGACAAATGATGACAGAAAAAGATATAACTTGGACAATGTGGCCAAGGACATTCTTTACAAAACCTTGGACAAAGCCATTTTCAACAAAGTCAAATCATGCAAAATGGCTAAAGAAATCTGGGACAAGCTAACATTGATTTGTGAAGGCTCGAGCAAATCAAGGAAAATAAATTATCAAATGGTCATACGAAATTTGAGAATTTGAAAAATGATCTCGTGGAGAGAACCTAGATCAACTGGATGCTCAATTCACAGAAATCACCAACGAGCTATCTGCACTTGGAAAAGAATATACACAGAAGGAAATGTGTATGAAAATCCTAAAAAGTCTCCCAGCTGAATGGGAAATGAAGGTCATGGCACTAAGACATTCCATGGACCTATCGAAGACATCCAACCATGAGCTATTCTCAGACCTTAAAGCCTACGAATTTGAGCTGGAAGAAAAGACCAGGAGAGACAAAATGTACCCAAAACAAATTCTAATCTAATTGTTAAGATGGGAAGAGAGCTGAGGTCAAAGAAGTCATTGACCCAGAGGAAATAGCCCTGATGGTTAAAAGGTTCAACAAGTTCTTCAATAAGAACTACAAGAGAGGCAAGGGCGAATCCTCCAGAAGACACTCAACTCCCTCCAAGTCAAGGGAAGATAGACCAACCAAGAGAACAGATCATCAAAAAGTCAATATCAAAGGGTGACAATTCAAGAATGGAAAGAGCGATCAAAAGGTTGAATATCTATCTTTGAACTGTAGGCAACCAGGTCACTATGCCATTGATTGCCCATATCCTGTAGTCAACAAATACAGGAATGAAGAAGAAAGAAAGGTCTTGAGAGAAAGAAGATAAGAAAAGAAAAAGGCAATGTTGGCTGCAGAGATCGGCTGGCGAGACAAAAAGTCAAAAGACATAGGGATTGAGAGCGGTGAAGGCCGACTACTCAAGTGACTCTGAAGAAGAAGCCCTAATCTGTTTGATGGCCAAGGAACAAGATCAACCTCGACCAAGAAGATGAGGTACACTCTAATTCATCAAACTCGGTTATAGTGATAGTGATGACACACACACTTCATCACCCACTCGATCTTTATGATTCATTAGGCAAAATGATGAAAGATTTTGAACACATTAAATCCTCACACACACTACTAAATGAGGAAAACAGCCTACTCAAGAGCCAAAACTCACAGCTGACTAAGGAGTTGAGTATTTTAAGTCAAATAGCTGATGAGAATGAAAGTTTAAAGACTGAAAATGCAAAGCTAATAGCAGAAATAACTGCTATAGAAAAGAGGGAAAATGACCTCAAAAATGTGATTGCCTCATTCACTAAGGCATCTAAATCATTGGATGATCTTATTATGAGTCAAAGAGAATGTGGAGACAAGACAGGCTTAGGTTTTAATTCCTCTGTGCTATGTCAAGCTCCAAAAGTGATTTTGGAAAAAGGATCTTCAAGCAATGAAGTATCTCAAAAATCCAAAACTCCAAATGGTGCACACACATTTAATCCAAAGCACAATTACAAGAAAACTGGCCTTGGCTATAAAGGAAAAGGAAAACAGCCAGTTGAGTGCGTTGAAAGGACAGCTGAGAAGAAATTCAGCCGAGTTCCTCAGCAAACTCCAAATAGGAAATACTCTGTAAAGAAGAAACAGAGCTACCAAAAACCCCATAAAATCTATAAAGGAAACACATATGATGGGAATGGTAGAAAATATCCAAGCCAAGCTGATTGGAATGATGTGAACTATCAGCAAAGACCTATGGAATATAAGCCCAAATGGCAAAGGCCTAGAACTCAGCAAAGGCCATTCCAAAGGTATAAGAACTTTCATCAGCACACATATGCACCTAGGCACTACACTCAGAGACATCACAACTACCCAAAGAAGGCAATTGCTAAAACACATATACATGCATACAGACAAAAGAGACAAACAGATGAACCCGGAATCCCCAAGCAATTTGCCAAAATTAATTATGATTATGGCACGATAGATGGCAACCCCTTAGAGTCAAATCATATGGCTATAGGTTGGTTGGATCATCTTACAATACTAACCCCTCGGGACCCGGACAAGTATGGGTACCTAAAACTTAATTTCCTTGTTTTGCGGTTCAAGGAACAAATGAGTGCCAAGGAACCTGGTACATGGATAGTGGTGCATTCCGACATATGACAGAAACAAGAAAAATCTGTCAAAATTCAAGGAAGTCAAATGAGCAAAAGTCATATTTGGAGGAAATGAAGCTCGGGGAGAAATAAGAGGCATTGGATCCATCAAGAAGAATGGATTAGAAATCACGGATGTTGCATATGTTGAAGGACTCAACTTCAACTTGCTAAGCATAAGCCAACTCGTGACAAGGGGTTATAATGTTGGATTTAACATGGGTATATGCCAAATCAAGGATCTTGAATCAAATGAAGTTGTGTTGCAAGGATGCGGACAAAAAAACATGTATGTCGTGGATTGGTCAAATGCAACACCCAAAGACATGTCTATTAGCAAAGAAACCAATTGAATCAAGTTGGTACGGGCACAAAAAGTGAGTCACACTGAATTTCAAAATGATTAACAAGCTTGCCGGGAAGTAATCTTGTGGAAGGACTTCCGGACTCGATTATACAAGAAGGAGAGTATATGTGACGCATGTCGAAGGAAAAACAAATCAAATCATCATTCAAAGAAAAGACCGCCCATCTTCAACGAGAATATTGCATCTGCTACATATGGATCTATTTGGTCTAGTGGAACCACTAGCATAAGTGGAAAGAAATACACCTTGGTGGTAGTAGATGACTACTCAAGATATACATGGACAATATTCATGTGTACGAAGAAAGAAACTCTCTAAAAACTACCACAAATGATGAAGAGGATTCAAAATGAGAAGAGCCAAACCATTATCAAAATAAGATCGATTGAGGAACCGAGTTTGTCAATGGGATAATAACTCGATATTGTATTGAAAATGGCATTGGTCATGAATTATCTCTGCAGCAAGGACTCCACAATGAGAATGGAGTTGCAGAAAGAAGGAATAGAACTCTCAAGGAAGCAACAAGGACCATGTTAGCTGAAACAGGGTTACCAAAAAGATTTTGCGCTGAAGCAATAAACACAACATGCTACACTCAAAATAGATGCATGATAAACAGACAACTGACAAAGACTCCCTATGAGATTTGGACAGGAGAAAACCTAATGTTGCATATTTTAGAATATTTGGATGTAAATGCTTCATCCATAACAATGGCAAAGATAATCTAAAGGCTTTTGATGCTAAAGCGGATGAAGGTATCTTCTTGGGATACTCAGCTGAAAGCAAAGCCTACAGAGTACTCAACAAGAAGACTATGGTTACAGAGGAATCCATTCATGTGGTGTTCGATGAACCAAATGTTAATGGAGAAGACATTGAAGAATCAACTGATAAGCTAAATCAACCAACCATGCGAAGAGTCCCTATCTTGTCAAGGCGAAGTGGAATCATAAACTCGAGATGAAGATGAGATAGTGAATCTCAAAAAGCAATGAAAATTTGCGGCTAAGTGATTACGAGAGAGCTGATCAAAGCAACACAACCGCAAGAGGATCAATCCGGCTAACTTATTCCAACTTTGATGTAAGATGGCCGAGAGACCATCCACGAGAATTTGTCATTGGAGATATAAGAGAAGGTGTCAAAACAAGATCCGAACTCAACAAGAAGCTATGTTCACATGCTTTATGTCACAAATAGAGCCTAAAGATGTGTCACAAGCATTGGATGACACACATTGGATCCAAGCTATGCAAGAAGAATCAATCGGTTTGAAAGAAATAAAGTATGAGAGAATTAGTTCAAAGACCCACCCATCAAAATGTTATTGGCACTAAATGGGTATTCAGAAATAAGATGAACGAGGAAGGTTCTGTGGTAAGAAACAAAGCAAGACTAGTAGCCAAAGGATATTGCCAAGAAGAAGGGATAGATTTTGATGAAACATTTGCCCCTGTAGCAAGATTGGAAGCTATAAGGATGTTTCTTGCCTATGCAGCTCACAAGAATTTTATTGTATATCAGATGGATGTAAAAAGTGCATTCCTAAATGGTTTATTAGAAGAAGAAGTGTATGTTGAACAACCTCCAGGATTTGAGCAGAAGACTCTTGGAGATAAGGTATATAAACTCAAGAAAGCTCTATATGGATTGAAACAGGCACCCAGAGCATGGTATGATACTTTGTCACAATTCCTAACTGAGAATAGATTCACAAAAGGAAAAGTAGATAGAACACTTTTCTTTAATTCAAGACAAGAAGAGCATACTTGCTTGTTCAAATATATGTGGATGACATCATTTTTGGATCCACAAACAAAGAGCTGTGTGATAAATTTTCAAACCTCATGCAAAGCAAATTCGAAATGAGCATGATGGGAGAGCTGACATTCTTCCTTGGACTCCAAGTGAAACAGCTTGAAGGATGGAACCTTCATAAGTCAAATAAAATACACCAGAGATTTAATGAAGAAATTTGGTATGGAAGAGAAGTCTTCGTGAAAATACCAATGAATACATCGATCAAAATGGACATGGATGCGGATGGCAAGCCTCAGATCAAACAAGATCTGAGCACTTATTGGATCATTGCTCTATCTCACAAAGAAGCGGGCCGACATCACCTTTGTTGTAGGTGTATGTGCAAGATTTCAATCTGCTCCAAAAGAGAGCCATATGACTGCAGCTAAGAGGATCTTGAGATATTTGAAAGGAAGCCAAGAAGTTGGCTTATGGTATCCAAAGGAAGGTGGATTCAAGCTAATTGGCTATTCGACTCGACTATCTTTGGATGCGGAGTTGACAGGAAGAGCACCTCGTGCACATGTCAAATGCTTGGAAACAAGTTAATTTCTGGTTTAGCAAAAAGCAAAATTCAATAGCCACCTCTACAAAAAAGTTTGAATACATATAACGGCAAATTTGTTGTGCCAAGTCCTATGGATGAGACAATAGCTGAGAGACTATGAAGTTGAAGAGAAGGAAATTCCAATCATGTGTGATAACACAAGTGCAATTGTAATCACTCAAAATCCTGTGTTGCACTCAAGAACAAAGCATATCGATGTCAGATATCACTTCATAAGAGATCATGTTGAAAAGAAGGACATTACCTTGGAGTATATTTCAACTGATAAACAACTGGCTGACATACTCACAAAACCATTATGTGAGTCAAGATTTGAAGAACTCAAGCATGAGTTAGGATTAATTGAGCTGAGCTGACACTCAGAAGAATCAAAGAAAAGAAATGAAACACAAAAAGGGAAAAGTGATGAATTCTCAAATCAGCTAAGTGAATCAGCCGTATCGGAAAGACATCTATACCGAATTAGCTGACAGCTGAGTCACTAAGAGAACTGTGAGAAGAAGAGTTAAATCAGCTGAGGGAAAAGCTGAGTCATTTATGAGCAAAGTGACAAAAACACAGTCGTTTTACTAAGCGGGAATGTTTTTAAGTATTACGTCAGCATAATTATGACGTGTATAGGCAAAAGCTGCACACCAAGCTTATGATTGGATACAAATGCTGCCACATTAAATACGAGACATTAAATGCTAAATCGGCGTGCAAAATCTAAGCCGTTGATTTCGATCACATTTCAAAAACCACCCGCACGTCCTTTCATGAACCATACTTAAACCTTTTTTCGTCCATTTCTCTCACACATTACCAAAACTGTTCATTTCTCTCTCTGATGCAAAGGCAAAACTCTCTCAAAACCCTATCAATCTTCAAATCAACTTCTAAGTTTTATTCGGTGAAATATTGAAAGAAATGGCTTCTACTTATGATTTTGTCAAGCTAGGAAAGCAAATCCACACCGGGTCTACTGTGGATTTCGAGGGTATGGTCAAACAGGGGTCCGATGACACCCTCATAAAGAAGATAGCTGAAAAGCTCGAAACGTCCGGGCTAAAACCATTTCTGACGATGGAGCTCTCGATGACCTATGTGGAAGAGGTCGTGCTTCTCGTGAACGCCGAGATTCACGATGAGGGATCAAATCCTCTGTTCACGGGAATGAGTTCATCATCTCTCGCCAAGGATTTGGCGGGAACACCGCTCACTACTGCAAGGAGCATCAAAAATCAATGAAGGCGATGTAGACTTGATTGCCGCTTGGAAGCAAGTAGCCAAGTCCGACTATCTTGAAAAGATAGTCTACACACGGCTAACAAGAGGTCGAAGGAGGACTATCACAAGCTGTTGGACATAGTTGCCAAATGCATAGACATCAAATTTAGCGACTTTGACCAACTCGTCCAAAGCGAAGTTGATCGTAATGGTTGCGATCATTGAAGAAAAGCAAGTAAACTCGGGCTGAGTTTGTCTCACAAACTGCCCAGAATGTACTGGAACAAATCCTTCAAGGAGAATGGTGCATTTGGAGGATCCCCGGGATATGGTCCAGTGATCGGCCGGTGATGGAGGTCAAAGGAGTCCCTCTTAGACATGGAAAGCGTTCCATGTAAACAAGAGGATGTTCGAGATCAAACCTCTGCGGCGCACATAAGAGAGCCTACGCCAAGAGAGTCGATACAAGTGAGGGAGAATCAGTGACCAAGATACAATCTGTCTCCTCTCCACCAAAAGAAGGCGCCCCCTGCAGCTACTAAGAAGAAGGCTAACTCTGCGCAAAGAAAGAAAAACAAATCTGCTCCTCGCCCCTGCAGCCCGAGTCACCGCCCGCACCTTGTCTCTGCCCGCCTCAAAGAAAGTGGTCGAGAAGGAATCTCAAATACCTTCTCCGATCGTCAAAAAGAGGAGAACGATAAGCCAAGACGGCCACTCTCGAAGAAAAAACACCAAGACCATTGCCCCGCCGCCTAAGACTGAAGAAACTCTCTCCGAACTAAATCCCTCTCGTACAAACTAGGAGACGAAGAAGAATCATCAAGCGCTCGAGCTTGAGAAACCGGTTGAGTCACCACTCACCAAACAGACACGGAGACTATTTGGAGAAGTAGAGTCTCCGGATATTATTGATGAAACAACTAAGTGTCTTTGGCGACCAACAGAGGCAAAATGAAGACCAAATGTAGTTTGCACAAAAATGAGACACAAGAAGTAGCCGAGAAAGCACACTCGTCTGTTGACAGGATCGTATCCCCTCCCCTGCAAATGACGCAATCGATATGGAGCACCGAGCTTGCTACCTTCTATCCCCGAGAATGAGGGGACAAAAAGAAGAAGGCGATAGAGATGATAGTGATGTGATGATCCTATCCCCACCTTATCCGCATCATCCAAGATCGTCATGCGAGAGTGGAGGAAGTGGAAATTGAGTCGATCCGAGACGATTCCGAAGCGACACGAGTTTATAGAAGAGGAAGAGGAATGAACTTTCTTGGGTGACCACCGTGATCCAAAGACCGGATGGAAGAAAAGCGCAAAGATATCTTGTAGATCTTCAAGGACAAGGAGAAGGAGAGACAGGGGCGGAGGAAGTTGAGGCACGTGAGAAGGACAAAGATCATCGCCCTATCACCGACACCACGAACACACACATCATCTCCTTGACGTCGTATCGGATAGTGATGAGGATCGGACCTGCCGCCGCCACGGAAGAATTGCAAATGCAACAAGCAATGCACGAATCCGAGAATCCTTCACGAGCAAAGAATGATGGAGGGACCAGGAGAGTCCTCCAAAACACAAATGAAATAGACCCAATGGGAGTGGTGCGGCATATCGCCACCGTTGTTCTTGCCACCACTTCCCCCACTCACTCGGAAGAAGGAAATAAGGAAATGGCGATGAAACGGGTTAGTGGGGACCCTAGTCGAGCCAACCCCTATTGAAGGTGTCTTACCACCTGCCCCAACTACTGAACACTCGATAAACAATCGGGAGTTTGGAGATGAGTGACCCCATTCCAAGTCACTCGGTGATGCGCCCGGTGAGGGGGAAACTCCTCCACTCGCAGCAAGGTCGGAGGATGCTTGCAGATGACTCCACAACGAATCTAGAAGGCGAAGTGGAGAAGGAACAAACACAAAGTACACAAAAGCAAGTTGTCATCAACGAAGCTCGAGGCGATTGAGACTGTCTCGGTGAGGTGCCAATCGCTCTCTGGCGCTAATGACGCTGGCGATGCGATCGAGGCACGAGGAAGGAACAACCCTGGGAGTTAACACTGCAGGCGATGAAAGTGCGATCCATGGGGTTGAGACTCAATGGATGCCACCGAAGAAGACCCTAAGACAGTGACACTGTCGAAAGGGATGTCCAAGGCCTCGCTGCGATTGAGATTGCGGGGAGGTAATGAAGGCCAACGGAGGTTGAGACTTCCCGGGGTAAAGAAGTGAAGTAGAGAACATCCCTCCTGCTATCATTGATCCATCTAAAAAGGAGATAAGCACACTTCACGATTCCCGGAAAATCCCGATGTAACCTTTCGGATCGGAAGGCGGCGATGAAGCCGAGTCATCCCCGTGGATCGATCCAAAAGACTCGGTGAGGATGTTCCAACGACGAGTAAGTCGACCTCAAGTCTACTCGTCAAACTTTCAACTTTGATGAGCCACCCATGGAAATCTCATCATCGTCCGATGACGCTCGATAAGGCCGAGGACCCGATCAACTCAATTGGAGAAACCAGTTGAGACCGACTTTAAATCACAGAGGCAGTGAGGCTCGAAGTCGGTCAACTTTACAACAAACCCCGGTTGAAACAGCGAGTCCATCTGCGCGGCTCCCCAAGCTGCAGCAACTTCGACTCCCCAAGGAACTTCACGCGCACTACTCATCATTGAACAAATCCCAGTTGCCCGTGATGATTCCTTTGTAGAATCATTTCCTTCTCTCTAGAGGTCCCCGACCTCCCCAAGAGTCGAGAGAGATCTCGCGCGCTTCCACAGATCCTCGATCTGTCATTCCATCGAGATACCATCGTTCGGTGACTATGATTTTAACGCTGCTTGGCCGTCGGCTACAACAGGAACAACTGTTCGGGAGGTGTTCAAAGCATTATTTGCTTTGAAATTGAACGGATGGAGAGGCACCAGGCCTCGATGGACATGAGACTGGACAACAGAGATGCCAACCTCACTGCTGACTTGGGAGGCATAATAGTCAGAATCAGGGAGTGGTGGCAACAGCAGCAAACAATGCGTGTGGAACAAGCTAGATATTTCAGGACTTTGTTCAACAAGCTGTTGGTATGGCGTGCTGAGAATGCTGATGCAAAGACGAAATTGAGAGAACACATTGAGCACATGCATGAATCTCATCTGGCTTGAGATAAAGGCGATCGCGAGCAAAATAAGAGTGAGCTCCTGCGTATGGAAGAAAACATGGATCGCAAATTCAGCTTTCTCATGGCTGAGATGAAGCTAATTTCAGCTGAATCCAACGCTACTCGCTCGAGTTTCACGCATACTCCATGCAGCGGACTCGAAGCGAACTCGGCTATCGCCAGCCTCGACTTCCGCTTGCTAGTATGTTTCCAGGGGTTCTTCTCTCCTTTGATGATGCCAAAAAGGGGAAGAGGAATACCTAAAAGCACCAAGAGATCTGACGTCGAGAAGGAGGGAGCAGCTGTGAAGGGAAAGACATCTGAGGAAGTGTCGAAACAAAAGAAAGGAAAGTCTGTTGAGGGGGAAGGATCGAAAGATGTAACCTTGATGATTGCACAAACCCCCAACAAGGTCTTGTCACAAATGATATTATCGAAAACTCCCATGACTCTCGCCACTCCAACACTCTGTATCTATGGTTTGAAAAGAGAAAGACAGATTGAAGCGAGGGATGGAGGAAGTGGAAGGAAGAATGAATGCCCGAGCAATGGATATCTTGAAACAACATGGAGGCATTCCGGTGAGACGAGACACTTATGCCATCTCGATGCCGGAACCGAGCCGAGATCGATTGATGAATTTAAAACGCTCGCATCGAAGGATACTTCGCAAACATGTCCATGGCTCAAGCCTGGGACTTGTCTTTGAGAAAAAGGTCTCACGCTATGTGAAGAAGGCGATAGGCAAGCGACAGACTCGACAAGCCGATCTCTGCTGGTCACTCTGCTAGTCACTCACCGGAAGAAGAAGACTCGATCTACAATACACGCTCAGAGGAAGAAGTAGAGGAAGAAGTAGTGGTGGAGGAAGAGGCTTCAGACCTAGGCCTCTGCCCAAAAACATTGAGTACATAGATCCATGCAAGAAAGGAGGGATCTATTGGGCTGGTTTTGACGAAGTAGCCAATCTGCAAGTGGCTAAAAACAATGCTGAGTATGTGAAAAGAATCGAAGAAGAAAATAAAAGACAAACTCAGCTATGGGAGGAGAGACAAGAGAGACTAAGAAGAGATGAAGCTGCCCGGAAGGCATATGAAAAGAAGAAGAAGACAACTGGAGATGAGAAAAAAAGAAGAAGAGCAGAAGATGACAGAACTAAAGAAGAAGAAAGAAGGAGGCAACAAAGGAGATGAAGTGTTGCTGTCCACCCCTTCATGTATCTTACTATGTAAATACATTTCATGTAAGTCTTCTGTAATAAATCTGTAAATTCTCTATTTTTACGTAGACATAAATGTTTGCTCTGATACACCTTGTAAACAGTTGTGTAAAAGAACTAGAATGTTATGATCAATAAAAGGATTGATTCTACGCATACATTCTATGTGAATGCACTATCTGTATGTATCTTTGCTATTTACATTTTGAATGTTTTAAGTTTCTGCATCATCAAAAAGGGGGAAATTGTTGGGAAATTTATTGTTTAGATTTTGATGAATGCCATATAAAACTTAGAATAGGAAGTTGGCACCCCATTTTTGCTGTAAACTGTATTGTAATAAATAGGGCTGGTCAAGCTGAGTTAAGTCAGCTATGACTAAACATGCAAAAAGACAACTGAAGACTAGAAGGAACACTCCTTGCAAGACAACTGAGTATGGCAAAGAAGAGAAGACAGGGACTCGATCAAGGAACAGTGAGATGCGGTGAGTGGAGTATCAGTCAAGTCAACTCAAGATAGCCAAGTCTCAAGTTGAAGTGACAAGAGAGTCATCCAATGATTGGAAGCTGACTCTAAGTCACCTGGGGAAAGCAAGGAAATGCGGTCAAGGCGAGACAACTGAAAGAGATCCGTTGCACAGAAATCAAGAGAATTACTTAAACAAGTAATATCTCCATGCTACCTTTCTCGAAGTGCTCGATCCCGAGCGTGCAAGAGGAATAAACCAATGGGAATCACTACACCGTGTCGAACTCGAAAAGTCAAGAACAATTCATACGAGGAAGCAATTTCAAAGACGCAACAAGACAAGCCAACGTCCACAACTGACTTTAAAAAATAAGCTATCTCTTCAACGGGCAGATTTTTGAAAGATCACTATAAGAGGCCGAGGAATGACTCGAGAGAAGGTTACTCGAACCACGAACATTCAAGAGAACATTTGAACTAGTAACTAAAAATATTCTCAAAATCATCCAAGATTAATCCTCAAGCCTACAACACGAAGAAAATCAATCCAACACTCACCGTGAAGGAAAGATAGCTTCAATCGGTTGAAGAGGAAACTTTTGAAGAAAAGGGGTCTACATTCCACGAAGGATTGTAGGAAGGTTCAAGGTCGAACCGGTCTCGAGTTTTTGGAGGGCTTCGTGATCAAATCCAAAGAGCTTGAGCAAGTGAGTCAGTAGCAAGTGCAAAAGGTACCGTGAAGAAGGCGAGCCGTCTGGAAGCCACCGAGTGATCAAGGCATCTCCGGATCGAGTCCCAAAGGATCAAGTCACCGTGTGATCAAGACTTGTATCCGGACTTACCACTTTGTATACTTGATCAATACCTAGTGGATTCCTCCGGGAGTTGGAGAAGAGAGGAGTAGAAGAATTACCCCATCTTGAACCTCTATAAAAACTTATCGTGTCATTTATATTTCAAAGACTTCAATTCCTGCATCTTATTTGTTTAACCCCGTTGATAAATTTGCTATTCACTTGATAATCTCTAAGTACTAAAACCTAGTATTAAATCATTGCTAAACCAAAATTAAGGGTGTTAAGTCTTCCAATAAAACAAACTACGTTGAGCTAATTCATCTTAACAATTTGTTATTTTATCAACAAATCGATCAGTCCGCTGAGTGACTAACTCTACCGATTAACTAAATTGGCTGTCACCAAGGACACGAGATGTGTAGTATCAACTCTGAACTTTAAAAAGGACTAAATCAATAAGTTGGTAAGGTTTATTCACCCCCCCTTCTAAACCTTACACTCACACCCCTTGGGACCTACACCTAAAGAGCAAGCTGGATTTTGGTTCCATGATATTGTCCTCTTCCATGAAGCCCTTTTCGCAAAAAATCTGTGAAGGCTCATTACATCTCCAAACTTACTTGTCTCTAAAGTTTTTAAGGCCAAATAGTTTCCATAAGGGGACTTTATGAATGTTTTGCCTAGCCAAAATGCCTCATGGCTTTGGAGGAGTTGGATGGGGGTTCGAGAGGCTCTGAAAGTTGGTTTGATTAGAGAAATTGGTGATGGAAAATCTACTAATATTTGGTATTCCCCCAGGATCCCCAATGCAGCTGACTTTAAGCCTTACAACTGCTGTAATGTTGCTCCTGAACATTGTTGGGTGAGTGAGCTTATGTCTGAGTAGGGGTTTGAATGGAACTCAGAGTTGATCTGCAATATTTTTAACCCTGAAGATTGTGCAAACATCCTAAAAATTAATGGCTTGAATCCGGATAAACGTGACATGTTTGTTTGGCACCTTGAAAAGAAAGGTCATTTTTCGGTTCAATCCACCTATTCAAGTTTGATTTTGAAGAAGATTGAGTGCTTGGATATTGCTAAGAGTAGTGAAACTGGCCCCTTAATGAAAAAAGTGAGAAGATTAAACTAGAAACTGAATATCAAAGGCAAAATTAAACACTTTATTTGGAAATGCTTTTTAAACATTCTTCCAACAAATTGCAACTTGAGGAAAAAAAGAATTGATATTGATCATATCTGCAAGTGTTGTGGGGAAGGAAATGAAACAATTGAACACATTCTATTCAATTGTGTGAGAGCCAAGCTTATTTGGAAGCTTGCCCCAATTACATGGGATGTATTCGAGACAAATACTGACTCTTTTTGTTCCTGGTGGAGTAACGTCTGCTGCTGTGGGGAAGCGGCTTCGACTTATGATCATATTCAACTCACAACATATATCTTGTGGTGGTTATAAAAAACGCGAAATTTGTGGATCTTTCATGGGTGTTGGACGCCTGAGTTAGCAACTGTGGAACTGCAGTTAGGGAATGGAGAGAATTCCAAGAGGTGTGTAAGAAGTCAAATGCTTAGGAAATCTTATGATTTAGTGGAGCTTTGTTTTTCTGCCTGTTTAGTGTTGACTGATCTTATGTTTTTTTTTCCTGTCTTTGCTTTGGTTTTCATTCTTGGTTTATCATAGTATTGATGATTAAGGCTATTGGGTTATCTTGCTTAGTGCACTACCAATAGCTTTAGACCATTAGTCATGGGGTGTTGCTTTGGTTGGAGTCCTATTTTTCTTTGTCTGTTTCTAGGCCACTTGTGTAATGGTGCTCTTGGATTGTACTTGAAAGTACTTATTTCCAAGATAATCTTTGGATCATTTGATCCTCGTTGTAACCGTGTTCCTTTGAGTTTTAGTATATCACTTTCGTTTCGAAAAAAAAGAGCTCAAACAAAGCCCTTACAGTGACTTAGACCAACTCCAGTCTCCAACAGCACTCTATAGTGGTGACTCGCATCAAAAATAAATATTAAATGAATAATATAAGGAATATTATGGAATAAACAACAATAATAAAACTTACATAAAGTATATAAAATTACATAAAATAACCAAACATAAAATTATTGAAAATACAAATAAAAACATATACACTATTTTTCCTAGTAATTTGGATAACTACCTCTAGAGCTGGCAATGGGTCAGGCCGGGCCCAACGAGTTTTTGAAAAAAATTGGATCGGGTAAGGCCGACTCGATTTTCGCCGGGCCTTGATTTGCTTGGCCCAGCCCAGCCCAACAATGGGCTATCGGGCCAAAACAGCCCAAATTAAATATTAAAAAAAATGATTAAAAAAATACTACTAAAACTCCAAAATATAACCTCTAAAACCTAACATGGGTGACACACTTAATTTTCTTTAAAAGCACAAGATGACAAAAGCTGCAGTCAAAAATTACCTCTGATAAGTTGCTTTTCATATTTTCTAAAACTATTAAATATTAAAAAAACTAACCCATACAAACTAGATTATTAAAAAGCAAAAAAGAAAAATATTAAAAAATCCAAAAGTCATTATTATAGTAAACCAAACCCATCACCATCATTTTGTAGGCATGCGGATGTCAGGTTGTGTGTGAGTTATACTGCCTAATGCCTAGTCTGCCTTAGTGTTCCACAAACTAACACTATCTACAATTTTTTTTAATTAAATAGTATCGGGCTTGGGCCAACCCGAAAAAGACGGGCTTTTTCGGCCCAAACATATCAAATTTATTGCTAGAGTTTAATTGTTGTGCTTGTCTCTGCATGATTTGTTGCTCCACTCGGAGGAATTCAAGTCTGTAGAGATATGTCACTTGTGAATTGTCCCACATTAATTAATTAAAGGAAGAGAACCTTGTTTATAAGCCAAGTGAGCTACTTTTCCTACCACCAATTAGTTTTAGGATGCAAATTTGGTGGGCTTTGATGCTCTCCCATATTAGATACCACATTGATTAATTAAGGAAAGAAAACCTACTTTATAAGTCAATTAGCCAAGTGAGTTACTCCTATCACTAGAGCTGTCAAAATGGGCCAAGCCCGTTGGACTGGCTGCCCCACCCAAAGTAGGGGGCGGGTTGATAGTTTAGTGGCCCATCAAGAGATGTGCCTAAATGGGCTAGCCCGCGACCCTACGGACTAGCCCGTCTGGAGGAAAAGTTAAATTTAATGGTTTCTGAAGATGCTTGCATGGATATTCATATTGTAAAAGATAATATGACAAAGGGATGAAATAAGGGTGTTTGGATTATTAAAATTAGTAATATATCTAATAATTTCTAACAAAGTAGTTAGCTTAGGAAATTTATGATATGTTTTTTGGATTATAATATTGAAAAATCTCAAAATTTTTGGTAGTTAACTTTTGGCAATTGGAATTAACACAAAAACTCATATGAACGGTCTCACGGATTAATTTCGTGAGACGGATCCTAAAATTGCCCATATTAGCTAACTCGTTTGAGTTTGAATCTAACTTGCTTTGATTTGTGAAATGGGTTGGATCCTTCTCATGAATTGAAATCCGTGAGATACTCTCACATGAGATTTACTCTGAAATTAATAACAAAATTTGTCGTGCTCAAATTATAAATAAAGTAATGATTAGAAACGAGCTCTGCATTTTTGAAATACTAAACTTAGACAATTACTTCTTTCTTTATCTAATGAATCAAAGAATTCTAATCATCTAATGAATCAAAGAATTCTAATTAAAGGAATAAAATGGAGTTGGCTCTTTTGTAAGATTTCTTTTTGATCAAGGAAAATCATATTGATATTTTTTCCATAAATGTAAGATTATTTCTATTCGATCAAGGAAAATCATATTGATATTTTTCCATATGTGGTCTATATCATTTCCATATTTGATTGGCACGAATCTTGGCTAATTATACCAATAATCATGGAAGATTCTTTCCAATTTGGTACGATCTCTTGATGGACGAGATCATCTATAAATTGATATTCGAGGTCCCTAAGCCTACTCACATTCAGAAAACGAATTCCATTATCGTGCGAGAGCAAGGGCTTAGAAGAATTCTCGGAATCACGAAGAAATCAATTCTCAAGTATCATCGAATAACTAGCAATGGCTGGAGGTAATTCGATCCAATTTCGCTTCCGCTTTCTCGTGTTCATTATAGTTAGAATACGATTTTGTATTATGTAATTAATTTTACATTTGGTATCAAAGCGATTAACCTCTGTCTTGCTGCATTTTTTAATTTTCGGATGATAAAGAAAAACGAAAAATTTTCATGAATTTTTTTGTGGTATATTTTTCTCTATTTGCGTAACTATACAATTACTATTGGATTAATTGGTTATTCCGATTCATGAGTTTCTGGATTGATTTGTTAGCCTTGGTATTTGCGGGTCTATATAATCAAATTCATGGATTGTGGTGTTGAAACTCTCTTTGTGTAATTGTTGAATATTAAATTCCATTATCAATGTTTTAATTCTTAGACATTGGAGGCGTATTGCATAATTGAGTAATATATGCTTTGGACTTTGAGGGGCATATTCTGTTATCACTATTTCTTGATTTTGTGTGATTATTATGCACTCATATGGAATATATGCAGTTGATTATTATAATTAGCTCATGTAATAAATGTTAGATGATTCGAATAATTTTTATTAATTAAAGAGTAGCCACAACATCTTTAATTAATTAAAATTGTGTGTGTTCTAGAATCATGTAATAGCATTGATTGTAATTAATCATACAAATATAATAAATTCTATCCCACAGGAAGTTTTTATTATATATATGGTTAATTAGGATAGAATATCAAATTATATTTCTTAATCTACCCACAGGAATTAAGAAAAAGGAACATAATTTGATAGTTCTATCATATAGTTGCTAATAAATCTAATTGAGTAAGACTTTAGCCCACATGCAAGTTTTATGTCACTAGATTTATAAATTTACATGGTTTACATCGGTAAACATGTTACTCTGTTTGAGTCTCAAATTTTGAGCGTGTATATTTTTTGCAGTTATTCAACCTGCTAACATCTCTAATGTGAAATGTGACATTCCCGAATTAACTGGTGACAATTACAAGGTGTGGAAGGAGAGAATTCTCCTTCATTTGGGATGGATGGACATTGACTATGCTATAAAGAAGGACGAACCACCTGCTATTACTGAAACTAGTAGTCCTGATGCAGTTGATCTTTATGAAAAGTGGGAACGGTCTAATCGTCTCTACGTTATGTACATAAAGACCAGGATTTCTCCTAGTATTCGTGGTTCCGTCGAGCATCATGAAAAGGTCAAAGATCTTTTGAAAGCCATTGATGAGCAATTTGTCACCTCTGACAAAGCTTTTGCAAGCACCTTGATTATGAAATTTTCATCCTTGAGGCTCACTACTGTGAGAGGGGTGGTGCGCGAGCACATTATGAAAATGAGGGATATTGCGGCCCAACTTAAGACGCTTGAAGTTACCATGTCTGATAGTTTCCTTGTGCACTATATATTGAACACTCTTCCACAACAATACGGCCCTTTCAAAATATCCTTTAACACACATAAAGATAAATGGTCAATCAATGAACTCATGACCATGTGTGTTCAGGAAGAAGAGAGGCTTGTTATGGAATCAAGTGAATTTGCAATGGTGGCAACCGAAGGAAAATTCCAAGAGAAAGCCAAAGAGAAAGGGAAGGGCAAAATGCCTATCAAAGGGGGAATCAAGAAATCAATCAAGTGTCATTTTTGCAAGAAGAAAGGACACATAAAGAAAGATTGCCCCAAATTTAAGATTTGGCTTGAAAAGAAAGGTATGGAAATTTCATTTGTCTGTTATGAATCTAATATGGTTGATGTTGTCTATAACAAATGGTGGATTGATTCTGGTTGTACAATCCATATTTCAAATACCTAGCAGGGAATGCGAAACCTAAGGAAACCAGTGGGCAGTGAGCAAAGTATCTATTCTGGAAATAAGATGCAGTCTCATGTTGAAGCCATATGGACATGCAGTTTAGTTCTAAGTACTGGTTTTATTTTGCATTTAGAAAGGACCTTTTATATTCTAAGTTTTTCAAGGAACTTGATTTCAGTTTCGAGACTTGTACCGTTGGGTTATTCCTTTAACTTTTTGAATGGATCTTTTTATTTATATTATAAATCTGATCTTGTTAGGAATGGTACATTGTCTGATGGCCTTTTCTCTATTGATTTGCAAGATGATTCTTCTCACAATGTTTTGCATGTTTGTGCTGGTATTAAAAGATGTGTTATAAACGAAAGTTCCTCTAATTTGTGGCTCCGGAGATTAGGACACATCTCTATTGAGAGAATTAGAAGATTGGTAAAGGAAGGAGTACTAAGTACTCTAGATTTTTCTGATTCTGAGACTTGTGTGGATTGCATAAAGGGCAAGCAAACCAACAAGTCCAAAAAGGGTGCAAAGAGGAGCACAAACTTATTAGAAATCATTCATATGGATATTTGTTGTCCAGATATGGATGCAAATAGTCCTAAATACTATATCACCTTTATAGATGATTACTCACGATATATGTATCTCTACATGCTTCGTTCCAAAGACGAAGCTTTGGATGCTTTTAAGGTTTTTAAAGCTGAAGTAGAGAAACATTGTGATAAGCAAATTAAAATTGTGAGATCGGATAGAGGTGGGGAGTATTATGGTAGATACACAGAAAGTGGACAAGCTCCTGGTCCATTTGCAAAGTTTCTTCAAGAACATGGGATTGTTGCCCAGTACACTATGCCTGGTTCGCCAGATCAGAATAGTGTGGCAGAAAGAAGAAATCGAACTTTGATGGACATGGTAAGGAGCATGAGGAGCTCTTCAAGACTTCCTCAATTCTTGTGGACTGAAGCGCTAAAGACGGCTGTGTATATATTAAATCGAGTTCCAACCAAAGTTGTCTCAAAGACTCCTTTTGAGCTATTTAAGGGTTGGAAACCGAGTTTGCGACATATACGCATTTGGGGATGCCCGTATGAAGTGAGAATTTATAATCCACAAGAGAAGAAACTAGACACGAGGACAATTAGTGGGTATTTCATTGGATATGCTGAAAAGTCCAAAGGTTATAGATTCTATTGTCCATCTCATAGCACTAGGATTGTGGAATCAAGAAATGCAAAATTTCTTGAGGATGACTTGATTAGTGGGAGTGATCACTTACAACACTTAATTCCTGAAAAGGATCACTATAAGGATCAACCCTCTAGTTCAAGGGATAGATTAGTTGTTGTTTACACCCCTCAAGTACATTCGAGTGTAAGACAACCAGTCGTTGAGATTCCACAAATTGCTAATGGTGATCCTGTAGATCAAATTGTTGATGAGGGGCATCAAGACAATGTTGAGCCACAAGCTGAACAACAAGTTCCTCAAAATAATGATGAAACAACATTGAGAAGATCTACAAGAGTCAGACATTCAACAATTTCTAGTGATTATCTTGTGTATCTGCAAGAAATGGACTGTAATGTTGGAGCCGAAAAAGACCCTGAAACATTTTCACAAGCCATGAGTTCTAAGGAATCTAACTTATGGCACAATGCCATGAAGGACGATGGATTCTATGGCATCTAATCGAGTCTGGGATCTTGTCAAGTTGCCTAATGGTGTAAAAGCCATAGGGTGCAGATGGCTCTTTAAGACAAAGAAAGACTCACAAGGCAACATTGAAAGACATAAAGCAAGACTCGTTGCCAAAGGGTTCACTCAAAGAGAAGGAATTGATTACACATATACATTTTCTCCTATGTCTAAAAAGGATTCTCTTCGAGTGGTTATGGCACTAGTAGCTCATTTTGATTTTGAGCTACATCAAATGGATGTGAAAACGGCATTCCTCAATGGTGATCTAGAGGAAGAAGTTTATATGAAACAACCTGAAGGATTCTCCTCTAGAAACAATGAGCATTTAGTTTGCAAGCTTAATAAGTCCATATACGGATTAAAACAAGCGACCCGCCAATGGTATTTGAAATTCCATGAAGTTATTACTTCATTTGGCTTTGAAGAGAACATCATGGATCAATGTATATACCAAAGGATCAGTGGGAGTAAGATTTGTTTTCTTGTTTTATACGTGGATGATATTCTGCTTGCAACGAATGATAAGGGTTTGCTATATGAGGTGAAACAATTTCTCTCAAATAACTTTGATATGAAGGATATGGGAGAGGCATCTTATGTCATTGGCATTAAGATCCATAGAGAAAGATCTCGAGGCATATTGGGTTTGTCTCAAGAAACCTATATCAACAAAGTATTAGAGAGATTTAACATGAAAGATTGTTCACCAAGTGTAGCACCTATTGTCAAGGGTGATAAACTTGACTTGAGTCAATGTCCCAAAAATGATTTGGAACGGGAACACATGAAAAACATTCCATATGCTTCTGCGGTTGGAAGCCTTATGTATGCTCAGGTCTGCACTAGACCTGATATTGCATATGTTGTTGGAGTGTTAGGCAGATATCAGAGTAACCCATGTATTGATCACTGGAAAGCTGCAAAGAAAGTGATGAGATATCTTAAAGGTACAAAGGATTACATGCTCATATATAGACGAACTGATAATTTGGAGGTGATTGGCTACTCTGATTCAGACTACGCTGGCTGCATTGATTCACGAAAATCAACATCGGGTTATATCTTTATGCTAGCCAGTGGAGCTGTATCTTGGAGAAGTGCAAAGCAGACCTTGACTGCTACTTCCACTATGGAGGCCGAGTTCGTATCGTGTTTTGAGGCCACTTCGCATGGAGTTTGGTTGAGGAGTTTCATATCTGGGTGTAGAGTTGTGGACTCTATTTGTAGGCCATTGAGGTTATACTGTGATAATTCAGTTGCTGTATTTATGGCTAAGAATAATAAGAGTGGAAGTCGAAGTAAGCATATCAACATTAAGTATTTAGCCATAAGAGAACGTGTTAAGGAAAATAGAGTGGTCATTGAACACATTAGCACTGAATTAATGATTGTTGATCCTTTGACTAACGACATGCCACCAAAGAATTTCAAGGATCATGTAGAAAGAATGAGACTTAGTTCCATATTGTAATCTTTCATTGTACGTACATTTTACTTAATGGAACTCTTATTTATTTAGATGTTTCTCATATGGTTGTGCACATTAATTTTTGTTTATTTGAGAAATATCATTAAGTTTGGACCTAGAATAAACATGAGGTTTATTCATTAAGTTTAACATAGCTTATCCTGGGGAATATAGTACAATGTAATACATGGAAGATAATACTCACCTATTAGAGGACCTATCGCCATGATTCGTGTACTTTGTTTCCTATTAAGGTGCATTGTGAAATATATAGACCAAGTGGGAGAATGTAAGATTTCTTTTTGATCAAGGAAAATCATATTGATATTTTTTCCATAAATGTAAGATTATTTCTATTCGATCAAGGAAAATCATATTGATATTTTTCCATATGTGGTCTATATCATTTCCATATTTGATTGGCACAAATCTTGGCTAATTATACCAATAATCATGGAATGTTCTTTCCAATTTGGTACGATCTCTTGATGGATGAGATCATCTATAAATTGGTATTCGAGGTCCCTAAGCCTACTCACATTCAGAAAACGAATTCCATTATCGTGCGAGAGCAAGGGTTTAGAAGAATTCTCGGAATCATGAAGAAATCAATTCTCAAGTATCATCGAATAACTAGCAATGGCTGGAGGTAATTCGATCTAATTTCGCTTCTGCTTTCTCGTGTTCATTATAGTTAGAATACGATTTTGTATTATGTAATTAATTTTACATCTTTATGTCATAAAACAGAGTCATTATTATCTAATCACTAAATAAATAAATATTTAAACAGACTTATTACAAATATGAACTACAGTTACATAGAAAACCAAAATCACTCTTTCATATTTACAAAAGTAAATGAAAATCTGATAATTACCACGTTGTTGGATTTGTACCTCAATGTCATGTTACTGAATGGGACAACCTAGGCCATGCTGCACACACTTTTTTTTGTTGTATATTTTTTGGCGGGCTGGCCCGTGGCCCGTGGTGGGTTTGGTTGGGCCAGCATATTTTCAGCCCACCAAAATGGCGGGCTTTTCAAGCCACAGGCCAGTCCGCCCCGCTGGCCCGTTTTGACAGCTCTATCTATCACCAATTGGTTTTAAAATGGAACTTCACTAGGTGGGTTTGAGAACCTCACTTGGTTAGCTTGGACTCTCGCCCATATTAGGTACGCTTCATGTGTGGGACCGTTTCAAGTTCCCCCAATTTTCCAATTTCATCATTAAAATATTCCATACCAAGTTCCCCGATTGTCGTCGTTCAGGATCAGAAATGGTGTCCAGTTTCATCATTAATATATTCCAACGGAGACGGTCTTAAGTTCTTTAAAATAAAGACAATTTCCAATCTGGAGACTCAATTTTGCCCTCATAAGTTGTGGGGTCCGTCTAGTGAACCCACTCAAGGTGGAAATAAGTATTTTTTTGTCTATTATTGATGATTTTTCAAGAAAAGTGTGGGTTTTCCTAATGAAGAACAAATCTGATGTGTTTGAAAAATTCAAAAGTTGGAAAACTTTGATTGAGAATCAAACTGGAAAAAGGATTAAAACTCTTAGGACAGATAATGGTCTTGAATTTTGCAATAACTTGTTTGACAACTTATGTGCTGAATTTGGTATTCGAAGGCATAAAACTGTGTCTTATACGCCTCAACAGAATGGTGTTGCTGAGCGTATGAATAGAACTTTACTTAAAAGGGTCCGGAGCATGCTTGCTACCTCGGGACTTTTAAAAAGGTTCTGGGGTGAAGCTGTTTATACGACTGCTTATTTGATAAATAGGTCTCCATCTGTGTCTTTGAAAGGAAAATGTCCTGAATCTATTTTTTCTGGTAAAGAAATTGATTTTTCAAACTTGAAGGTGTTTGGTTGTGCTACATTTGTTCATCAAAGAGGTGATAAACTTGAACCAAGATCTAAAAAATGTGTTTTTTAGGATATCCTGAAGGTGTGAAAGGATATAGATTATGGCTTAGGGGTGAACATGGATTTAAAGCTATAACTAGTAGAGATGACATTTTTAATGAATTTGATTTTCCTTGTTTATCTGCTACTGTGCCTTTGCTTGAATCTGAACCTGCTCCAAATAAGGTGGAGCAATTGCTTGGTTTGAGTCATATTGATGAAACTGAAAATCTGAATGTAGAGAATGATAATCTGCCTGAAAATATTCCTGAAAATCAACCTGAAATTGCGAGCATACCTGAAAATATTGATAATGCTGAAATGCATGATGATTTGGTTGATTTGAATGATAATGAACCTGGTGAACTTGGTAATTATCAACTTGTTAGAGATAGAACTAGAGGGAATATTAGGCGGCCTAAATCTGTTTTTTCAAAAGATTTCCTATGTGTTTTCTGTGTTTGAGTCTATTGATAATTGTGAACCTAAAACTTATCAAGATGCTTTGAAATCTGAACATTCTCAAGAGTGGTTGAATGCTATGCATGAAGAAATGAACTATTTACATATTAACAACACTTGGATACTTGTTCCTAACCTGAAAATTGTTCATTGGTTGATTGTAAGTGGTTGTTTAAAGTGAAGAATGAGAATGATTCTGTGAGATATAAAGCTAGGTTAGTTGCGAAAGGTTTCACACAAAAAGAAGGAATAGATTACATAGAAATATTTGCTCCTGTTGTGAAATTTACAACTGCTAGGATCATGCTTGCTTTGACTGCTCAGTTTAATTGGGAATTGAAACAATCAGATGTGAAAACTGCTTTCTTGCATGGTGATTTGACTGAAAAAATCTATATGAGACAACCTGAAGGTTTTGTGGATAATAAGAAATTTGATCTTGTTTGTTTGCTGAAAAAATCTTTATATGGTTTGAAACAGTCTCCTAGATGTTGGAATAAGAAATTTGATGATTGCATGATGTCTTATTTTAAAAGAAGTAATTACGATCACTGTCTTTATTTCAAAGAAAATGCAAAAGTGCCCATTTTCTTGTTGATTTATGTTGATGACATGCTGTTAATTAGTCCATGTGTTAAAACTATTGAGCATGTTAAAAACTGTGTAAGTGCTAAGTTTGACATGAAGTATCTAGGAGATGCTAAAAGGATTTTAGGAATGAACATTGTGAGAGATAGAAAAAGTTATATTATTTTTCTAAATCAGATTTCTTAAGTTGAGAAAATTTTGTGTAAATTTTCTATGTCTGATTCAAAACCTGTCAATGTTCCTTTGGCTGCTCATTTCTTGCTTAGTAAAGAACAATCCCCAAAAACTGAACTTGATGTGAATTCTACGAAGAATGTGCCATATTCCAATGCTATAGGTTCTGTGATATATCTAATGGTTAGCACTAGACCTGATATTGCTTATTATGTTAGTTGCTTGAGTAGATACATGTCTAATCCTAGAATTATACATTGGTGTGCTGTTAAATGGCTTTTGCGATATTTGAAACACTCTGTGAATTATGGACTGAAATTTTCCAAGTGCAGAGATGGTGTTAAATTGAAAGGTTATGTGGATTCTAACTATGCCAATGATAGGGATAACAGAAAATCAACAACATCTTATGTGTTCATTTTGTGTGGTTTATGTATAAGTTGGAAATCACAATTACAGCATATTGTTGCTTTGTCTACTACTGAATCTGAATATATTGATGTAACTGAAGTGTTAAAACAAGTTGTTTGGCTTAAAGGCTTGATTTCTGAAATTGGTTTTCTTGATGATAATGTTGTTGTGTTTTCTGATAGTCAATCTGGTATACAATTGTGTAAGAATACTGTTTTTCATGATAGAACTAAGCACATAGACATAAGATTTCATTATATACGTGATTTTGTTGCAAAAGGTTTAGTTAGTCTTGAAAATATACCTTCTGAATTTAATCCTGCTGATATGGGTACCAAATGTTTGCCTGTTAGTAAATTTCTATCATGTTTGAAAATTCTGAATTTTGATACCCGCGATTGAACATATATGTTGCACTTGATCTGTTATAACTTGTTGTGTGCTTGTTATAACTTGTCTTAATGTACTATGTGTACAATAAGATTGTTTTACCCTGTCCTGTGTTGCTATAGCTTGTTGTGATGTCCCTTTGAGTTATAGTTTGCTTTGTGCTTACTATAACTGTATTCTCACTGTACTATGTGCATAGTGAGAAAGATCGGTGATGATGAATATGTGTGTATGACTCGAGTCTTGTAAATTGGAATTGTGCCAAGGTGGAGAATGTGGATATGTGGCCCATTTCCAAAGCCCAAAAGAACCAACCCATAGCCCACTAAAAGCCCAATCCCATCTTAAACCTAATGAGCTACTTAATCTATATATAATCTTACACTCCAAAGTAGCAGCCAACCAAGAAACATTCTCTGCCTCTCTTTCGCCGCTGCCATATGTCTCTCTTCAATCTTCTCCGTGTGAAATCGATCGATTCTTTGTGAATCCTTGAGATACAGGTGAGTGCTTGCTAGTTCGTTCATACCTCTATGTGTGTGTCCGATTTGGTGAGGGTGAGAGGGTTCGGGCTTGTCATCTCCGACGAGATTTTCCATTCGGGTATTCCCTTTGTGAGTTTTGGTGGGTTTGGACGGCTTTGGGTCGAGGGTTCTCTTTGTGGCCAACCTTCGGTGTTTTTTGGTTTGAAGATGGTGACGGAGTCCTCTTCACATATCTGAGTCGAAGGATTCGAGCTCGACTACCAGCCTTGTGTGGCTGTCCGTTCTGGCCAGATTCAGCGGCTTCGGTACAACTCAGTTTCCTATCCATCTTCGATTCAGCCCGAGGTTAATAATATTAGTTTATGATTCTTGTATTTTATCGCTTTATTAGAATCGGTTTGTAATCCTGTAATCCCTATCCCTTAGGTGGATTATTGTAATAGTTCTATTTGTTAGAATGTGTAATATTCAGTTGGCTATGGCGATGCAGAGCGAGATGAAAACGGGGTCGATACCAACAGTGGTATCAGAGCCTCCCTCGTTGTGGTGGTACGAAACCCTTACCGTAGGGTTTCGCTCTGGTAACACTTCTTGAACTTCTCTTTTACTACTTTTCGTAGCGTAACCGCTTGCCGCGGGTTTATTGCTTGTGTAGCTTGAATACCGCTTGTAGCGGGTTTATTACTTGTGTAGCTTAAATACCGCTTGCCGCGGTTTTATGTGTTGGGATTTGCTTCCTGTAGAATTTTAGGTTGCCGTGTGAGCCTTTTATTTCTATTGTAGTGCTTGTTGTCCGTTTGCTCATTTTTCGCATTTTTTGTGGCCTTGAGAATTGCTTCCGCTGTATTCTCTGAATTTGTGTGTTTTGCTAGTTCTGTGATATAACCTACTTTGTGTGGTGTTGTTTTCTTAAACTGTTGTGTTTTTCGAAAATGACTATGTTTGGTTATAATCTTGAACCGTTTAATTAAAACTGATTTTTCTATTTGGCAACAAAAAATGAAAGGTATTTTAATTCAACAAAAGGTGTATAAAGCTATTACGAACACTTATGTTGACACTGATACTAAAGAAATCAAAGCTGAAACATATGAGTATGCTTATTTCTCTATTATCTTGAATTTATCTGACTTTGTGTTAAGAAAAGTTGGTAAACAAAAGTCTGCTAAAGAATTGTGGGATAAATTGCAAGAGTTATATACTGAAACTTCCCTCCCTAGTAAGTTGTTTTTACTTGAAAAATTCTTTAGGTTTAAATTGGATTTAAACAAAGATGTTGATGAAAATCTTGATGTGTTTACCAAGTTAATTCAAGATATAAAGCTGACTGGTGATAAAAATATTGATGATTACACTCCTTTTGTGCTTTTAAATGCAATTCTGAATCGCATAAATGCGATGTTAAAACTGCTATTAAGTATGGTAGAGATTCTATTACTCTTGACACTGTTGTTAATGGCTTAAAAAGCAAGAAACTTGATTTAAAAGTATAAGGGTGGTAGGCAGAATTCGGGTGAGGTTATACATGTTCGGGGTAGGTCCCAACATAGGTTTGGTAACCAACAAAAACCGGATAATCATCAAAATCAGAATTTTATCAAGAAAATGGGAAAAAACAAGACTAGGTCTAAGTCTAGGCCTAAGGTAAGAAAATGTTATAATTGTGGTGAGATAGGTCATTATATTAGGGATTGCCCTAGTAAGAAAGGAAACCAGAATCGCCTAATGATCAAGCAAATTTGGCTTCTAGCGATGAAAATACAGGTGATATTTTTATGGTGACGGAATATGTGACGTGCTGTGTGAATTCCGTGCATTCAAGTTCTGTGTGTGAAAATGAATGGTTAATTGATTCTGCTTGCACCTTTCACATGTCCCTATTTAAAAATCTATTTTCGAACTATAAAGAAGTGAAAAATAGTTTTGTTTCTATGGCCAATGAGAAAAAATGTAATGTTTTTGGAATTGGTGATATTTTGCTTGAAATTTGATTCTGGTTATGCATACACTTTGAAAAATGTTGGACATGTGCCTGATTATGCAATAATTTGATATCATGTGCAAAATTAGAAGATGATGGATTAGAAGGTAGGTTTGGAAATGGATTAATGAAAATTTTGAAAGGTTCTTTAGTGATTTTCAAAGCTTCCAAAAGGAATAATTTGTATGTTTGCATTGGTAAACCTGTGTCTTTTGCTAGAAATTCTGTGAATGTTGTACAAGACGATAAAACTGATTTGTGGCACAAAAGACTTGGTCACATGAGTAGTAAAGGTCTTGAGATATTGCACAAAGTTGGGTGTTTTGGTAGTGATGTTCTATCTTGTATGCCTTTTTGTGACTCATGTGTGTTGGGCAAACAACATAAAGTGAAATTCCCTGTATCCCCATTTCCTAATCAATCTTTCTGCAATGATATACTTGAGTATTTGCATGCTGATGTGTGGGGTCCGTCTAGTGAACCCACTCAAGGTGGAAATAGGTATTTTTTGTCTATTATTATTATTTTTCAAGAAAAGTGTGGGTTTTCCTAATGAAGAACAAATCTGATGTGTTTGAAAAATTCAAAAGTTGGAAAACATTGATTGAGAATCAAACTGGAAAAAGGATTAAAAATCTTAGGACAAATAATGGTCTTGAATTTTGCAGTAACTTGTTTGAGCACTTATGTGCTGAATTTGGTATTCGAAGGCATAAAACTGTGCCTTATACGCCTCAATGAATGGTGTTCTTTGAGCGTATGAATAGAACCTTACTTGAAAGTGTCCGAGCATGCTTGCTACCTCGGGACTTTCAAAAACGTTCTGGGGTGGAGCTGTTTATACGGCTACTTATTTGATAAATAGGTCTCCATCTGTGTCTTTGAAAGTAAAATGTCCTGAATCTATTTTTTCTGGTAAAGAAATTGATTTTTCAAACTTGAAGGTGTCTGGTTATGCTGCATTTGTTCATCAAAGAGGTGATAAACTTGAACCAAGATCTAAAAAATGTATTTTTTTAGGATATCCTAAAGGTGTGAAAGGATATAGATTATGGCTTAGGGGTGAACCTGGATTTAAAGCTATAACTAGTAGAGATGTCATTTTTAATGAATCTGATTTTCCTTGTTTATCTCTTTCGTGCCTTTGCACGAATCAACCTACTCCAAATAAGGTGGAGCAATTGCTTGGTTTGAGTCATATTGATGAAACTGAAAATCTGCATGTGGAGAATGATAATCTCCCTGAAAATATTCCTGAAAATCAACCTAAAATTGCGAGCATACCTGAAAATGTTGATAATGCTGAAATGCATGATGATTTGGTTGATTTGAATGATAATGAACTTGGTGAACTTGGTAATTATCAACTTGCTAGAGATAGAACTAGAGGGAATATTAGGCAGCCTAAATCTGTTTTTCAAATGATTTCCTATATGTTTTCTGTGTTTGAGTCTATAGATAATTGTGAACCTAAAACTTATCAAGATGCTTTGAAATCTGAACATTCTCAAGAGTGGTTGAATGCTATGCATGAAGAAATGAACTCTTTACATATTAACAACACTTGGATACTTGTTCCTAAACCTGAAAATTGTTCATTGGTTGATTGTAAGTGGTTGTTTAAAGTGAAGAATGAGAATTATTCTGTGAGATATAAAGCTAGGTTAGTTGCGAAAGGTTTCACACAAAAGAAGGAATAGATTACATAGAAATATTTGCTCCTGTTGTGAAATTTACAAATCATTAGGATCATGCTTGATTTGACTCGTTTAATTGGGAATTGAAACAGATTAGATGTGAAAACTTGCTTTCTTGCATGGTGATTTGAAAAAATCTATATGAGACAACTTTGAAGGTTTTGTGGATAATAAGAAATCGATCTTGTTTGTTTGCTGAAAAAATCCTCATATGGTTTGAAACAGTCTCATAGATGTTGGAACAAGAAATTTGATGATTGCATGATGTCTTTGAATTTTAAAAGAAGTAATTACGATCACTGTCTTTATTTCAAAGAAAATGCGAAAGTGCCTGTTTTCTTGTTGATTTATGTTGATGGCATGCTGCTAATTAGTCCATGTGTTAAAACTATTGAGCAATTTAAAAACTGTCTAAGTGCTAAGTTTGACATGAAGTATCTAAGAGATGCTAAAAGGATTTTAGGAATGAACATTGTGAGAGATAGAAAAAGTTATATTATTTTTCTAAATCAGATTTCTTATGTTGAGAAAATTTTGTGTAAATTTTCTATGTCTGATTCAAAACCTGTCAATGTTCCTTTGGCTGCTCATTTCTTGCTTGGTAAAGAACAATCCCCAAAAACTAAACATGATGTGAATTCTATGAAGAATGTGCCATATTCCAATGCTATAGGTTCTGTGATGTATCTAATGGTTAGCACTAGACCTGATATTGCTTATTATGTTAGTTGCTTGAGTAGATACATGTCTAATCCTGGAATTATACATTGGTGTGTTGTTAAATGGCTTTTGCGATATTTGAAACACTCTGTGAATTATGGAATGAAATTTTCCAAGTGCAGAGATGGTGTTAAATTGAAAGGTTACGTGGATTCTAACTATGCCAATGATAGGGATAACAGAAAATCAACAACATCTTATGTGTTCACTTTGTGTGGTTCATGTATAAGTTGGAAATCACAATGACAAAGATATTGTTGCTTTGTCTACTCTTTGAATCAATATATTGTTGTAATGGCGAAGCGTTAAAAGAAGTTGTTTGGCTTAAAGGCTTGATTTACGAAATTGGTTTTCTTGTTGATAATGTTGTTGTGTTTTTCGATAGTCAATCGGTATACAATTGTGTAAGAATCCTGTGTTTTTCATGATAGAACTAAGCACATAGACGTAAGATTCATTATATACGTGATATTGTTGCAAAAGGCTTAGTTAGTCTTGAAAAGATACCTTCTGAATTTAATCCTGCTGATATGGGTACCAAATGTTTGCTGTTAGTAAATTTCTATCATGTTTGAAAATTCTGAATTTTGATACCCGCGATTGAACAAATATGTTGCACTTGATCTGTTATAACTTGCTGTGTGCTTATTATAACTTGTCTTAATGTACTATGTGTACAATAAGATTGTTTTACCCTGTCCTGTGTTGCTATAGCTTGTTGTGTGCTTGTTGTGATGTCCCTTTGAGTTATAGTTTGCTTTGTGCTTACTATAACTGTATTCTCACTGTACTATGTGCATAGTGAGAAAGATCGGCGATGATGAATATGTGTGTATGACTCGAGTCTTGTAAATTAGAATTGTGCCAAGATGGAGAATGTGGATATGTGGCCCATTTCCAAGGCCCAAAAGAACCAACCCATAGCAACCAACCCACTAAAAGCCCAATCTCATCTTAAACCTAATTAGCTGTTTAATCTATATATAATCTTACACTCCAAAGTAGCAGCCAACCAAGAAACACTCTTTGCCTCTCTTTCGCAGCTGCCATATGTCTCTCTTCAATCTCCTCCGTGTGAAATCGATCGATTCTTTGTGAATCCTTGAGATACGGGTGAGTGTTTGCTAGTTCGTTCATACCTCTGTGTGTGTGTGTCCGATTTGGTGAGGGTGAGAGGGTTCGGGCTTATAATCTCCGACGAGCTTTTCCGTTCGGGTTTTCCCTTTGTGGGTTTTGGTGGGTTTGGACGGCTTTGGGTCGAGGGTTCTCTTTGTGGCCAACCTTCGGTGCTTTCCGGTTTGAAGACGGTGACGGAGTCCTCTTCACATATCTGAGCCGAAGGATTCGAGCTCGACTACCAGCCTCGTGTGGCTGTCCGTTCCGGCCAGAGTCAGCGGCTTCGGTACAACTCAGTTTCCTATCCATCTTCGATTCAGCCCGGGGTTAATAATATCAGTTTATGATTCTTATATTTTATCGCTTTATTAGAATCGGTTTGTAATCCAGTAATCCCTATCCCTTAGGCGGATTATTGTAATAGTTCTATTTATTAGAATGTGTAATATTCAGTCGGATATGGCGATCCGGAGCGAGATGACAACGGTGTCGATACCAACATGAACGAACCTCAAGGGAGTTATTTCCGAGGGAGTTATTTGTTAAATAAATACAAACCTCAAGAGGGAATCTGAAATTCTCAATGGTAATTGGTTTTTTTTTTTTTTGTTAATTAGACTAAACATCATGGGAAAGAAAAGATGTAAACATAATAGACAAAAGAAGACTTGTTCTTCGAAAAACGAAAACCGAATACAGCCCAAGCAACACCGGGAAAAAAGATGACACTTATTAAGGATACCCGTTTAGAAACCTAATCACCGAATCAAACTGTGGATCATCTTCAAGAATTATTAACCGGTGTTTCAAGCGCTGGTTTTCGTCTTCAAGCTGAGCTTCCCTGTTCTTGCTCTCTTGAAGCTCTTTCTCGATCTTGATTTCCAACTCCTTTTGCTGCTGGAGTGATTGTTTCAGCTCAGTATTGATTCGATCCAACTCCTTCATCGATTCCCTTGATCGTTTGCGCGCTCTTTTTCGGTTAAACCAGCTGGCAATTTGCTCCATATCCAGCCCTGTAACCCTAACGAGATCAATCTTCTTCTCTTTGGTCAAATGCTCAGACTCTTCGAACGCCAACTTGAGAGAATCAGTCTGAAACTTTTCAAAACGTTTAGCCATGACTCTTTAACAAAGCCTCTCATGTTTTTAATATTTGTTAGCCTCTCCTCATAATTTATAGACATAAACAGGGAAATAATATAAAAAAGGAACCTTAATCACTACAAAGCAGATGAAAACAAAGGGAGGATGAAAAAGACGAGGATGCATTCATGAAGGAATAAATACGACCATCTAAATACGGACGAAATGTAAACATTTCTGTACTTTTGGAACTATGATGCATATTTTTTTTCTTTGGCTGGACTTGTGTCATCACGAGTCATAAAGTGTACACGTAGGTTGAAATACAGTGTGTGCCGGCAAATATACAAACATGTCATAATAAAACAAATATATGTCATTCATGTTAAATCTTGGTTTCCTCAACTTCCTGCCGAACGATATTCATCCATGTCAAGCGGACATCAATTCCATCGGTCTTTTCTAGGATTTTATCAAAATACTCTACGATAGTGACTCGACCAATCTTATTAGTAATTTAAATAATGTAATGCATTTTAGTGATTTCTTGAACATTTATCTTTGGACCTCAGGGATGGTAGCCCATAAAAACCTTAAAGAACCATTTCCAGGAATACATATTTGAAATTAAACAAGGGTCAACAAATTGGTTACAGGTTTACTCATTTGGACTGTCAGTAATAAGGTAAATGCTACAAAGTCCACCAAATGTCTAAAACACACAGAAGCAATAATATAGCAAACATGCTTCAGTTTCTCCATACCTTCAACGTAGTGAGGTTTCATCGAAATTAGATTGGCATCAGTTGTCTGCCAACGTGTTTACTCATGGAACACTGGCTGCGTCTCAAATTACAATAGGACCCTCTTCATCCTCAAAGACTTAGTAAACACCACACAGCTGCATCAGGCCATGCTTGGTATCCTGTTGCATGACCCAGGACCCATCATTTTCTTACACATACTTCAGCTTATTTTTTTGAGATAATTACAAAAGTTACCTCTGAGGTTTGGGGTAATTACAAAAAAACTCAGAGATTTTTTGAAAATTACAAAAAGCCCCTTGAGATTTGATTTTTTATTACATTTTAACCCATTCATAAGCAAAACCATTTCAAACACCCCCTTTACATTTGTAAAAGTATTACAGTTATCTCCTTACATTTAAGGTAGAATCAAACCTCAGGGTTTTTTTTTTTTTTTTTGGTAATTTTGAAACTTTTCTTGGTTTTGTTTGTAATTACCCTAAACCTCAGGGGTAGGTTTTGTAGTTATCCCTATTTTTTGGGTAAGGTGAGAATATATTAATACCCAAGTAAAAAGTACCGCAAAAAATACAATCAACAAAACAAAGTTGAAACTGGTATCCAACAACTAAAAACATCGGATCAACCCACAAAACAAGTTTCAAGCTACTTCAAATAACAAACTTCCCCTTCATATACAAAGCCACTATTCAAGAAAATCATCTGTCAACATCCATTCTCTACATAGCCATCTATTATCTTGTGAAAAAATGAAGACGTTTGAGATTCATACTTCAGCTTGTTATTATTCAAAATTTAAGTGTCATAAGAACAATCAATCAATGGATTGTTTCAGAAGAGTAGTGCTCTAAATAAATACAAGAATCATATGACGAACATTTGCGTTCGCAGTTCGACTAAAAAGCAACAATGATTTAAGTTTTTTCTTATTAATGTAGAAACCCTTCTAGTTCACTCTTGTGAATGTTTCTAAAAGTTGCCATCTCTCAGTGAGCCAACAGATTTGATAGTTGTTTATTCTTACTAATGTTTGGGACGACTAATTTAATTCCATACCTAACGTTGTTTTCATTTTCTAGAATCGTGACACAGATCTCCAAGATATTCACCTGCCAAAAGTTTTATTGTTGATTTTTTATTTGAAAAATTTGGATTTGTGCTTTCTATTTTTATACATGCAATATTGGTGTCAAATTGTAGATCTCGGAAAGACGATTAATTTGATATATTATGCATGAAAAAAGCATTTGAATCGAACAAGTTATAAGGATTCAAATATTTTTTTTTTTTAAAATCAAAACTCGCCTTGAAATCTGCGCCAAGGGGCTGCAGACCACCGTGCCTTAGCTGATGTGGCGGCGCTGTTATTTTTATATTAAAAAAAAGGGAAAAAGAAAGGAAAAGGGGAGAGAGGTTATTTTAATTTGTGGAGATTTGAACACCCAACGTATTTATAGTTGTACATGCTATATACCAACAACGCAACTTGTATTTTTGACATATGTATGGCCACTGGTTTATATTTAACATTGCGAATCCGTGAGTTATAAATTCTCAATGTCGCCCATGGAGGCTATATTCTTTTTCGTAATTATTTATATCGCATGGATGCATGTGTTAGGAATTTTATTGTTTAGATTTTGATGAGTGCCATGTAAAACTTAGAATAGAAAGTTAGCTCCCAATTCTTGCTTTGAAATGTATTGTAACAATTAGAGTGGCCAAGCCGAGTTAAGTCGCCTACGCTCCAACTTGCAAGAAGACAAGACAAGGCTTGAAGGAAAACTCACTGTAAGCCAGTGAGTACAACAAAAAGAAAGAAAGCGACAGAACTCGATCAAAGCGGTGAGATGCAAACAGAGTGGAACATCACCAAGTCAACTCAAGAGAAGACAAGTCTCAAGTGTGACAAGAGTCATCCAATGATTGGAAGTGACTCTAAGTCACCTGGGGAAAGCGAGGAAATGCAATCAAGTCGAGATAATCAAAAAAGAACCGCTTACGTAAATCAAGAGATTTACTTAAACAAGTATTATCTTCATACTACCTTTCTTGGAGTGCTCATCCCGAAGCGTGCAAAGAAATGAACCAATGGGAAGCACTACACCGTGTCGAACTCGAAAAGGTGATAAAACATTTCATACGAGGAAATGGCAATTCCAAGAAGTGCAAACCAACGATCGCAAAGTGATTTTCAAAAATGAGCCTATCTCTTCAACGGGCAAATTTTTTGAAAGTTCACTATAAAAGGCCGAGGAGTTTGATTGAGAAGGCAACAATGCGTGGATGACACACACGTGAGATTTACAAGCTTATCAAAATTGAAATATTCTCAATCCTCAAGCTTCACATCTCGAAGAACATCAATCCAACACTTACCCGTGAAGGAAAGAGAACTTCAATCGCCTTGAAGAGGAAACTACTGAAAACAAGGGGTCTACATTCCAAGAAGATTGTAGAGAGGTTCAAGGTCAACCAAGACTTAAGCGTTTTGGAGGGCTTCGTGATCAAATCCAAAGTGCTTGAGCAAGTGAGTCAGTAGTAGCAAGCGCAAAATTGCTGCCTGGAAGAAGGCGAGTCGTGCGAGAAGCCGGTTTGAGTGATCAAGGCGTCTCCGATCGAGTCCCAAAGGATCAAGTCGGCCGTTGTGATCAAGACTTGTATCCGGACTGTTACCACTTTGTAAACCGATCATTACTTAGTGGATTCCTCCAGGAGTTGGAGAAGAGAGGAGTAGAAGAATTACCCCATCTTCGAACCTCTATAAAAACTTTCTTTGTGTCATTTACTTTACATTTAAATTTAAATATCTCACTTTTAATTGCTTATATCTCACGATAAATTTGCTATCCATCCGATAATCTATAAGTACTAAATCAAGTCAGAAAAACTTGCTTAAACAAACTTAAGGGTGTTAAGTCTTCCAAAAAACAAAACCACAAATTAAGTCAAATTATAGTCAACAAATGAGTTACTCTACTAATAACTTCAATTTGAGTCATGAGAGATTAACTCTCTTGAGTGACTAATTCGACGTCCATCAAGGACACAAATGTGTAGAACTCTCAGAGATTTAAAAGGCCTAAATCGAAAATTTGGTAAGGTTTATTCAACCCCCCTTCTAAACCTTACACTTACACCCCTTGGGACCTACAAGTGGTATCGGAGCGGTTGGTTCATTGAACCCTCCGCACCGGTTAGTTCTTGAACTAGATCTCCAAACTTTTCAAAAGTCCGCTTTAGTACTTAAACTTTCAAAACTCTTTTCTTTCATTAAAAATCATTATCATGGAAGCAAATCTAACACGCATTCCTATGTTCACTATTGAAGAATTTGATGATTGGAAAATTCGTATGCGAGCTCATCTATCAAAGATTACATGATGAGATGTGGATAGTAATAGAAGATGGGCCTCTGCAAATATTAAAGGTGAACACAAATTTTGTCTGAAGAGTTGCAAATTTGAAGGGGAAGAAGATCAAGACCCCGGACTCATGGTTGAAAAACCAAGAACCGAGTGGACAAATGATGACAGAAAAAAGATACAACCTGGACAATGTAGCCAAGGATATTCTCTACAAAACCTTGACAAAGCCATGTTCAATAAAGTGAAATCTTGCAAAACAACTAAGGAAATCAGGGACAAACCGACATTGATTTGTGAAGGCTCGTGAGCAAATCAAAGAAAACAAACTTTCGGTGGTCAGTACAAAAATTTGAGAACTTTAAAATGATCTCGGGAGAAAACCTGGATCAACTAGATGCTCGATTCTGACGAAATCACAAATGAGTCAGTCTACACTTGGAAAGGAATATACACGAAGGAAATGTGTATGAAGATCCTGAAAAGTCTTCCACTGAATGGGAGATGAAAGTCATGGCACCGAGACATTCCATGGACCTATCAAAGACATCCAACCATGAGTTATTCTCGGACCTCAAAGCCTATGAGTTTGAGCTGAGAAGGAAAGACCAGGAAGAGACAATTGTACCCAAAACAATTTGCTCTAGTTGTCAAAGATGGAAGGAGAGTCAAGTCAAAGAGGCAATTGACCCGGAAGAAATAGCCTAATGGTTAAAAGATTTAACAAGTTCTTTAACAAGAACTACAAGAGAGGAAAGGGTGAATCCTCCGAAGACACTCGGCTCCCTCCAAATCAAGGGATGATAGGCCAACCAAGAGGACATCATCAACAAGTTGAGTATCAAAGGGCCGACACCTCAAGAATAGAAAGAGTGAGCAAAAGGTCAATATCTATGTTGGAATTGTAGACAACCAGGTCACTATGCCATTGATTTGCTCATATCCAAAGTCAACAAGTACGAAACGAAGAAGAAAGAAAGGTCTTGAGAGAAAGAAGACAAGAGAAGAAAAAGGCAATGATGGCTGCAGAGATGGCTTTGAGACAACCAAAGTCAAGAGAGACAATGACTCGAGAGCAAAGAAGCCGACTACTCAAGTGACTCGAAGAAGAAGCCTTGATCCGCTTAATGGCCAAAGAACAAGATCAAGAAGATGAGGTACAATCTAACTCAACAAGCTCGTACACTAGTGATAGTGATCGTGACACACACACTTCATCACCCACTCGATCTTTATGATTCATTAGGCAAAATGATGAAAGATTTTGAGCACATTAAAACCTCACACACACTATTGAATGAGGAAAACACCTACTCAAAAGTCAAAACTCAAAGTCGACTAAGGAGCCGAGTACCCTAAGTCAAATAGGCGATGAGAATAAGAGTTTAAAGGTTTGAAAATGCTAAATTAATAAAGCAAAAATTGCTGCTATAGAAAAGAGGGAGAATGACCTCAAAAATGTTATTGCCTCATTCACTAAGGCATCTAAATCATTGGATGATCTTATTATGAGTCAAAGAGAATGTGGAGACAAGACAAAGCTTAGGATTTAATTCCTTTGAGCCATGTCAAACCTCAAGAGTAATTTTGGAAAAAGGATCTTCAAGTCATGAAGAGTCCGAAAAATCCAAAACTCTAAATGATGCACACACTTTCAATCCAAAGCACAATACTAAGCGAACTGGCCTTGGTTACAAAGGAAAAGGAAAACAAATTGAGAGTCTTTGAAGGATACCGAGAAGAGATTCACCGAGTCCTCAAAGACTCCAAAGAAAATACTACTAAACAAGAAGCGAGCTACCAAAAATCCCAAAAAACTCATAAAAGAAATACATATGATGGGAATGGTAGAAAATATCCAAGCCAAGTCGATCGAATAATGTGAACTATCGGCTAGACTTATGGAATACAAGCCCAAATGGCAAAGGCCTAGAACTCAACAAAGGCCATTCCAAAAGCATAAGAGCTTTCATCAAAGACACATATGCACCTAGGCACTACACTCAAAGACACCACAATTACCCAAGAAAGGCAATTGCTAAAACACATATGCAGGCATACGACAAAAGAGACAAAATTGTATGAACCTGGACTCCCCAAGCAATTTGCCAGGATTGATTATGATTATGGCACCGATAGATGGCAACCTCTTAGAGTCAAATCATTTGGCTATAGGTTGGTTGGATCATCTTATAATTCTAACCCCTCAGGACCCGCACAAGAATGGGTACCTAAAACTTAATTTCCTTGATTGCGGGTTCAAGGAACAAACAGTGCCAAGGAACCTGGTACATGGATAGCGGCGCTTCCGGACATATATGACAGAAATAAGAGAAATCTGTCAAAATTCAAGGAAGTCAAAGGAGCCAAAGTCATATTTGGAGGAAATGAAGCTCCCGGTGAAATAAGAGGCATTGGATCCATCCGGAGGAATGGTTTGGAAATCACAGATGTTGCATATGTTGAAGGACTAAACTTCAATTTACTAAGCATTAGTCAACTCTGCGACAAGGGCTACAATGTTGGATTCAACATGGGGATATGCCAAATCAAAAATGTTGAATCTAATGAAGTTGTCTTTGCAAGGATGCGCAGAAAAATATGTATGTAGTGGATTGGTCAACCGCAACACCCAAAGACTGCCTACTAGCAAAAAAAGCACACCAATCAATCAAGTTGGGTCCGTGGCACAAAAAGCCGAGTCATCCGAATTTCAAAACGATTAACAAGTTGGCAAGAAGTCATCTCGTAGAAGGACTTCCGGACTCGATATACAAGAAGGAAAGTATATGTGATGCATGTCGGAAGGGAAAACAAATCAAGTCGTCATTCAAAGAAAAGACATGCCCATCCTCAACAAGAATATTGCATCCGCTTCATATGGATCTATTTGGCCCAAAGGAACCAAAGAAGCATAAGTGGAAAGAAATACACCCCGGTGGTAGTAGATGACTACTCAAGATATACATGGACAATATTCATGTGCAAGAAGAAAGAAACTCTACAAAAGCTACCACAAATGATGAAGAGGATACAAAATGAGAAGAGTCAAACCATTATCAAAATAAGATCGGATAGAGGAACCGAGTTTGTCAATGGAATAATAACTCGATCTTGTGTTGAGAATGGTATTGGTCATGAACTATCACCGCAAGGACTCCACAAACAGAATGGAGTTGCGAGAAAGAAGAAAACAGAACCCTCAAAGAAGCAAGCCAAGACCATGTTAGGTCAAGCGGGGTTACCAAAAAGGTTTTGGGTCAAGCGATCAACACACTGCTACACCCAAAACAGATGTATGATAAATAGGCGGTGACAAAGACTCCCTATGAGATCCGGATGGAAGAAAACCAAATGTTGCATATTTCAGGATATTTGGATGTAAATGCTTCATCCACAATAATGGCAAAGATAACCTAAAGGCTTTTGACGCTAAAGTCGATGAGGTATCTTCTTAGATACTCAAATTTGAAAGCAAAGCCTACTCTGAGAATACTCAACAAAAGAACTATGGTTACTGAAGAATCCATTCATGTAGTATTCGATGAGCCAAACATAAATGGAGAAGACATTGAAGAGTCACCGATAAGTCAAACATCCAACCTTACGTAGAAGAGTCCCTATCTTTGAAGCCGGCGGGGATTATCAATTGAAAGAAGATGAGATAGTCTGAATCTCAAAAGCGGTGGAAAATCTGCAAATGAGTGATCACGAGAGAGCCGACCACAAAGAACACAAATGCAAGTCGATCAATCCAAATAACTTACTTCAACCTGACGTAAGATGGCCGAGAGACCATCCACCGAACTTGTCATTGGAGACATGAGAGAAGGTGTCAAGACAAGATCGAACTCAACAAGAAGCAATGTTCACATGCTTCATCTCGAAGATAGAGCCCAAAGATGTGTCACAAGCATTGGATGACACACATTGGATTCAAGCTATGCAAGAAGAGTCAATCGGTTTGAGAGAAATAAAGTATGGGAATTAGTACAAAGACCCATACATCAAAATGTTATTGGAACCAAATGGGTATTCGAAATAAGATGAACGAGGAAGGATCTGTGGTAAGAAACAAAGCAAGACTGGTAGCCAAAGGATATTGCCAAGAAGAAGGAATAGATTTTGATGAAACATTTGCTCCTCGTAGCAAGATTGGAAGCTATAAGGATGTTTCTTGCCTACGCACTCACAAAAATTTCATTGTATATCAAATGGATGTAAAAAGTGCATTCTGAATGGATTATTGGAAGAAGAAGTGTATGTTGAACAACCTCCAGGATTTGAGCGAGAAGACTCTTGGAGACAAAGTGTACAAACTCAAGAAAGCCCCGTATGGATTGAAACAGCACCCGAGCATGGTATGATACCCTCGTCACAATTCCTAACTCGAAAATGGATTCACTAAAGGAAAAGTGGATAGAACACTTTTTTGAATTCAAGACAATAAGAGTATCTTGCTTGTTCAAATATATGTGGATGACATCATCTTTTGGATCCACTAACAAAGAGTCATGTGAAAAATTCTCAAACCTCATGCAAAGTAAATTTGAAATGAGCATGATGGGAGAGCCGACATTTTTCCTTGGACTTCAAGTGAAACAAATGAAGGATGGAACCTTTATAAGTCAAACAAAATACACCGTAGATTTAATGAAGAAATTTGGTATGGAGGAGAAGTCTTCTCGTGAAAATACCAATGAACACATCACCAAAAATGGACATGGACGCAGATGGCAAGCCTAGACCAAACAAGATACTGAGCACTTATTGGATCACGCTCTATCTCACAAATAGCAGCCGACATCACCTTTGTCTTTGTAGGTGTATGTGCAAGATTTCAATCAGCTCCAAAAGAGAGCCATATGACCGCAGCTAAGAGAATATTGAGATACTTAAAAGGAAGCCAAGAAGTAGGGCTATGGTATCCAAAGGAAGGTGGATTCAAGCTAATTGGCTATTCGGACTCGACTATCTTTGGATGCAGAGTGGACAGAAAAGTACTTCGGCACTTGTCAAATGCTTGGAAACAGACTAATTTCCTGGTTTAGCAAGAAGCAAAACTCAATAGCCACCTCTACAAAGGCGAAATACATAGTCATGAAAAAACAGTGCCCAAGTTCTATGGATGAGACAAAGAAATGAGAGATTATGAAATTGAAGAAAAAGAAATTCCAATCATGTGTGATAACACAAGTGCCATTGCAATCACCCAAAATCCTGTGTTGCACTCAAGAACAAAACATATAGATGTCGATATCATTTCATAAGAGATCATGTTGAAAAGAAGGACATTATCTTGGAATATATCTCAACCGATAAACAACTAGCCGACATCTTCACAAAACCATTATGTGAGTCAAGATTTGAAGAACTCAAACATGAGTTGGGGCTAATTGAGCTAAGCCGAGACACGAAGAGTCAAAGAAACGAAATGGAACAGAAAAGAAGGTGAAAAAGAGTCGAAAACAAAAATTAGCTCAATAAATCACCAGATCGGAAAAGTCAATATACCAAGTCACCGGTGATAGCTGAGTCACTAAGAGAAATGTGAGAAGCAGAGTTAAATCAGCTAAGAGATAAGTTGAATAACTTATGAGCAAAATGACAAAAACGCAAATCGTTTTGACTAAGCGGGAATGTTTTAAGGAACACGTCAAAGATAATGATGATGTGTACGGACATAAAAGCCGCACACCAAGCTTATGATTGGATATAAATGCTGCCGCATAAAATACGAGACATGAATCGCTCAATATGCGTGCGAAATCCAAGCCGTTGATTTCGATCACGATTCAAAACCGTCTCGCACGCCCTTTCATAAACCATATTTAAACCATTTTTCGTCCGTTTCTCTCTCACACTTCTAAAAACTGCTCAATCTCTCTCTCAAAAAGCAAAGGCAAACACTCTCGAAACCCTATCAAACTTCAAATCTATTTCTCGAATTTTTCTTGAAATTATTCTCGAGAAATGGCACCAACATATGACTTTACCAAGTTGGGAAAACAAATCCACACCCGGTTCGACCGTGGATTTCGACGGAATGGTGAAGCGGGGGTCCGACGACACCCTGGTGAAGAAAATTATGCGAGAAGCTAGAAACGGCAGGATCAAACCGTTTCTAACACCGGAGTATCCCATGACCTATGTGGAGGAGGTCGCACAATTCTACGTGAATGCCGAGATTCACGACGAAGGAATCAAGTCATCCTTCTCACGGGAAGCAACACTATCACAAACCAAGGATTTGGTGAATATTGCTCACTACCAAGCAGAGGAGCATCCGAGATCAAAGAGGCTGATGTAAACTTGGGCCGACGATGGAAAGAAATAGCCAAGTCCGACGTTGTCGACAAAATAATATACACAAAGAAACAAGAGATCTTTGAAGGAAGATTACCACAAATTGTTGGACATTGTTGCCAAGTGTATCGACATCAAATTTGGCGCTTTGACCAATCACAAAGGCAAAATTGACCGTGATGGCTGCAATAATCGAAGAAAAGAAGATAAACTCAATGAGTTTATCTACAAAGCAGACTCGCCAAAACGTGGGAAACAAGTCCTTCAAAGAAGATGGGTCATTTGGAGGATCCTGGGATATGGCCTAGTGATTGGCCGGCTATTGAGGTGAAAGGAGTACCTCTTAGACATGGGAAAGCTTTCCATGTTAACAAGAGGATGTTCGAGCTAATCTCTCCGTGCTCGAAGCGTGCATACGCCAAGAGAGCACACCAAATGTGAGGGGGAATCACCGATCCCGAAGACACAAAATGCTTCCTCTCCAACCAAGAAGAAAGCTGCCCTGCAGCTACCAAGAAGTCTCTGCCCCTGCAAAGAAAGAGAACCAAACATGCACTGCCCCCGCAGCGAGTCACCCGCCCAAGCGGTGTGTCACCCGCCCTGCAGCAGCGGTCGAGAAGGACTCACAAATTCCTTCTCTCGATCGTCAAAAAGAGGAGATCCGACAAACCTAGACGGCCAGCCTCCTCGAAACAAACACAAGCACGCCCCACCGCCAAGACTCGAGAGGACACCGTCTCTCGAACTGTAAATCCTCCTGGTACAAACCAAGAGACGAAGAAGACTTGTAAAGCAATCCGAGCGGAGAAACCACCGAGTCGCCTACTCAGCTAGCACAAATACGGAGACTACGGAGAAGTAGAGTCTCCGGATGTAATTGATGAAACAAATGTCTGCTGAAGGTGATCACAGAGAGCAACTCAAGACACAACGTAGCTCACACAAATGAAACTCAAGAAGAACCAAAGCGAGATAGTGATGTAATGATCCTATCTCCACCTTACCCGACATCCGAGAATCGCCTGCGTGAGTGGAGAAAATGGAAGTTGAGCAAGTCAAGGGAACAGTTCCAACGACCTAATTCATAGAAGAAGAAGAGGAACTCGCTAAATTTCCTCGATTATCCACGTGCTCCCAGCTCTAGATGAAGACAAGCGCATGAATATTCTCGCAGATCTACAAGGACAAGGAGAGAGAAAAGCAAGTCAAGAAGCCGAAGCACGAGAAAAGGCAAGTATCCGCCCTCTCCGGCACCCACGTAACATTTCCATCCTCTCCTTGATGTCTTCTCCGAAAGTGACGAGGAACTGCAGAATGTCACGCCCCGGAAGAATTGCGGTCATGCAGCAAGCATTGCGTGAATCAAGAATCCTTCACGAGCAAAGACTAATGGAGGGACCAGAGAGTCCTCCGAACACACCGAAATCGATCCAATGGGAGTGGTTCAAAGAAATAGCCACCGATGTTCTGCTACCACTTCCCCACTGACTTCGGAAAGGCATAAGGCGAGATGGCGATGAAACCGGGCTAGTGGGGACCCCAATCGAGCCAACCCCTATTGAAGGTGTGCCACCACCGCCCCAACGGTGAACCATCAACTCAACAATAATGAGTTTGGAGACGAGTGACCCCACTCCAAGTCACTCACCGGTGCTCGGGGGGAAACTCCCTCCACCGGCAAGGTCGGAGGATGTTGCAGATGACTCCACAAAGAATGTAGGAGGCGAAGCAAAGAAAACACAAACACAAGAAGAAGAAAAGAAAGTTGCCATCAACGAAGCTCGCATGCTTGAGACTGTCTCGGTGAGGTGCCAACACTCACGAAGGCTAATGACGCTAGCGATGCGATCGAGGCACGGAAGGAATGCCACTGGGAGTTAACACTGGGGCGATGAAAAGAGCAATCCATGGGGTTGAGACTCCAATGGATGCCATCGTAGAAGACCCTAAGGCAGTGACAACACCGAAAGGGAAGACCAAGGCCTCGCAGCAGAGAGACCGCCGGAGGAAATGAAGGCCCACGGAGGTTGAGACTTCCCGGGGTAACACACCAAGTGAGAGAACATCCCTCCCGCAACCATCGATCCATCGAGAAGGAGATCGGCGCACTTCATGATTCCCGGAGACAACCCCGATGTCACCTTTCTCGGGATCGGAAGGCGAAGAAGGAAGGCGAGTCGACTCCCATGACAAATCCAAAAGACTCACCATGCGGATGTTCCAGCACGAGCAAGTCGATCCCAAGACTACTCGTCGGACCTTTAATTTTGATGATGAGCCACCAATGGAAATCTCATCATCGTCCGATGACGCTCGATAAGGCCGCCGAGGACCAGTCTACTCAAAAGGAGAAATCGATTGAGACCAACGGTTGTTAAGATAGTGAGGCTCGCCAGCCGAGTCCATCGCACCACAAAATCCAACAACCAGAGACCACCGCTCCGCTCCTCAAGCTCCTCAACCGGGTGGATCGATTCCCGAAGAACTTCACGTCCACCGCTCATCATCGAACAAATCCCGGATGGCGGTGATGAATCCTTTGTGGAATCTTTCCCATTCTCTCACCGGAGATACCGAACTCCACGAAGAATCGTAAAATGAGCAAGCACGCTACCACGGACAGCTCCTGTTTTTCACTCGAGCACCATTGTTCCGGACTTCGATTTCGACATTTGTATATGGCCATCACCGCAATGAAAGAATCAAATTGAGGCGAGAAGTGTTCAAGGCACTCTTTCTTGAAGTTGAAAAGATGGAGAGGCATCGCCTCCTCGATATGCGCTTTGGACAACAGAGATGCCAATCTTACAAACTTGAGAGGCATCACAATCGTGATAAGGAATGGTGGCAACAAAGAAGAATCAATGCGTGTGGACAGTGAGATACTTCGACAATTATTCAACAAGTCAGGTGTGGAGAGTGAAAATGTTGACGCCAAGACGAAGTCTGCTGGAACACATTGAACATATGCACGAAGCTCACACCGCCGAGATCAAGCCGCTGCGTGAGCGAAATGCAAATGATATACGGCGTTTGGAAGAACACATGACAAGAAAATTCAGCCTTCTCATGGCCGAGATGAAGCGATTTCACCAAATCCAACGCTACTCGATCTCAATTCGTCGGCAAGATACAACGCAGCAGACTTGAAGCAAAATTCAACCATCGAAGACTCGACTTCATGCTTGCCAAAGATGTTCCCCTGGGTTCCTCTATCCTTTGATGATGCCAAAAAGGGGAAGAGGAATACCTTAAAGCAAAGAAAATCTGTTTGAAAAGAAAGGAGCAAAATGACAAGGAACAAACAATTTGAGAAGGAAAATCACCAGGAAATTTTGAAATCAAGAAAGGAAAATCTGAGGGGGGAAGGATCAAAGAATATGACCTTGATGATCGCACAAACCCCCAACGTGGTCCTCTGTCACCGGTGACATTATAAGCGACAAACTCCGTGACTCTGCCACTCCAACACTGCATCTATGGCCGAGAAGAGAAAAGAAATTGAAGCGAGGATGAAGGAGGTGGAAGGAAGAATGGATGCCAGGGTGATGAACATTTTGAAAGAACACGGAGGCATTCCGATTGACAGAGACACGTATGCCATTTCGGATGTCGGACAGAGCGAGATCGATTGACGAATTCAAAACGCTCGAATCAAAGGTTATTTTGCAAATTTGTCCTTGCTCAAGCTTGGGATCAGACTTTGGGAAAAGGGTCTCACACTATGTGAAGAAGGCGACGACAATGGCAGACAACCGATCCCTCTCTTGGTCACTCCGTGGCACTCACCGAAAGAAGAAGGCCCAGGCAAGATACGCCTGCAGGTAGGGGAAGAAAGAAAGGAGGAAGAAGCTTGGACTGGGCCTCCGCCCAAGAATATTGAATACGTAGATCCGGGAAAGAAAGGAGGGATCTCTTTGGGGCGGAAAAACTTGACCATGTGGCGAACTTGCAAGTAGCCAAAACCAACGCCGAGTATGCAAGAAGGATAGAAGAAGAAAACAAGAGACAAACTCGGCTATGGCGGAGAGACAGGAAAGAATAAGGAAAGATGAAGGCGCCAGGAAGGCATATGAGAAGAAAAAAGAAGCGGTGATGACGAGAAGAAGAGAAGAAGAGAAGAAGATCTTGATCAAGATGAAAGAAGGAGACAATGAAGGAGATGAAGTGTTCTTTGTCCAACCCTTCGTATTTTATATGTAAATACATACAATGTAAGTCTTCTGTAATAATGCCATAAATTTTTTTAACAATTACATACTCGATACACCTTGTAAACAACAGTGTTAAGTACAAGAATGATATGATCAATAAAAAGATTGATTATGCGCATACATTCTATGTCAATACACTATCTGTATGTATCTTTGTTATTTGCATCTTTGTATGATTTAAGTTTTGGCATCATCAAAAAGGGGGAAATTGTTAGGAATTTTATTGTTTAGATTTTGATGAGTGCCATGTAAAACTTAGAATAGAAAGTTAGCTCCCATTCTTGCTTTGAAATGTATTGTAACAATTAGAGCTGGCTGCCGAGTTAAGTCGCCTACGCTCCAACTTGCAAGAAGACAACCAAGGCTTGAAGGAAAACTCTGCCGTAAGCCACCGAGTACAACAAAGAAAGAGCGACAGAACTCGATCAAGAAGCGGTGAGATGCACTGAGTGGAACATCAATCCAAGTCAACTCAAGAGAAGACAAGTCTCAAGTCAAGTGACAAGAGTCATCCAATGATTGGAAGTGACTCTAAGTCACCTGGGAAAGCGAGGAAATGCAAAAAGTCGAGATAATCGAAAAAGAACCGTTGCACGTAAATCAAGAGATTTACTTAAACAAGTATTATCTTCATACTACCTTTCTTGGAGTGCTCGATCCCGAGAAGCGTGCAAAGAAATGAACCAATGGGAAGCACTACACCGTGTCGAACTCCGAAAGGTGATAAAACATTTCATACGAGGAAATGGCAATTCCAAGAAGTGCAAACCAACGATCGCAAAGTGATTTTCAAAAATGAGCCTATCTCTTCAACGGGCAAATTTTTTGAAAGTTCACTATAAAAGGCCGAGGAGTTTGATTGAGAAGGCAACAATGCGTGGATGACACACACGTGAGATTTACAAGCTTATCAAAATTGAAATATTCTCAATCCTCAAGCCTACATCTCGAAGAACATCAATCCAACACTTACCTCGTGAAGGAAAGAGAACTTCAATCGATTGAAGAGGAAACTATCGAAAACAAGGGGTCTACATTCCAAGAAGGATTGTAGAGAGGTTCAAGGCCAACCAAGACTTAAAGCGTTTTGGAGGGCTTCGTGATCAAATCCAAAGTGCTTGAGCAAGTGAGTCAGTAGTAGCAAAGCGCAGTACGCCTGTGAAGAAGGCCGAGTCGTCGAGAAGCCACCGAGTGATCAAGGCGTCTCCGCATCGAGTCCCAAAGGATCAAGTCGGCCGTTGTGATCAAGACTTGTATCCGGGATCATTACCACTTTGTAAACCGATCATTACTTAGTGGATTCCTCCGGGAGTTGGAGAAGAGAGGAGTAGAAGAATTACCCCATCTTCGAACCTCTATAAAAACTTTATTTGTGTCATTTACTTTACTGACATTTAAATATCTGCACTTTTAATTGCTTATATCTGTGATAAATTTGCTATCCATCGATAATCTATAAGTCTAAATCAAGTAAAAAAACTTGCTTAAACAAACTTAAGGGTGTTAAGTCTTCCAATAAAAAAACAAAACCACGGCTAAGTCAAATTATAGTCAACAGTGAGTTACTCTACTAATGACTCAAATTTGAGTCTGTTGAGAGATTAACTCTCTTGAGTGACTAATTCGATTGTCCATCAAGACACAAATTGTGTAGAACTCAGAGATTTAAAAGGCCTAAATCGAAAATTTGGTAAGGTTTATTCAACCCCCCTTCTAAACCTTACACTTACACCCCGGGGACCTACGGCATGCATGATGTATTTATGGACTTTGATAATTTTATTCATGGATCAGTAATTTTTATTGTGATCTTCAATTCAGTGGGAGATGATTACTAGCCTTGTTGGCAAATTTGCGATCTCATTGAATTGAAGAACATAATAAATGTTACTTGGATCCATAATAAAATTTTTAGATCAATACCTAATTGTTTGCGCAAATTATTGAAATGTGTTTTTAGACCAAACTCACCAACTTTAGTTTAACCAATTTAGTATGAAAATAGACAAAATATCCAGTATTGTCGCGACTTAGACGCGGACAATATTTTTGTGGATTAAAGAAAGTATTTGCGCTTTATTTGTTTAAGCCGCAAATGTAAGAACTTAATTGCCCAAAATAATCGCAGTTGAGATGCCGATGATATACTTATGGATCAAGAATTAATTTTGCGCTTTAATTTGTTTTATCTGCAAATTTAATAAAAGAGTTTAAGCTCTATTTTTGGAATATGAGCTTACTCCCAAGTAAATACTCTAGTTATCCAAATTCGCTACTTGAGTTGAATTAAGGATATTAGTAACTTGTGTTATTATTAATGAAAATCGCCTATGTAGAGGCTGATTATAAAAAGTTGAGAAATACACAAGTGAGTGCAATTGTCGCTTGTGTTGACCGACATAAGCCAACTCGGGTGAATGTTGGAACAAACATAATGCAGTTTGACGAGAGTAAAAGCTAAAACTGGAACTATAAATTGATCCATAAAGTGATAATAAGTCGTGTCACCTTATTGAATGAGGCAATTAAGTATCAACAAATATTAAGTGCACTTATGAGATTGGTAGCTTCACTCGTAATTGTACTGAGATGAAGTTTGACTACTTAGGCTGTGCTTGGATGTGGATTTTTTTTTGAAAAATTTGGCCTTCAGAATTTTTTTGGAGAGAAAGTGTGATTGGTTGTGGGTTGATTTATGAAATTTTACTATTCAACATTTCCAAATATCTAAATTTCTTGGGAAAAAGAAAAAGAATCTGAAAAGTTTTAAAAAGGCTCACAAGTCACAAGCCTATAACACCCTAATTTACCTTTTCATTAAAAATATTACACACATATCAATGCCATTTTACCCTCCCTTTTTTTTTTTTCTCTGCAAGTTTCACCCCATCCTCCCCATCTATGGCCAGTTCTCTCAAAATGTTTGTTGGATTGCTAAAATCTTGATTATTCGTATGCAAACACGTAGAAACAAAAAAAGGCACATAGGAAAGGTGTCCAAAATCCACATGAAAACCACACAGGGGCGCACCACCTATTTTAAATGTAACTATAAAATTTTATGCAAATTTAAAATATCAAATTAAATATAAAATCTCATTTGCAAAATCTATTTAAAACTTATAAATATATATGTTTTTTATTTAACGAGAAAAAATTATATAAGTTTTTAACATTAAGTTGCATTTCAAATTATTTAAATATAATACCTATTTATACTTATATTATATTAATATATATACATTTATTTAACTAAAAATATTATATAAAGTTTTAACATTATGTACTATTTTATATAACTATCAAATTATTTAAATATAATACCTATTTATTATATTATATTTTATAAATTTTATGAATGTGCTAATATACAAATGGATTCGTGCATGTGGTTCAATTCGTCGAGAGATTTGTAAGACATGTCAAATAGAATGAATATCATATTTATTGCTAATCATAGATTAATTAATAAATATTAGATTAATTCATTACCACAGGTCATAAACTAAAAAAAATAGAAATCCATGGGTTTATAAACATGTCCCATTATTTGAATGTACTCCCAAGCAGTTTTTAGATAATTAAAGGAAATATTAAAAAGCTAACACAAAAATTCTTACAAACAATCACAATCTTAAACAGTAAATCAATCACATCAACTGTAATCATTATTGTTTTTTTCACAACCAAACACACTCTACATTTTCTCTTTCATCTCCCAAATAAAATTTTCTTCACTTTTCTCTCATAAAATGAAAATGAAAGGAACGAAAGTACAACCAATCACAGCCTTAATTGCTCTCTTATTTTTCGCTAGTTTCCAAATCTCTCCATGGGTGGATTGTAGATATTGGTTGACTTAGCATACGATTGATATTGAGCAAATATGTATGACTATTATCGGGCTGTGCAGCTATAGAGCGCACAAGAGGAGGCTAAAAAGAGTCACCTCAAGCTCAATAGTTGGTGTGAGCAACTTGATGTGTCGATATAGTCTTACTCGGATAAATGCACTTGTAAGATATTTGTTGAGTGAGAAGACTTGTCTATCTTTTCTTTGTGATGTTTGGCTTTAGATAGTATTTCTTTTAGATCTTCTAATGATATCGTGGTACATGAGGTTAGGAGGACGACTGTATTAGCTAGAGGAGGCTTTATTGTCTAACTTGCTAAGGTCAATCTTCCTCTGCATAATTTTTTTTCCAAGCGGGATAGCCTGCTGGAAGAAGAAAGCTGACTATTTTTTTCTTTAAAGCTAAGTCCACTAAATTGAGTGCAGACCTATGAGTGTGAGACACAAAATTAACGCATTATATTTTCTCTGTTTGCTATTTACGCTATAAGTTAGTACATTCTCACTCTTATCAGTTAGAAGCGCCAAATTGCTTTGAGTGATTCTTAACAGATGGAGATGTGCTAATAGGAAGCAGAAATAATGTGTCTAATTAGTTTGGACACACAGTTGAAGAAAATAAAGTTGCAAGTTGAATGATGGTTCTAAATACTTTGCAGCTATATGAGCTTGCGAAGAAGGGACAACCACTTCAAGATGATTAGATTAATGATGGCGCAAATTAATTTGTGTATTTTGTTGTTGCCTACATCATAAAAAATGTGTCTCCAGATGATTCTTCAACCTTGTATGAGCTTTAGTTTGGTAACAAGCCCAAATTAGTGGGTCTGTGCCTATGTAAGTTCGAGAATATATGTTCCTCACGTGGAGAATCTAGTCGCATGATTTAGGTTTCCCCTCAAAGGGATTGATTGAGCATTTGTGAAGTCTAAAGAGATCTTAAAATTATGCGAGTTGCAAGATCCTTAGGAGGCATCCGTTTCTCTAGTGAGGATGATGTATTTTATACTCATCTAGTAATCGCTGGGATAGTGGGAGCGACACTAAGTCGGTGGGAGCTAGTGTCTCATACAAAAAGGATTCTCACATTCCACGAGTAATAAGGAGTGAATATGAAATATTCCCCATCATCTATATGAGATTGAGTGGGTATCCTACTTTTGTGGGTGTTGATGAGTCAATAGAACATGTGACTTCACTTGATGCCCTAAGTGGATAGTTGTTGCGAAGGAAAAGATGAATTGAATGACTAAGAATAAAGTCTAAGAGCTTGTTGATCTTTCGTCTAGATGCAAGACCATTTGAAACATGTGGTTTCAGAAGGTCAAGTGCAATATAGATGGGTTGACTAACATGTGGGTAGCTCGACTAAGGACGAAATATTTACGCTTGTTAGAAGAGCGTAAATTATTTTTTGAGATATTCTCCCTAAGTGGTGAGATTGCCTCAATTCGCCTCATATGTTATCTATTATTGCCACTTTCATCTAGGGTTGTCTTGGATGATTGATGTTGACATAGTTCAGTGAAAGTTGAATAAGGAGATCTGTGTGGATCACCCGCGGAATTCAAAAATGGAGTAAGAGCGCATTGATTGCTGATCAAGAAGCTCTAGCTGTGACTTGAGTCATCATTGATTTCATTGAGCTATCATTTTGATAGGCATACGATGGTCAATTAATTCACTGAACATATGTAAGAGTTGCATCTCATTGTATATGGCAAAAATGTGATAACTGGAAAGGACATGGAGTTATTGTCACTCAGTGTTGGCTGTCTTTGCACTCCATGGTCAAAGATCAAACTCTTCGTCAAGAAACGATATCTTCGGAAGAAGAAAAGAAATGCTAGCTAGTTTATCTAAGCATTGTCGAATGTCTGATGTGCGTACTCAGTAAGTCATGAACGTACCAGTGTGATTGGTGAGTGGATATCGAAGTGATCTATGCGCTATTGTGATGCCGATAAATGGATACTTAGATATCTTAGCAGATTGGTCTATGATTTGCTAGAGGCAAATTTGGCATCTTGAAATGATGCGTATTGCGCACACATCCATGATGTATTTTGTTGTCTTTGTGATAGTAAAACCACTGGTGTATGGTTTGGGCGCCAAATATGGATGGTAGACCAAATATATTTACTCGAGGCTTTACTTCACTTAAGAGTTTTTGCGCATAGTTAATATTGTTCTCATGCATACTTCTACGAGCGGTGTGGGCGCTCATCCCTTTTATGAGCCTTTGTTTGGAGATATGCTCCAAAGTAATGTGAGTCATTAGGTATTTTGTAGAATTGGTTATGTGGCCTTTGAGAACATATTGTAATTAATGAGATATATTGGATTCTCATTATGTGTTTGGTATTGAACTTGTAAGTTGTTACCAGGCTTTGATTGGCCCTCTCACACGGGCAATCGCTCTGGCGCTAAGAGAGCGAGCAGGATGAGACTTAAAAGATTGTGTCGCATAAGGAGGTATGCGAATGATCGTCTTCGCGCTAGAGCAGTGAGGAAGGTTAATAAGTATAATTAACAGTCGCCTTAACTATAGGTTAAGATGAGATCCGAGTTGATCGATTATGAAGTATGTCCAAACTTCATAAAAGCCTGTTTGTAGCCGAATGTGCGAACTATCGTATGACACTTTGGGAGTGACTATGAGTAGTACACAGGTCGGGCGCTTGAATAGCGAGTGGACTAAGATTTGTATGATGTCTAGAGCGTGACATGCCTGAATTGAGTGGGAGCTCCATCATAGCATGTATTCATACTACATGTTCTTTGAGTCGATCGTCTATGGGAAATTGACTGAATGGGTCTCTGCTTCGCCACTGTGTGAGCCCGTATTATTTTTTTGTACCCTTTGGGACTTTGGACCATGTCATGAGTTGTAAGCTTGATGACGCTACTTTAGCATGTATCCAATGACCATGTGTGATTCGGTCTGTCGGAGCATGTCTAGGAAAGTTGTCAAGACCAAGCTAATTGACATGTGGGGCGAGGAAGAATTAAGTTATAACGCACTTATGTTCTATAATTCATAGCCCAGGCGACTATGTCGAAATGTGTTTGACTAGTCATGAATCTAGAAACATAGTTGAGTGAGTCAAACATGCTCTATTTATTTCATTGAGGGATCTAGAGATGTTTGACTGGGTGCGACCACTTGGTTTGGGGTACATAGCGAGTTATTGAGTTGTAGGGTTATGTTAGTTTGGTGATGACTTAATATAACTCTCCTCACTTTTGCTTTCTCGCTTGGTCGGACGCCTTATTCCCTGTATGAAAGAAGAGACGTGAGATGAGAACTATGAGGATGTAATTCGAATGAGTCGAGTCAAATATGTATGAGTAGGAGATATTAGGTGCAATTAGGTTGCATCCATATTTGAGATAATAGGGAGTCCTATTTAGATGAGGTTTATCTAAAAACCTCTCACATCAGGACTCTAACTGATACAGGGGATTGAGGTATATATTGATATTTCTCCCTACAATCAGGCTAGGTTATTAGAACGTCTCCTACACATAGAAATAATTATCTCTCTCCTAAAATTGCTCTCTACGGTTTTCTTCTTGGAGCATCACCAAAGTTCTCCAAGAGTTTAAGGTGTGCATATCCAAGTAAATAATTCTATTAATTATTTACACCAACGAGAAAGACGGTTCGTGATCTTGTTCGTGGTTCAACCAATGTATGGGGTTTGTTCGTTGCTCGCGATTCAATCAAGAGGAGGCTTGTAGATGGCTTAATCATGGATCAAACGGAGGCTTGTAGTCGGGCTTAATCCTGGCTATGTGGATCGACAGTTCCGCTGCAAATAAGTATACTCGTTCCACCTAGTATGTGCAAATATGTGATTTAGATATTGACCCATATTTGCTAACATCGTACTTTGTTTTTGTTCAAGAGATTTGTCAAAACACTCGCGAGTGTGCTGAAATCAATTAAGCACCCTATACATTATCATTAAACTCATTGATTCGTTACAGATCTATATGACATTGGCTAAGTGAGCGTAAAGCTACTTCCATAATCCCATGTGATTGATTAAATGCCAAGCAATCTTACAATATGCTGACACTAGAATAAGTTTGTTAAAGCTACTCAACATGAAAAAGTTTCCTTACATATATACTAGAATTCGCAAATGCATACACCTACCTGTACTCAGTAGCAATCATTCACACAGCAATCATATCCAAGGTGATGTTATCTGTATTATCGAGACCAAAACATGCAAACATTGAAGGCATGTGATTTATAGACAGACTCAGTACCCTATATTATATTCCGTTTTCTCAATTAACAATGTGCACTACCAAACAAACACTTTTACTATATAATCCACCACAAAATCTAAAGTTTACGAGAACTCTGTAATTAAGCTACTTTACCACAATTTTTGGATCTTGGATTTTGGTGAGGCCAAAGAAAGAGGAAAAGGGAAATGATCAAATGCTAAAGCACAAGTTACCGTGTACTCCCATTCCAAGTGAAAGTAAAGAAAAAAAAAACAGAGTAATTTTTTTTGTGTTTTCCTCACTAATCCAATAACAATATGATCAGTATCCACCAAAACAGAAAGAAACATTAACACATATGAAACAATGTCAATTGAGAGCCTACATAATGCACCAGAGCAAAGTACCAACGCGCAAAATGCAGAATATAATAACCAATTTCCTTACAAGAAAATAAATGAATCCATAAAAGTGTTTACCATCGAGCTGCCAAAACCATCTAAAAAGTCTGAACAAACTATCGTTGCGCATATCAGCAGAAATGAGACTCAGCCAGGACTGGATATGGAGTAAAATAATATCCACTTCTTAATTAAAAGCCAAAAGGATCAGAAATTTTCACTCCATTTCCAATCCCGGACAAATCTCTCCACCGTTTTCAGCACGAGCTCCTCAGGGTCCCCCTCACACACATACACACACACACACGGAAACATGCAATTGGTGTAAAGAATGGCCGAGATAGAGAGGATTCGAGAAATTCGGATGCTATATAACACGCAGAATTCAGATTTATGAAGAAAATGGGGTTTTTTTGTCGTTGGTTCAGAGAATCTTTTGGGGGAGAATATTCTTGCTTAGGTACGCAGACAGAGACTGGTGCAGGCACTTCTGGAAACCCATTCAAAAATTGGTGGGCTCTGATGTTAGCATTTGACCAATTTTGTTTGGGCTTGATGATTGAAGGCCAGTTAAGTGGGCTCCCACAAGAAATAATGCTTTATTTGATGTTACTTTTTAAGTACTTGTATCCCGTAGGAACTATGATTTTGAAAATATTTTTGGGGAAATTACATGGAATACGCTGATTTTTGTATTTTTACCATACAATATGCTCCAATTAATTTTTTACCTATTTTTTTTCTTTTGTATCTAATTTTTTTTACGCTCCTTGCTATTTTTTGATTATTTTTATTTTTTTTCGGTTTTGTTTTGTTCCTGCATTGTTTTATATGTTATATAAGTTGTTACGATGTTATTTAAATTTATTTCTTTGTTGTTTCGATGTTTTAAAATAATATTTAACCTATTTTTTATGCTTTTTTTATTCATATATTATTTTGTACATTATTTCTATTGTTTCGGTGTTGTTCTATAATATTTTTAATGTTGTTCTAATAATTTTTTTTGTTGTTTTCATGTAGTGTTCAATGTGTAAATATAATGTTTACCTATTTTTAAGCTATTTTTATTGATGTGGTGTTTTACATATTTTTTACGTTGTTTCTGGGTTGTTTCCATACCCTTTTTAATGTTGTTCCGATGTTTCTTTGTTGTTTCAATGAAGTTTTCGATGTTTAAATACAATTTTTACATATTTTTATTAAAAGAAACATGTTTGAAATATGTTAGAAACAATGTTGAAATACAGAAACATGTTTGAAACATGTTAGAAACAATGTTGAAACAAAGCTTAAAAATATCCGGAAATTTTTGCTGGAGCGTATTGCTGTGTAAAAAAAAGGGCGGGAGCGTAAATTTAGGTAAAATTGTATCAGAAAGCGTAAAAGGTTGACATTGACTTTAAAAATGTGGATATTTGTGTCAATTTTCCAATATTGTTTTAGTGTAAATTCTACTCTACTTGTACTCTTATTAATTCTCCCTTACCCATATACTTCCAATTGTCTCAATTTACTTGTAATCTCATTTAGTTTTACTTTACCCCGTGTACTTTTATTTTTCACTTAACCCCTTATACTCTCATTTTTTTTCACTTTACCCCCTTCTCATTCTAAAAATATGTATTTATTTTATATAATTTCAACTATTAATTAATACTTAATAATAATTATTTTAATTTTATTTTAATTCAAGTTAAATCACTATTTTTACTAACATAACTGATCCTATTGAATTTTATATCTTATGATATTTATTATTATATAATATATTTTACTTATAGATTTTTCAGTCAACTTAAATATCAATTACTAAAAACATATTTTGTAATTACTATTTTTTAAATGCATAAAATATTAATAATTTATTTTTCCTTATTAAAAGAATAATCAATATATTATGAAAATAATATTTTAATGTAACATAATTTCTATGAGCTCGTGATAATTCTATTTACAATAAAATATTTATTATACATAGTTAATAAACTATTACGAAAAAATATATCATGTGTATTACTAATGTATGCATAATAATCAATAAAATGTAAATTATAATTTTTTTATATGTAAATAATATTTACTTAAATTCATGTGCTATGAAATTATATAAGTAAAAATAATTTATATTTTCTTTTAAATATGAAATAATTGTTAAAAATAATAATTAGTTGTTCAATACAGATTAAGTTTTAGTAGGTATTATGTGAATTCTAGTAATAATTTTTTTTTATTATCGATAGAATTAGTATGAGTTCAAAGAAACTATGTTAAATTAAAAAAACCAATAATAAGTAGAATTTTTTAAGGAATATAATAACTAAACAAGGAACACTAATTAAAAAGGCCTTCGGAAAAAGTTTCTTTGAACAAAGGGACTTTACAAAAAAAGAACACTAAACAAGGCCTCACGGAAAAAGTTTCATAGCATTAGTGTAGTTATAACATGAAATAAAAAGCCAATACAAGTTCCAAATTTCTTTTAGCGTATAACTATTATTAACTGATCTGAAAAAAAAAAGACAAAAATCATGACTAATACGTTAAATTAGCAATAATCACATCATATACCATTTGATTATTAAATATAGTGCAATATCTACCCATGTTATCTTTTTATTATGTTCCACATAAATTCCATTCGATTAGTGCCCAGAGACATCTATTTACAATATGTTGAGAGGTGATGAGCACTTGTGCCCAATATTTATTTAGTAATTTATTTGGCTTTTTAAATTATTTTTCTGCAGTATTATTTTTTTGGCAACTCAGTTTCTATGCTTACGTTTGACTATACTGATGACAACAACCAAATGAGGCTTAATTTGTTTATTTGTACAGACTATGTAGGTCCCAAGGGGCGTGGTGTACGGTTTAGAGGGGGGTTGAATAAACCTTACCCAATTTTTACTTTTTAGTCTTTTTTAGATTTTTAACAGAGTTGACTCAAATCAGCTAAGTCCTAATCAGCTAAGTCCTTGGGGGGACAACGGCTAGGTTTTTGGTTATAATGTCACCCTGGGGTGGGGGATTGAGGCGTGATCCCTACCCGTATATCAAATAAACAAAATGTCATACAATGTCATGCCGTCAAGGCGGGAGAAAATCAAGGAACAAATAACCTATCACTAAGATATCTAGAAAGACTATCATAATGAGAATCTAAAAATACAATGAGAACCAATGATCTATGAAAATCAAGCTCGGGTATCCCACCGGTCCATCCGAATGAGCGCTAGGAGGTGGTGAGAGGCCGTGCCCTCATCAACAAAGTGATCGCCAAGAGCGGCGTGACTCCCAACTCCGCTAGGTGATCTGTTGGTCGATTCCCCTCTCTATGTATGTGGGAAATCGAGTCTTGAAGGTCCTCGGCATGTTCGAATGCGAATCGGGTATCTTTGAACACCGCCAAGAGCCAGGCCACGGAAGTGATCGTGGTGACCACCGCCGCTGCGTCCAACTCGATCCAAATCTGAAGTGAGAACCGTCGGGCATGCCGCAATCCCATCTCAAGCGCTAGTAGCTCGGCATGAAAGCTAGACACCGCCTGGAAGGAATCGCGTGAAACGCCAACATAAGTCGCCCCGAATGATCCGTATCAAACCCCTCCGGCCAATCAATGTGCCTGGATCAAACGAACCATCCGTGTTCGACTTGATCTGAGGGGCTGAGGAGCTCGCCAAATCACCATCCTCGCCTGCGTGGAACTCACGTGGTGGAGCACTCCCCTGCAAAAAGCCAACAGTAGGGAAACATCCAGACCAATCTGATGGGCTCAGACGCCGACCTGAAACAAGGATCCATAGATACCGCTCCACCTGCCAAATAATGTGAGATGCCAAGAAAGGAATTTGTCGATGCTTGACACTATTCCTTTCCGTCCCGTACAAACCATAAAATCAAGCGAAACCAAGAAACTCAAGTGCCTCGTGTGTGATCCGTGTGTGCGGTTCCTCGAGAATGAAAGGAACAATATCATATCAGTGGTGTGTGGAAGTGTAGTGTCAAACCAAGGAAGAAAGTGATTCCACACCGACGAACAATTATCATTCATCAAGAAGAGGTGAGGGATAGATTCGACCGAGGAGAAGAGTGTGGATTATTCAGGCAACACCAAAGCGTGAGGCAAGGAAGTGCCACGTGCCGAAGCTTGATATCCACAGGGAAAGACGATTACGAAGGAGCGCCAAAGGAATATGGAGATAGTAGGGATAAGAGCATCGTTCCAAATGGCACCGTGCGAGAAGGTTACGAGCATTTCTACCCCGGAGAGAATCCCAGCGAAGACATAGAGAACCCACCGTGAGAGGTAAGCATCCACCTCATGATATCCTCGGACCCCGCAGAATCGGAACCGGATATATCCTCAATGAGACTCTCGGGAAGCCCACATCCGGAGACCAAGATCAGTGCGATCTATCGCGATCCCACTCACCATCGCGAATAAACCAATCAAGCATGTCATGTGCCCCAAAGGTCGATCCAAACAATGATCCGTAAGCGGCTTTGTGTCCAAGCCAAATATCATCCCAGAAGCGACCCGGCTACCACTTTGCGCAATAGACCAAAAAAATCCGCTCCTGGGCCCGAATACCGATCCGCCTCAAGCGCCTCCACGATGACTATGATTATGTGTTACAGAGGCTCTACGGAGACCGAAGCCCATTGTAACAGATGCTTGCGATCAAGAATTGAGCCCACAACGAATGGCCCTCGCGTAATCTCCACCACAACTTGTAAATCGAAGGCGTCGGAATATCGAAAAGTCGGCGCAACCCCAAACCGCCCTCGAGAAATAGGGTGGCGAGATAATATCCCAACCGATCCAATGAGTCTTCTTCATCCCGCATAGGATCCCCAAAAGAATCTAGCCATGATCTGCTCCAAGCTCGCTGCAGAATCGTCTTTGCGGCCGCATGACCTGAAGAATATACAACGGGGTGGCCATTAGCGTGCTCGAATAAGAGCGAGCCTACCACCAAAGGAGAGATGTCGATCGACCACCCCGCAACTCTATCCAACATCCTCCGAATCACCGGGAGGAAGAGCTCTTTTCGTCATTCGCCCCTTGAACAAAGGGACACCCAAATAAGTCATCGGCAAGTCATCGCGAACAAAGCCGGTCGGCTCGTGCACCATGTGCTCCCACCCGTCAATGTAACGTGGGGCGAAGAAGAAACTACTCTTACGTACACCGACCAGCTGCCCGAGTAGCGAGAATAGTGCTCCAAAAAGTGTCTCAACGTGACCAAACCATCCTCGACGCCCTCGTGAAGATAACCACATCATCGATAGGCGGATCGTCACCGAAAGCTTCGTCGCGTCCGATAAATCATATCACGATGTCGTCTAATCGTGGAATCCAATCCCGGGATAAATACTCATTGCCCGAAACAAACAAAGCGAGGAGATAGAGATCCCCTGCGCCGCGATCCCCGAGTCGAAGGAAAATATCCGAGAAGGATACCATTAACCAGGAGAGAAGCCCGCGATGCTCGATACAATCGCCAACCATATCAATCCACCGAGCGGGGAAGCCCATGTGAATCATAGTCGATACAGGAAATCCCATCGCACCCTATCATAAGCTTTAGCCATATCGACTTCATCACCACATTAGGAATCTCCGTAGGCTAAGCGATATCATGGATAAGCTCTGCGCGAGCAATATGTTATCCGAGATAACACGACCGGTGTGAAACCACTCACGATTCGACACAATCAAAGCGCAGAATCGAGACCAACCGCGTTCATAATCTTGAGATAATCTTATTCGTCACGTTACCGCACAAAGCTAATCGGCGAAACTTCGATCCACTTCCGAGGGTGAGGAACCTTCGAATGAGAACTAAAGATGTAGCGTGAACGTGGGCGGCATGAGATTACCCGAGAAAAAGTCAACCACCGCATCCTCGACATCCGATCCGACGAAATCCCAACAAAGGTCTTTGAAAGAACAACGATGAGAAACCATCGGGCCCCAAACACTAGACGGATCAATCCCAAACACCGCATCGCGAACCTCCCGAGCCGTCGGCATAGCACAAAGTCCATCAAGATCAACGGAATCGGGAAGCGGGAAAGTACTCATCGACAGGGAGTCGGATACTCCAAGTCGAGTCAATAAGGGCCGAAAGAATCGAATCTGCCGACTTCGAATCTCGAATCTGCGTGATCGTCACCCCATCATCGTCAATCGAGTGGATCTAGCGCGACACCGCTTCGCTTAACAAATCCGTGGAAGAACTTAGTGTTGCGCTCCCCGATCGCCCACTTAACAATGGCTTTACTACGGCGCCAAAATCCTCCTCCATTTTCAAACGAAGCTCATACTCGGCCACACACGATGTAACTCGGCCCGATGAGTCGGAGACGGATCTCTATCGTAATGCGATCGAGCCACTGAAACGCCTCATCGGCCCGGTCTAACCCGATCGAAAACATTACCAAACGTCCGTGATTCCAAATCTTGAGTCTGCGCTTGACCCTATTCAACTTGTCTTTGCAAGCTCCTCATTCCAAAACAACCGGTGGGATGCCCCCATGCTTCCTTGACAACCTGCAAAAAGAATGGTGACGTATCCACATATCTTTGAAATCGGAAAGAAGAACAAGGCACATGCGGTGCAAACCGACCGATATATGAGTAAAGGAGCATGATCGGGCGAACACGAGATAAATGCGTAACAACGAAAGAAGTAAACACATCAGCCAGTGTTCATTGTATAAAGCCCTATCAAGTCTCTCCGAGCCCGCCTCTAGCCCACGTAAAGATAGGCCCCTCACACCGCATCAAATAACTCACAATCCGCGATCATATAGGCAAAATCAAGCATCTCATCCGACCTATCAGTGATACCACCAATCCTCTCGTGATCATGCAAAAAAATGTTAAAGTCACCACTAACAAGCCAGGGTAACCCCTCCATACTAATCGCAATCTCACGCAAGGTATCCCACAAAACATATCTCGCTACTCTATCACACTTAGCATACACAAATGTCAAATAAATAGGCTGAGGCAACAAAGCAGATGTCAACCTACAATGTAATAATTGTGCATGATCAACAAGAATGTCAAAGTGTAACTGAGCAGTAGACATAATCCAGATATGATTAGAACAATTAGATAAGCCATCGTCAAAGCCAAATCTACGACAATAGAAACTAAACTCAGGCAAAGTCATAGGTTCTAAAAGCGCAACAAAAGGCAATTTATGACGAGAAATTAACGCATGCAAATGACGTTGGCTACCCGGATTAGCAATACCCCTCACATTCCATGTTAAGAGTTTAATCGACATAATTAACTAGTAGAGTGAGAAGAGGATTTAGAAACACCTGATCGATTAAGTCTTGCCCTCCTCCTTTAGTGAGAAATGTATGAACAGCAGTTGCCCGACCTAGTGCTCTTTTTGGAAGACTTCATAATTTTATCGACCCCGAATTTTTTCTTTGTTCTCGATTGTTTAGGCAGTTTTGTGTCATTTTTCCCAACTTCCTGATTAATGGTATTGTCGTCAGCATCGGGGTGGTCAAAAGTTTTGTTTGGGCCACTTGTATCACTAAAGCCCACTTCCTTTATAGCATAAACCGTGGATAATGGAGAGGGGTCCAAATCTTGATTGGTTGGATCAATAAAAACGTCACCTGGGACCACGGGGTAGGACTCAGCAGAGTGAGACTTGGTAGAGTTGGACTTGGACGACGATGATTGGGCTGGAGTATTGGAAAAAACCTGGGCCTCATAAAGGTAGCAGTTCTGGCCCGAATAATGCGGGCGCTTGGTGGCAATATGCTCTTGGGCTTGTTGAAAATCATGGCCCAACTTGCAATGAATATCCCCAATACAAGATGAGGAAGAATTGGATGGCCCATTCTTGAAGTTGTCGTCCAAATCCAAAGGCAGCAGGGGATCTCTTCCATGTGAAGACATGGGCGTGGGCCCATGTGACATCCCATGAGAGGGACAAGGTTGGTCAAAGTTATCATGCTGCACCGGGTTGTGCGACGCGTGCGTGGGTGAGGGGGGTTGGTTGTGCGCCGCGTGCGTGGGTGAGGGGGGTTGGTTTAGTGGGTCCCGTTGAGAGTTATGGGCTAAATATTGCAAAGAGGACAAAATAACATCTTGGCCCACCAAGTTGCTGATGGCGACACATGGAGATGAGGGAGTGGATGGACCAATATGATTGTTTATATCACAAAGCAAAGTTTGCTGGCCATCATCACCAAATGGACGCATGGGCTTGTGAAAAGGTCTGGTGGGACCCTTTGAATTTCCATTAATATAACATTGTTGGTCCAAGTTGTCATGCTCAAGCTGCAAGTGGACGTGTGATGCTAGCAAAGGGTGATTTGGTGGGGCCAATGGAGTGTTATGGGATGAATAAATCAAAGAAGGTGGAAAAGCACCTGGGCCCACTCCACAAGTGGATGTCCCCAATGTTGATGAAGAGGAAAGAGATTGTGTAGTGTGCTGGAGGGAATCAACTTGCTTTTGAGGGGATATGGGCGTGGGCCCCCTTGGAATCCCATTAAGGGAACAATTAAGGCTCAAGTGATCAATAGGCGCCAGTTTGTGGACGGATGAGGTAGGGAAATGGTTATGTGGTGGGGCCAAGCTAGCATTATGAGATGATTGAGTCAAAGAAAACACAAAAGCATCTGGGCCCACTCCACAAGTGGCCGTTGCACATGGTGAGGGGGAGGGAGTAGAATTTGTCCCATTAATAAAGTTGTGGTCATATCCCACTTTTTTTGCATGGAAGGTTGTACCAGTGGGACCCAAATTCCCATTAGAGCAAAGTTGAGCAAAGATATAACTCTTCAAAGGTGTTCTTTGGTTTCAAATATCGGGGGAATGTTTACGATAAAGCCCCACAATTATTCCCCTTTATCACGCGTGCATCGGATGGAATCTTTGCGGCATTCTCAAGACATGTAATTAAGCGCGAGTTGTCGCCTATTATATTGGGATTTTTGACGATTGTCATACACTCGATTCAAAAATGCCACGCCGCCATCAAGTTATTTTCAACAATAATGGAATCCGTCCGATCATCCGCGTGAGAAACATAACCCTGATCAGAGCCATCAATTAATTTTGGTAATGTATCAGGTGTCTGAACATCACTATTAGCCAAACTCAAAAAGCGATTATTGGATCATTCTTCACAGATGAGAGAATATCCTCAAAATAGGTATGTTTAGTCTTGGCTAATTTTTGAAGCTCCTTAGAAACCAATCCCGTTTCTCTTGGTCCTTTCTTTTTGACTGTTATCCATTCCTGACTTTGAGGAACAACTTTATTAGCACCCCGAGAGGAATTAGGGTTTTCTGTCCTGGAAGTCTTCAAAATACCCTTAGCACCCCTAGACTTATCCATATTTCCACTTAGGCCCTTGGAGTCGTACCCAGCAGAACCTACTATTGTGGAAGGGCGCCTAACAGGTGGTGGTGGACGAGTTACATTCCCATTCATGTAGCATCCCTCAACAGAGTGTCCAATATGCCCGCAATGAGTGCAATAATCCTAATCCTTTCGTATATAATCTTTTGAACTGTGAAGTATCATCAAACTCAAGAACAAGCTCGTCAATTCTCTCCTTCAGTAAGTTCAGTTCGACACAAACCCGTGCCATAGATAATTGGGGGACAGCTAGGTTGGCTATCTTCAACTAAGTTACCCACTCAACAGACTCGAACTGTTGATAGTATAACTCGGTTGCGTCAGCTAACACTTATCTTTTAGTTGATTTGGTTTTTAACAGCGGAAGACTTAACATTCTTTATTTGTTTAAAACTCGATTTTAACACTTGTTTAAGCACTTGTTATTTATCAGTTGGATAGCAAAATAACTTATCAGTATGAAAAATATGAATAAGAAAGTAAATCCTGAAAGTAAATGACGCAAGTAATTTATAGTGGTTCGAGGATGAGGTAATTCCTCTACTCCATTCTTCTCCAACTCCTGAAGGAATCCACTAGGTAACAGATCAAGTTACAAAGTAGTTCTCAGTCTAGAGACAACCTTGATCACATAGATAGCTTCTCCTGCGACTCAGCTTCTTCACAAGACAGCTGCCTTGCTACTTCAGCTCCCTTCAAGTCTTTGGATTTGATCACACAGCCTTCCAACAAACGTGAATCTCCTAGTTTGACCTTGAACCTTTCTACAACTCCTTCAACTTGGAGAGTAGACCCCTTTTTGTTCTTTAAACTTTTCCTCTTCAATTGGTTGAAGTAATCTTTCATTCACAGCTTGTGTTGGATCGAGTTCCTTCGAGTTTTAGGCTTGAGGAATTTTCTAGATAAGCTTGAAAATATTGCAGGTTATACTTGCTTGATAATTGCTTGATTCATTCGTGCTAGGTTCAGATAACCTTTTCTCAAATGCTTCCTCAGTCTTTTATAGTGCTCATTTGAAAATTTGCCCGTTGAAGAGATAGACTATTTTCAAATGGCACTTCTTGTTTGTTGGCTTGTCTTTTCTTGATCTGCAGCACTTGTGATGTTGACCCTTCCTCATATTAAATGGCTCTGCAGCTTTACAGGGTCTGACACATGCTTCAGTGTTTCCCATTGGTTTATTCCTTTTGCATGTTTCTGGGCAAAACACTTTAAGACTTGGCAGCTTGAACATATTACTATATCGAGTAATATTCTTGACTTCCTTACAACAGATCAATGTCAGTTGGTCTTGACTTGACTGCTGCATTTACCCCTTTGATTTGAGTCTACTCCAATTATGAGAATGACTCAACTGTCACTTTAACTGTTAGACTTGACTCCTTTCACTGACTTGATTGACACTTCCTCATACTTCACACAGCTGTTTCTCAGTTGGCTCTCCTTGAGTCGAGTCCTTGTCTTTCATCTTGGCCATACTCAGCTGACACACAACAGGGTCTTCACTTTAATCTTCTGTTGACTTCTTGCATTCTTTGACATAGCTGACTTCACTCAACTCTTTCAATCCTATCTATTACAACATAGAATTACAAGGAAAATGGGGTGCCAATTTCCTAGTCTAAGTTTTACATGGTATCATCAAAATCTAATAAATAAATTTCCTAACAATTTCCCCTTTTTTTATGATGCCAAATCTTAAACAAAAAATAAATAGCAAACACAAGTAGTGTAGTAACAAAGAATGCATGCTTTAAACAATCAATTTTATTGATTATAACATTCTTATCCTTTACAAAGCTGTTTACAAAATGTATCAAAGCTTATACATGTATTGCATTACAACATGTATCTAAGCTAAGTTACAACTGATATCAGAGCAAATATTACAAGGAAAGTATCAGAGCTATATTACAGGGAAAACTTACTGCTATTATTTACAACTAAGTAATATACACGAAGGGGTTGCAACCGTCTTCAACGCCTTGGCTGCTTCCTTATTTTCTCTTCGTCGTCAGCTCTCCTCATGTCTTCATTATCTCTTCTCCTCTTCCTTTCCTCTTCATCTTTTTTTTCTTCTCATATGCTCGCCTCGTAGCAGGGTCATCCCTGTGCTGCCTTTACTCCCATTCTCGCGTTGTTCATTCATTTTCAGCTTCCTGTCTTCTCATGGCTTCAGCATTCTTGCGTGCAACTTCCAGGTTAGTTAGATGATCATATCCAGCCCAGTATGTGATCCCTTTCTTTTGCAGATCAATATACTTGACATTCTCCGGATTCGGCTGCGGTCGAGAACCTCTGCCTCTTCCACTTCCACTGGATCTTCCCCTTCCTCTCCCTGACTCAGCTCCTCCTCCTCTGGGAGTATACTGTACTGGAGTTTTTGATTTTCCAGCTGAGTGACTGCTGGAACTTTGTTGCTTATCAGCTGATTTGCATATCTCAAGACCCTTCTCCCAGTACAAATTCCAGGCTTGCGGTAGAGTCAAATCTTCGAAATAACCTTCTACCTCTAGAGTTTGAAACTCCTCTAGGGATCTGGGTTCAGACCCAACATTAGGCATGGCAATGTCTCTCAGGGGCTTAATCGCAGGGTGATCCTTTTCGGCTAGAGGACCATCATATTGCTTCTTTATGTTTTGAATGTGCATATACTGCTTCTCAGTTGCCTTCTCAAATTCAGCTTCGATGGCTTTCTTTGATTCTTTCATTGCCATCTCAGCTTTCTGTTCCACGGACAGCTCTTTCGGCAGCTTACTGAGAATTGAAGCTGTGATTTCTCCTTGTTGGGGGGTTTCAGCGAACATAAGTTTCAAGGGGGTTTTTTTTGAGCTTCCTTCCCCGTTAGTTGTATCTCCCTTTTTCTCCATCTTATGACTCCCTTTCTCTTCCTTTAGTCCCTTCAAGGCCTCATCTTCCCCCTTTTTGGCATCATCACCAAATGAGAGGGTCAGGCCAGGGAATAAACCACTGAGAATGAAGTCAAGTCAGCTGTTCATCGAATTTCGCTTGTCATCTGCTTTGGAGTAGGCTATTCAGAACTCGGACCGCGTAGCCTTTGACTCAGCTGCCATCAATTTCATTTCTGCCTGAAGGAGACTGAACTTCTGGTTCATGCTGTCCTCCAGTCTGGAAATCTAGCTCTTATGTTGCAGCTTGAGTAACTCCATATCCGACTTGTGGGAATCTTCAATTCTTACCATAAACTCTTTCTGCCTCTACTGAAACTGTGCATTGTTCGCACTCCATACGAGCAGCTCTGTAAAGAATGATTGGAAATAACGGACTTACTCTAAGTGCATAGCAGTTGTCTGTGCAACCCATTCCCTGATCCGTAGGACAACAACTCGAATATCTCTGCTGATGTTTGCATCACGGTTGTCCAACCTGAGGTCTAACGATGCGAGGTGGCGTTCCATCTTCTCAATTTCTGCACATATATCCTTGAACGCATTTCGGAACTCGGCTATGGAAGTTGACTCTTCTTCAGGTCACATGGAATTGAAGTCAAAACCCATCGGTACAATGGAATCAACTGGAATCGTTGGCTCTTCCTACACAATGTATTTTTCTTGTTCTCAAGCTGATTTGGCATCCAGAGGGGGTAACTCGGCGTCAAAGTGGAATATCTCTGTAAACATATCATCCGGAATGAGAAGGATTCCTGTTGGTCCACGCTGTAGAGCCTTTCCCTTCTCTCGTCTTTGTGCATCAGCTATATTTACCTCGGTTTACCGAGCTACCACGTTGCTTAACACATTGTGGGAGCTGTTGTTGAGCCGATTGAGTCTCTCATTGAATCGTGGTAGCTGCTCACCGACTTAGTTTCACCGAACAGTTGTGTCGGCTGCTCACTGATCGAGCCTCAAGGGTAACAACCGTTGGCATCAGTAAGTGTTTTCTTTTGAGTTGACTTGTCCTCAGCTGTTTTATCAGCGTCATCGGAGTGTGATGTAACCATAAGGGTTGGTTCATCATCAAAGACAAATCTCATCAGAGCTATTTTGTCACTAACAGTACTCCATGAGATGTGAACATCCTCAGCCTCGTCCTGAGTAGAATCACCAACATGTGTGGACTCGGCTTCATTTCCTGATTCCAGAAATGTTGTATCAATGTTTTTTCTGGGAATCATGAAGGGCGCTGATCTCTTCTTCTTCACCAGCTCCCTCCATCTGAGGAATGTTCTCTTGCTCTATTTCATTACCTGAGGAACTCTCAACCTCCTTTATGCCTTCATTACACCCAGCAGTCTCAACTGCTGTAGGGCCTTCAACATTCCCTTCGATAGACTCACCTGTCTTGGGGTCTTTGACAAATATCTCTTTGGCAGACTCAGCTACCTTAGAGTCTTCGGTGGCATCCTTCAGAGTCTCCTAGGATTGCACTTCCATGGCCAGGAGTCTCAACTCCCATGTCCTCTATCCCATCCTTTGCCATAGTTGCATCAGCAACGTCATCGGACTTCATGTCAGAGGAAGTTTCAGTTGGGACAGTCTCAACCGTCCGAGCTTTGTTAACTTCACTCTACTTTTTTTTTTAACTTCACTTTGCTTATCTGTTGATTGCTCACCTTCGCCTCCTAACTGCAAAGTTTGGTCTCCCATTGCGTCCTCCGACCTAGTTGTGGTGGAGAGAGCTTCCCCCTCAGCTGGCGCACCAGCTGAGTGAATGGTTGTGGGGTTACTCTGCTCCTGAGACAGTGATGGGAAAAAAGCTAAGATCATTATTGGCCAGTGATGGGAAAAAAGCTGAGCCAAAGGAGACCATTGACCAGGAGGAGATTGCCCTCATGGTAAAGAGATTCAACAAGTTCTTTAACAAGAACTATAAAAGAAACTAGGGTAAAACCTCCAGAAGACATTCAGAACCTTCCAAAACAAGAGAGGACAGGCCGCCCAAGAGAGTTGTACATCAGAGAGCTGACTATCAAAGAACTGATAATCAGAGGACCGAGAGAGCTGATCAGAGAGCTGAAAACCTGTATTAGATTTACAGACCACCAGGACACTTTGCTGTTGACTATTTCTATCCACCAATCAACAAATACAGAAATGAGGAAGATAGAAGAGTCTTCAGAGAAAGAAGACAAGAAAAGAAGAAAGCCATGTTGGCTGCTGAGACTGCTGAGCCAACCAAGTGTAAAGAAGCAGCAGACTCAGATAGTAGTGAAGCTGACTACTCAAGTGATACAGAGAAGGAGGCTTTGATCTGCCTCATGGCCAAAGAACAAGATCAACAAGATCAAGAAAATGAGGTACATTCTAACTCATCTCATTCTAATTCAAGTGATAGTGACTGTGATACACACACTTCATCACCCACAGATCTCTATGATTCATTAGGCAACATGATGAAAGATTTTAAGCACATTAAAACCTTACACACACTTTTGAATGAGAAAAACAGCCAGCTTAAAAGCCAAAACTCACAGCTGGTAAAAGAGCTGAGTACTCTGAGTCACATAGCTGATGAGAACACTAAGCTGAAGGCTGAAAATGCCAAGATCTTAGCAGAGTTAGCTGCTACTGAGAAAAGAGGAAAAGATCTAACAATGTGATTGCCTCATTTACAAAAGCATCCAAATCACTGGATGAACTTATTATGAGTCAAAAAGAGTGTGGAGACAAGACAAACATATGATTCAATTCCTTTTTGCATAGTCAATCTCCAAGAGTGATTTTGGAAAAAGGATCTTCAAGCAATGAAGGAATCCAAAAACCAAAAACACCATATGTTGCACTCACATTCACACCAAAACACAATCACAATCATACTGGCCTTGGTTATAAAGGAAAAGGAAAGAAGCCAGTAGAGTATGCTTAAAGGACATCTGAGAAGAAATTCAGACAGGTCCATCAGCAGACTCCTAACAGAAAATACTCTGTAAGAGCCAAATAGAGCTACCAAAAGCCCCAGGAATTTCATCAAAGAAATACATATGATCGGAATGGTAGAAACTATCCAAACCTAGCTGATTGGAATAATAATGTGAAATATCAGTAAAGACCTAGGGGATACAAGCCAAAATGGCAAAGACCTCAACCTCAACAAAGGTTATTCCCAAGGCAAAAGAGCTATTATCAGCATACTCATGCACCCAAGCACTACACTCAGAAATTTCACAACTACCCCAAGAAAGCAGTTGCTAAAACAAACACACAGACATGCAGACAAAAGAGACAATTGTATGATCCTAAAACCTCCAAGCAATTTGTTAATGTGCATTATGATTATGGTACTGTTAGATGGCAACCTCTTAGAGTCAGATCATCTGGCTATAGGTTGGTTGGAACATCTTATAGCACTAACCCCCCAGGACTCAAGCAAGAATGAGTACCTAAAAACTGATTTCCTTGATAGCAGGTTCAAGGAACAGCTGAGTGCCAAGAAACCTGGTACATAGATAGTGGTTGTGCCAGACATATGACATGAAATAAAAGAAATCTGTCAAGATTCAAGGAGATCAAAGGTGCTAAAGTCTTATTTGGAGGAAATGAAGCTCCAGCGGAAATCAAAGGCATAGGATCCATCAAGAAGAATGGACTGGAGATCACAGATGTTGCTTATATTGAAGGCCTCAACTTCAACCTATTAAGCATCAGCCAACTCTGTCACAAAGGCTACAATATAGGATTCAACATGGGATATGCCAGATTTAAGATGCTGAATCTTATGAAATTGTGCTGCAAGAAACAAGGCAAAAGAATATGTATGTAGTAGATTGGTCTACTGCTACACCAACCACATGTCTTCTAGCAAGGAGTACATTCGAATCCAGTTGGCTGTGGCATAAGAAGCTGAGTCACCTAAATTTCAAGACAATCAACTAGCTTGCAAGGAGTCATCTTGTGGAAGGATTTCCAAACTCAGTGTACAAGAAAGAAAACATATGTGATGCATTCTAGATGGGAAAGCAAATCAAATCATCATTCAAGGACAAGCCAAGTCCTTCTTCAACTAGGATATTGCATTTGTTGCATATGGATTTATTTGGTCCTGTTGAGCCAGCTAGCATCAGTGGAAATAAATACACCTTAGTGGTGGTGGATGATTATTCAAGATATACATGGACAATCTTCATGTGTAAAAAGAAGGAAACACTGCAGAAGTTACCTCAGCTGATGAGAAGAGTTCAAAACGAGAAGATTCAAACCATTATAAAAATAAGATCTGACAGGGGAACTGAGTTTGTTAATGGGATTATAACTCATTATTATGTTGAAAATGGTATTGCTCATGAGTTATCATCAGCAAGGACTCCACAAAGAGAATGAAGTAGCTGAAAGAAGGAACATAACTCTCAAGGAAGTTCGCAAGGACAATGTTAGTCCGATCGATTGCCTCGTGAGATTTTGGGATGAAGCCATAAATACAACATGTTATGCATGATTAACAAGCAATTAACCAAGACTCCCTATGAGATTTAGACAGGGGGAAAGCCAAATGTTGGATATTTCAAGATATTTGGATGTAAATGCTTCATCCACAACAATGGCAAGGACAATTTGAAGGCTTTTGATACTAAAGCTGATGAAAAGGTATCTTTTTGGGATACTCAGCTGAGAGTAAAACCTATATAGTGCTAAACAAGAGGACTATGGTCACAGAAGAGTCCATTCATGTGGTGTTTGATGAGCCCAATGTGAATGGAGAAGACATTGATGAGTTAGCTGATAAGAAGAATCAGCCAACTATGCAGAAGAGTCCTTATGTTGAAGCAGAAGTAAGAGCACTCAACCCTGATGATGATGAGATATATGAATCTCAAAGACAGCTGGAAGGTCTGCAGCTGAATGATGATGAAGAAGTTGTTCAAGATAACTTAGCTGCAAGACAGCTGAATCCAACAGACTTACTCCAACCTGATGTGAGATGGCTGAGAGACCATCTACCCGAGTTAATTATTGGAGATGTTAGATATGGCATAAGAACCAGATCCAGAGCACAACAAGAAGCAATGTTCACTTGTTTTATTTCCCAAATGGAGCCTAAAGATGTGTCTCAAGCATTGAAAGACACACATTGGATTCAGGCCATGCAAGAAGAGCTGAATCAGTTTGAGAGAAACAAAGTATGGGAATTAGTTCAAAGGCCAACCCACCAAAATGTTATTGGTACTAAGTGGGTATTCAGAAACAAGATGAATGAGAAAGGATCTGTTGTAAGAAACAAAGTAAGATTGGTAGCCAAAGGGTATTGCCAAGAATAAGGTATAGATTTTGATGAAACCTTTGCTCCTGTTGCCAGATTGGAAGGAATAAGGATGTTTCTTGCTTATGATGCACATAAGAACCTCATTGTATATCAAATGGATGTGAAAAATGCATTTCTAAATGGACTGTTAGAGGAAGAAGTCTATGTTGAACAACCTCCAGGTTTTGAGCAGAAAACTATTGGAGATAAAGTCTACAAGATCAAGAAAGCACTGTATGTATTGAAACAAGCACCAAGAGTATGGTATGATACATTGTCTCAGTTTCTAATTGACAATGGTTTCACCAAAGGCAAGGTTGACAGAACACTCTTTAGGATTCAAGATGGAGAGAGTATACTGCTTGTTCAAATATATGTGGATGATATCATTTTTAGATCCACAAACGAAGAGCTGTGTGACAAGTTCTCAAATCTCATGTAAGGCAAATTTTGAGATGAGCATGATTGGGGAGCTGACTTTCTTCTTAGGACTTCAAGTCAAGAAATTGAAGGATGGAACCTTCATAAGCCAAACCAAGTATACCAGAGATTTGATGAAAAAAATTGGTATGGAAGAGAAGTCATCAATAAAGATTCCTATGAATACATCAGTCAAGATGGACATGGATGCAGATGGCAAAGCTGTTGATCAAACTAGATATAAAGCCCTCATTTGGATCATTGCTCTATCTAACAGTAAGTAGGCCATACATCACCTTTGTTGTAGATGTATGTGCCAGATTTCAATCTGCACCGAAAAAAGTCACATGACTGCAACTAAGAGAATCCTAAGATATTTGAGGGGATGCCAAGAAGTTGGCTTATGGTATCCAAAGGAAGGAGGATTCAAGCCGGGTAGGATACTCGGACTCGGTATCTTTGGATGTAGAGTTGACAGAAGAGTACATCGTACATGTCAAATGCTTGGAAACAGTTAGTTTATTGGTTCAAGAAGAAACAAAATTCAATAGCTACATCCACAAATTTGAAGGCAGTACATATAGTCAGGCTACATTGTGCAAAGTCTTATGGATGAGACAGCAGCTGAGAGACTATGATATTGAAGAAAGAGAGATTCCATTTATGTATGATAACACTAGTGCTATTGCAATCACTCGGAATCCAGTGTTGCATTCAATAACAAAGCACATTGATGTCAGATATCATTTTATAAGAGATCATGTTGAAAAAAAAAGACATCACCCTGGAATACATCTCAACTGATAAGCAGTTAGCTGACATATTCACAAAGCCATTATGTGAATCAAAGTTTGAAGAGCTCAAGAATGTGTTAGGGTTAATTGAGCTGAGTTAGGATACTCAGAAGATTCAATCAGCAGAGACAAAAGAAAAGAGAATGGAAAATGAGCAAGTTTCACATATTAGCCAAGTGAAACAACCTAATCGGGAAGTTCGTTGTGTCGAGTTAGCTGACAGCTGAGTGATCTATTGTGAAGAGAAAAACAGAGTTAAGTCACTTTGGATGACAGTTGAATCATTTATGAGCTAAGTGACAAAAATGCAGTCGCTTTATTCGAGCGGGAATATTTTTAAGGATGACGTCAGAGTAATTATGACTCTCAGTACAAAAGCTGCAGTAAAATATATGATTGGATATAAATGCTGCTGCATTTAATGTGGGGAAATTAATGCGGTTTTCTCTCTCCTCAAATAACACTCTCGTCTTCAGCAACCAAAGGAAATTCTCTCTGCAACTATTTGAAACCCTACCTTCAAATATCAATATTTTCGCAAATTTTACCGTTTAATCTTTCTAAAAATGGTTGCTACACATGATTTCACTAAGCTTTCAGAGAAGATCCACTCCGGTCTTCAGTGGACTTCAAAGGGATGATCAAGGAGGGTGCTGATGAGGCCCTGGTAAAGAAGATTGTAGTCAACCTTGAGAAGTCCGGTTTGAAGGACTTTCTCTCTATGGAGTTCACCCACACCTATTTGAAGGAGGTGGCTATGTTTTACGAGAATGCCAAAGTGCATGATGATGAGATTCGCTCATCCGTTCACGGCAAGGACATCAAAATCAATTGGAAGGACCTTGCTGAGCAGTGCTTTCTGCCGACCGAAGGACTGAAGGACATAGCCGAGAAGGACGTGAACTTGGCTGCAGCTTGGTAGGAAATTGCCAAGCCCGAGTTTGCTGCAAAAGCTGTCTATACACCTTGAGAAGCCATGACCTTCATTTCCCATTCAACATGGAGGGCTCTTAGTATCTTCATGCACATCTCCTTCTGAGTGTACTCTTTCCTAAAAGCTGAAACCTCATTTGTTATCTATGTGAATCTGGCATCCAGCTGATCCAGACTTTCACCTGCAAGCATTTTAAAATTTTCAAATTTTTGAACAACAACAGTTAATTTATATTCCTTAATCTGTCCTGATCCTTCACAAATTGGAGTCAGCTTATCCCAGATTTCTTTGGCTGATTTGCAGGACTTGACTTTGTTGAACATCGCCTTGTCCAATGTCTTGTAGAGTATATTCTTGGCCACATTCTCCAGGTTATATCTCTTTCTATCTTCATTTGTCCATTCAGTGCGTGGTTTTTCAACCATGGCTGGTCTAGCTTCTGCATCAGCTTCTTCTCCTTCAGCTGCAGCTGCTCTTCTTACAGCAGTATTGACTTTGAGTATTTGCAATGGCCCATCCTCTATCACAAGACACATTTCATCGTAAAAAGCGGATAGATGAGCCTGCATACAAATCTTCCACTCATCAAACTCTTCAACTGTGAACATTAGAATACGAGTTAGATTTACTTCCATGATAATAACTTTACTTTAAAGATGAAAGACTTTGAAAACACAAGTGTTAAACCTTTGAAAAAGATTGAGATCTAGTTCAGTAACCAGTGCGGAAGGCTCAATGAACCAACCGCTCTGATACCACTTGTAGGTCCCAAGGGGTTTGGTGTAAGGTTTAGATGGGGGGATTAAATAAACCTTACCAAATTTTAACTTTTTAGTCTTCTTTAAGAATTTTAACAGAATTGACTCAAATCAACTGTGACCTTGGGGGACATCTAGGTTGGTTATCTTCAGCTAAGTTACCCACTCAACATGCTTGACTGAACTATTGATAGTATGACTTGGCTGCGTCAGGTAACACTTAACTTTAGTTGATTTAGTTTTTAACAGCGGAAGACTTAACACCCTTTTGTTTGATTAAAGCTCGTTTTTAAAACTTGTTTTAGCACTTGTTATTTATCAGTTGGGTAGTAAATTAACTTAACAACAGATATAAAAAATATAACCAAGAAAATAAATGTTGAAAGTAAATGACACAAATATTTTTTAGTGGTTCGAGGATGGGGTAATTCCTCTACTCCACTCTTCTCCAACTCCTGGAGGAATCCACTAGGTAACAAATCAAGTTACAAAGTAGTTCTCAGTCTAGAGACAACCTTGATCACACAGTTGGTTTCTCCTGCGACTCAGCTTAATCACAAGACAACTGCCTTGCTACTTCAGCTCCCTTCAAGTCTTTGAATTTGATCACACATCCCTCCAACTTGAATCTCCTGGTTCGACCTTGAACCTTTCTACAACTCCTTCAACTTGGAGAGTAGAACCTTTTTTGTTCTTTAAACGTTTCCTCTTCACTGGTTGAAGTAATCTTTCCTTCACGGCGTGTGTTGGATTGAGTTCCTTCGTGTTTTAGGATTGAGGAATTTTCTGGATAAGCTTGAGAATATAGCAGGTTATACTTTCTTGATAAATGCTTGATTTATTCGTGTTAGGCTCAAGTTCTTAGCCAAGGTAACCTTTTCTCAATTGCTTCCTCAGCCTTTTATAGTGCTCATTTGAAAATTTGCCCGTTGAAGAGATTGGCTATTTTCAAATGACACTTTTTGTTTGTTGGCTTGTCTTTTCTTGGTCTGCAGCACTTGTATATTGACCCTTCCTCATATTAAATGGCTTCTGCAGATTTACAGGGTCTGACACAAGCTTCAGTGTTTCCCATTGGCTTATTCCTTTTGCATGTTTCTGGGCCAAACACTTTAAGACCTGGCAGCTTGGACATATTACTATATCGAGTAATATTCTTGACTTCCTTCCAACGGATCAATGTCAGTTGTCTTGACTTGGCTGTTGTCTTTACCCCTTGTGACTTGAGTCTGCTCCAATCATGAAAATGACTCAACTGTCACTTCAACTGTTAGACTTGGCTTCTTTCATTGACTTGACTGACACTTCCTCAAACTTCACACAGCTGTTCCTCAGCTGGCTCTCCTTCAGTCGAGTCCTTCTCTTCTTTCTTGGCCATACTCAACTGACACACGTCAGAGTCTTCACTTTAGTCTACAGTTGACTTCTTGCATCCTTGACTTAGATGACTTCACTCAGCTCTTTCAGTCCTATCTATTATAACATAGAATTACAAGGAAAATGGGAAGCCAACTTCCTAGTTTAAGTTTTACATGGTATCATCAAAATCTAACAAATAAATTTCCTAACAAAACACCTGCCCAAATGACTGACTACTCAAAATGACAAACGGAGCTGATTAAGGATGACTACCACAAGTTGACGAACATTATGTCCAAGTGTGTAGACATGAAATTCGGGAGCTTCAACCATCTATCACAGACTAAGCTGATGGTGATGGCTGCTATTATGGAGGAAAAGAAAATTAATCAAAAGTTCGAGTTCGTCACCGTGAATCACAAAATGTAATCAACAAGTCCTTCAAAGAGGATGGGACTTTTGGTTGCTCCCTGGGGTATGGCCTCGTGATTGGTCATTTGTTGGAGGTAAAGGGGATAACCTTGCGCCATGGGAAGCCCTTTCATGTAAACAAGTGGATGTTTAAGGCAAACCTCTCCGACGCTCAAAAGAAGGCTCATGCTAGGAAAGTTGATACCAGTGAGGGGGAATCAGTTGATCCTGCAGAAGATATAGCTGTGACCGCTCCATCTCTCTCCCCTAAGCCTGTTTCGAAGAAGGGAGCTGCGGTAGCTAAACCCACTCCTGCCCTAGCAGCTAAAACCAATAAGGCACCTGCCCCAACAGCTAAACCCCAAACACCTTCCCAAGCAGCTGAATCACAAGCCCCTGCCCCCGGAGCAGAGACTGAGGAGGAACCCCTACTTCCTTCTCTAGTCGTGAAGAAAAGACGCACTGCCAAGTCTCGTAAGGTAGCTACGTTGAAGAAAAGGAATATTAAAGGACAGGCCTTCTCTCGAAGAGCCTCAAAATGTAGAGCCAGAGATTCCCCTGGTCCCTACAAAACGAAGACGACTGTTTAAGAAGTCGGGGCTGGAGAAGCCAGCCAAGTCCGACACTCAGCCAAAGAAGCCCAAAGATACTAGTGATGCTCAAGAGGAGCTGTCTCAATAAAAAGTTGATGATACCCAGAAGACTGCTGATGCAGATCAACAAAGTGTTGAAGACCCAGTTGCACGGGAGACAGCTGTGGAGATGGATGGAGCTGAGACAACCAAGACACATGAGAAAAAACTGTCTCACCCCCTCAGACTGATGCACTTGAACCTGAGGAGGAGCAAGCTCCATTGGCTACAATTCCATAGGACGGCGAAGATGATGACGATGTGATAATGTAATCTCCAATCTATCCGAACATCCAACAGAGGCTAAAGGAATGGATAAGATGGAAGCTAGACTACTCCAGACAGCAGTTCGCTCACCCTGAGTACATTGAAGAAGATGAGGAGCTCCTAAGCTTCCTAGGAAACATCTTTGTTCAATATGCATTGAATGAGGAGTACTGCATAGATGCCCTCTTTGCTATTAAAGAGGATGAGAAGGAGAAAGCCCTGGAGAAAGCCAAAGCCCTGGAGAAAGCCAAAGCCCTCGAGAAATCGAAGATGTGTATGCATACGGGGACCCATGAGCATCTCATGGAGTCAGCTGACAACAGCGACCTAGAGGAGATGGACCTAGCTACGGAAGTTGAAAAGGCTGAGTTCCAACAGGCCATTAAAGAATCCCGAGCCATGCATGAGCAACATCTTCAGGAAGGTCCAGGAGAGTCCTCCCAAATCTCCCCTCGATCTGATCCCTTGGGAGTGGCGCAGAAGATTGCAGCCATTATTGCTGCGACCACATCCCAGAGTAATCTCAAGATTGCTCTCAGAGGAACAACGATGTAGCTAGGAACACGGGAACACTAGCCAAACCTACCCTCGAAGAAGGTGTTGAGACACCTGCCCCAATGGTTGATTACTCAAAAGGACAAATAGTCGTGTCTCAGGAGCTGAGTAACCCCATAACCATTCACTCAGCTGGTGCGCCAGCTGAGGGGGAAGCTCTCTCCACCACAACTAGGTCGGAGGATGCTGTGGGAGACAAAACTATGCAGTTTGGAGGCGAGGAGAGCAAACAACTGATAAGCAGAGTGAAATCAACGAAGCTCAAATAGTTGAGACTGTTCCAGCTGAGATTTCCTCTGATGTGCAGGCCGATAAAGCTGCTCATGCAGCTAAGGCAAAGGATGGGAAAGAGGCCACGGGAGTTGAGACTCTTGTCCATGAAAGTGCAATCCTAGGAGTTGAGACTCCGAAGGATGCCATAGAAGACCCTAAGGTAGCTGAGTCTGTCGAAGGGATAAATGTCGAAGGCCCCATAGTAGTTGAGACTGCTGGGGTTAATGAAGGCCTAAAGGAGGTTGAGACTTCCTTAGGTAAAGAGCCGGAACGTGAGAACATTCCTCAAGTGGAGAGAGCTGGTGAAGAAGAGGAGATCAGCGCCCTTCATGATTCCCTAGAACACATTGATACAACTTTTCTCAGATCAGAGGATGAAGTCGAGTCCACACATCTTGGAGATTCTACGCAGGACGAGGCTGAGGATGTTCTTAACTCACGGAGAAATGTTAGTGATAAAACAGCTCCGATGAGATTCAATTTTGATGATGAGCCAACCCCTATGGCCACATCACACTCCGATACGCTGTTAAGAAAGCTGAGGACCCATTGACTCAAAAGGAAAAACCCACTGAGATCCGACACTTAAGTTAACACGATCAGGCTCACCAATCGAAAGCAGACCGATACAATCGCTCCACTGAACACGATCACCGAAAGAGCTACCACAGTTGCTCCAGCAAAGACTCAAATAGATCCATCGCAGGCTCCCATAGTTGCATCATCTGCCGATGATGCTAGCTTAGCCGAGACATAGAGAGCTGATACATTGCAACAAGAGAAGGGAAAGGCCCCCCAGCGCGGACCTCCAGGAATCCCTCTTGTTCGAGATGATGTTTTTGAAGACATATTTCCTTTCACTGTTGAACTGCCTGACATGGATGATTAATCTGCCCTAGAACAGGAGAAATACACTATGTAGGAAGAGCCCATAATTCCATTTGATACAATTGTGCTGATGGGATTTGACTTCGATGCCCTATGGCCGGAAGAAGAGTCGGCTTCCACAGCCGAGTTTCATAATGCTTTCAAGAAAATATGTGTTGAAATTGAGAAGATGGAACGCCACCAAGCATCATAGGATCTCCATTTGGACAACCGTGATGCAACAATCAATGCAGATATTCGAGAAGTTGTCTTACGAATCAGGGAGTGGGCTACACAGCAGACTGCAATGCGCTCAGAGCAGGTTCGTTACTTCAAAGCTTTGTTTGCAGAGCTGTTGGTTTGGAGTGCGGATAATGTCAAATTTCAGCAGAGGCAGAAGGAATTCATGGTCAGAATTGAAGAGTCTCACATGTCGGACATGGAGTTGCTCAAGCTGTAACATAAGAGCGAAATTGCCAGACTGGAAGAGAGCATGAACCAGAAGTTCAGTCTTCTTATGGCAGAAATGAAGTTGCTAGTAGCTGAGTCAAAGGCTACACGGTCAGAGTTCCGAACAGCCTACTCCAAAGCAGATATCAAGCAAAATTCAACAAACAACCGATTGGACTTCATTCTAAGTGGTTTGTTCCCTAGCCTGACCCTATCTTTTGGTGATGATGCCGAAAAGGGGGAAGATGAGGCCTTAAAGGAACTGAAAGGAGAAGCAGAAGGGAGTAATAAGGAGGCGAAAAAGGGAAAATTTGCAAAGAGGGAAGGAAGCTTGAAGAACCCCCATTTGAAACTTATGTTTTCTGAAACTCCCTAGCAAGGAGAAGTCACAGCTTTGATTCTCAGCAAATTTCCGAAAGAGCTGTCAATAGAACAAAAAGCTGAGATGGCATACAAGGAGTCGAGGAAAGCCATCGATGCTGAGTTTGAAAAGGTAGCTGAAAAGCAGTCTGCGCGCATTCAGAACATCAGAAAACAGTATGATGGTCCTCCAGTCGGAAAAGATTATCCTGCAATAAAACCCCCGAAAGACATTGCCATGCCTGATTTTAGATCTGAGCCCAGATCGATAGAGAAATTCCAGACTCTAGAAGCAGAAGGATATTTTCAAGACATGACTCTACCACAAGCCTGGGATCTGTACTGGGAGAAGGGACTTGAATTATGTAATTTGGCTGATAAGCAGCCAAGTTCCAGCAGTCACTCGGCTGAAAAATCAAAAGCTCCAATACAGTACACTCCTAGAGAAAAAAGAGCTGAGTCGGGAAGGGGAAGACATGGTGGCAGTGGGAGAAGTGTTCAACCACAGCCAAGACCAGAAGATATTAAGTATGTGGATTCGCAGAAGAAAAAACTCATATTCTGGGCTGGATTTGATAATCTTGCTAACTTAGAAATTGCACGCAAGAGTGCTGAAGCTATAAGAAGGAAAGAGGTTGAAAATGAAAGAACAACGCGAGAATGGGAGGAAAGGCAGCGTAGGGATGACCCTGCTGCGAAGCGAGCATATGAGAAGAAGAAGAAGAAGGAGGAAGAGGAAAGGAAGAGGAGGAGAGTTGATGAAGACAGGAGAAGAGCTGATGAAGAAGAGATAAGAAAGAAGCAGTGAAGACGTTGAATATGGTTGCAAACCCCTTCATGTATTTTACTTATTTTTAAATACATAGTTGTAAGTTTTCCCTATAATATAACTCTGATAATTTCCTTGTAATATTTATCCTCTTTGTAACCTAGATCAGATGCACATTGTAATGCAATATTTGTATATGCTTTGTTACCTTTTCTAAATAGCTTTGTAAAGGACAAAAATGCTATGGTCAATAAAAGTGGTTATTTAAAGCATACATTCTTTGTTACTGCACTGCTCGTGTTTGCTGTTTATTTTTGCTTAAGTTTTGGCATCATCAAAAAAGGGAGAAATTGTTAGGAAATTTATTTGTTAGATTTTGATGATACTATGTAAAACTTAGACTAGGAAGTTGGCACCCCAATTTTCGTTGTAATTCTATGTTGTAATAGATAGGACTGAAAGAGCTGAGTGAAGTCAGCTAAGTCAAGGATGAAAAAAGTCAACTACAGACTAAAGTGAAGACTCTGTTGTGTGTCAGCTGAGTAAGGCTAAGAAGGAAGACAAGGACTCGACTGAAGGAGAGTCACCGAGGAACACGCTTGTGTGAAGTTTGAGGAAGTGTCGGTCAAGTCAATGAAAGAAGCCAAGTCTAACAACATTGAAGTAGCGACAACAGTCATTCTCATGATTGGAGCAGACTTCGTCACAAGGGGTAAAGCGCAAAGATCAAGTCAAGACAATCGACATTGATCCGTTGGAAGAAAGTCAAGAATATTACTCGATATAGTAATATGTCCAAGTCGCCAGTCTTAAAGTGATTGGCCCAAACATGCAAAAGGAATAAGCCAATGGGAAACACACTCAAGCTTGTGTCGACCTCGAAAGTCAGAAGCCATTTAATACGAAGAAAGGTCAACATCAAAGTGTTGCAGGCCAAGAAAAGACAAGCCAACGAACAAGAAATGTCATTTGAAAATAGCCTACCTCTTCAACGGGCAAATTTTTCAAATGAGCACTATAAAAGGCTGAGGAAGCATTTGAGAAAAGGTTATCTGAACCTAGCACGAACGAATCAAGCAATTATCAAGCAAGCATAACCTGCAATATTCTCAAGTTCATCTAGAAAATTCCTCAAGCCTAAAACTCAAAGGAACTCGATCCAACACATATTGTGAAGGAAAGATTAATTCAACCAGTTGAAGAGGAAAAGTTTAAAAAATAGAAAGGGGTCTACTCTCCAAGTTGAAGAAGCTGTAGAAAGGTTCAAGGTCGAACCAGGAGATTCAACAAAATGGTATAGCCCCGAAAGGAAAATCGAACTCTACAAGAAATGTGATGCTCTATGCTCAATGAATTTTCACTTCCAAAATATTTTTGGGCCGAAGCCGTGAATACCGCTTGCTACGTTATAAATCAAGTATATCTTCATCCAAAGTTGAACAAAACTCCATATGAGATTTGGACAGGATGAAGACCAAATATTAGCTATTTTAAGATATTTGGTTGCAAGTGTTTTATCTTAAATACCAACTACCGAGGATCATTTGGACAAACTTGATCTCAAGGCCGATGAAGGAATTTTTATGGGGTACTCGACCAAGAGCAAAGAATACCGAGTCTGCAAACAAAACAAGCTTGGTAGTTGAAGAATCAATTCACGTCAAATTCAATGAAACTTTCGATGTTGAAAGAATTCCAAATGATAATAGTGATGAAGAAGATGAAGTAGAGCCAATTATTCCAAACATATCTCTCAAACGATCAACCATCCTCTTCAAATGTTCAACAAGAAGAAAAAAGTGACACTTCAAATCTTCCTATGGTATTAAAATTCAAATAAGATCATCCAAAAGATCTTATCATTGGGGATCCACTTGACAAAGTAATAACAAGAAGGAAATTTGCCGAAAAAGCTCTTATATCTCAAAAAGAGCCAAAAATGCAAAGGAAGCAATTGAAGATGAAGATTAGTTTTTACAGATGCAAGAAGAGCTAAATCAATTTGAAAGAAATGAAGTTTGGGAACTTATGCATTGTCCTCCATCTCACACTATCATCGGAAAAAAATCGGTATTTCAGAACAAAATAGATAATCAAGGCAACATCATTCATAATAAAGAAAGGTTAGTAGCTCAAGGTTAATGTCAATAAGATTGTATTGGTTATGATGGAAATTTTGCACCCGTAGTACATTTAGAAGCTATTCACATTTTACTTGCTTATTCTTTTTTCAAAAATTTTAAACAATACCAAATGGATGTTAAATCCGCTTTTCAAGTGGTTTTATTCAAGAAGAAGTTTATGTTAAACAACCTCCGGGGTTTAAAAATTTTTCTATACCAAATGATGTTTATAAACTTAAAAAGGCTTTATATAGTCTCAAACAAGCACCCCAAGCATGGTATGATAGACTAAATTATTTTCTTTTAGAAAATGGTTTTACAAGAGGCAAAGTTGATACTACTCTTTTTATTTTTGAAAAAGGCCAAGATAGCCTCTTAGTTCAAATATATATAGATGATATTATTTTTGGTGCCACTAATGAGTCTTTGTGCAAGAAATTTTCTAAGTTAATGCAAGGTGAATTTGAAATGAGCATGATGAGTGAACTCAACTTCTTTCTTGGACTTCAAATCAAACAAAGTCAAAAAGGAATTTATATCTCCCAATCCAAGTATACAAAGGAACTTCTAAAGAAGTTTGGAATTGAAGAAGGAAGAACCGTTGCAACTCCTATGGTAACAAACATCAAACTTGACAAGGATGAAAAAGGTAAATCGATTGATGAATCCAAATATCGAGGTATGATTGGTAGTTTACTTTATTTAACAACAAGTAGACCCTATATTCTTCATGTTATATACCGATGTGCTCGATTCTAAAGCAATCCTAAAGAATCTCATTTAAGTGTCGTAAAAAGAATTTTTCGATATTTAAAGGGCACTATTTCATATGTTTGTTTAATCCAAAAAATGACAATTTTTCTTTAAAAGGATATAGTGACTCGGATTATGCCGAAAATATTGATGATCATAAAAGTACATCCGGCTCATGTCAATTTTTAGACGATGGCCTAGTTTCATGGTTTTCAATGAAGCAAAATTGTGTATCTCTGTCAACGACCGAAGTCGAATATATTTCGACGGCTGTTTTTTGTTATTATGGATGAAACAAACCTTGGCGGATTACAAAATCAACTTTGAAAATGTTCCTATTTTTTGTGATAATACTTCGGCTATCAATATTTCTCAAAATCCGGTTCATTACAATTGAATAAATATATTGAGGTTTGACATCACTTTTTAAGGGATTGTGTTTCAAAACGAAAAAGTGAGATGTGCTTTGTTTTATCTCAAGATCAACTCGCGAATATTTATATAAAATTGTTAATCGTTGAGTCTTTTAACTCAATTCAAGTTCATTTAGGTATAATACATATTGAATAAAGTCTATATTTATATTTTAAGCACTTTAGTTTCATTAGAAAAGTTTTGGGGTGACAAATCTATTTTTTAAAACTTAAATATCAGACAGAAATTTACACTGGAAACAGGCACAGGTCACTGTCTCCAAGCACCGGTCGCCTAAACACAACGACCGGTAAATATAGCTCAAAAATTTTGGTAAAAACTCAACTATCCTTTGGTTTCTCTTATTTCATGTTCTTCTCTAAAACCCTAAGTGCGAAAACTTTCTCCCCAAAATCAATCTCTCTCTTTTCTCCACCAAAACTCTTATTTGTTGGTTCTAATCTCATATATTTTTTGAGATTTTATATCTATGGCACCCCCAAATAATTTCACCTGTTCATCTCCTTCCCAAAAGAGAAAAAGGGCCGCAGAGGATTCTTCGTCAAATCGCCAATTCGGGCGTAACAATTGAAAATACGAGCTATCCAACAAGAAACGACACAAATGCAACAAGGTAATGCAAATCCCCAACTTACTCGTGCCAAAATTACTTCTCTCCGAGCAACTATCACTATAGACAATGTCAAATGGGTGAAAAGTAAGAAATCTTGTAGGTCCCAAGGAGTGTTTGTGTTAAGTCTAGGGGGGTTGAATAGACTTAACCAATTTTTAATTTTTGATCTTTAAATCAGAGTTTTTACATAAGTAGCAGCTTAGTCCTTTTGAGACAGTTTAGTTCAATCTCAACAGGAGAGTTAACCACTCAACAGACTCGACTGAGCTGTAGATAGAGTAACTTAGGTGAGTAAAGTGAGCTCTTAAAAATTTCAGCTCACTTGGTTTTAACAGCGGAAGTCTTACACCCTTTTATTAAATGGTTTTACAATGCTTGTTTTGAATTAAGTTATTATCAGTTGAGTTTGGCAAATGTATTTATCAGTGGATTAAAGTATGCATAAATTAAAGTGCTGAAAATAAAAGACACAAGGCAATTTGTAGTGGTTCGAGGATGGGGTAATTCCTCTACTCCACTCTTCTCCAGCTCCTTGGGTAATCCACTAATGTTACAGCTATTACAGGATGGATACAACAGTCCGAGTAAGCCTTGATCACACAACTAGCTCTATTCATGGGACTCGGCTTCTTCGCAAGACAACTGTCTCACTACTCAGCTCCTTTAAATCCTTGGAATTGACCACGAAGCCCTCCAATGGATTCAAAGCTGGTTCTAACTTGAACCTCACTGCACTTCCTTCAATCCTTGGATGTGCAGACCCCTTTGTTCTTTAAAATAAATTTCCTCTTTAACTGGTTGAAGCTTTTCTTCCTTCACTGTGTGTGTTGGATAGATAGACTTCGAATGTAGGATTTGAGGATTAAAGTGTATTACTTGAAAGTGTTTTTGCTTGCTTGCTCAAATTGCTTGAATGTGTCTGAATGCCTTGGTACTCTCTCACAAATGTTCCTCAGCCTTTTATAGCGACAGTTTGAAAATGTGTCCGTTGAAGAGATAGACACTTTTGTAACTTCACTTCTTGATCGTAGGCTTGTCTTGATGTGCAGCAAATGATATTGACCCAACCTTGGTTTAACACCCTGCAGGTTGCCTGAAACACTGCAGCATTCTGCGAACTTCCCGTTGGTTTCCAACCTCTTGCACTCTTTCAGCAAGACAACTTTAAGGTTGCAGTATGTCTCCTTTCCACTTTGGGTAATTTCTTGACTTTTCATTCTAACAGACTTTCTTAGCTTTCTTCGAGTCCTTTTGCTGCTATACCTCTTTATAAGTCTTCTCCAATCATCTGGGAATGACTCAGCTGTCAGTCTGCTAACAAACACAGCTTTTGGCACTTGACTGAATCTCTTCTTCGACACTCAGCTGCAACTCAGCTGATTCTTCACTACGTCCTTCAGTCAACTTCTGCGATCTTCAACTTGGTTGCTTTGATATTCAGCTTATAGAACCTATCTATTACAAAGTTGAATTACAACAGAAAATGGGGTGCCAATTTTCTAATATAAGTTTTATGCACCATCAATATTTATACAATTAAATTTTCCCAACAAATCCCTTCTATCTTAAGCTCCTAGTAGTGTTAATTCGCTTTTATATGTTCATAAATTTGGTGAAAAGTCTATGATGATTTGGTGTTTTTGAACAAAAAGGTTGGTAGGACAAAAATTTGTCGATTTAGGACTTTTTCGTATGAATTCCCGCCTATTTTTTCTATTTAACATAGTTTTTATTTATGATTATTCAATCAATAATTGAAAACTTACTAATAATATTTCACATATTTAATAATTGTATTATATATTACATAATTTTAACTTTGTCATGAATAATAAATTAAAAAGTATAAATGTATTAGCTAATAGAAATATTCTATTATATATTAATTTAATAGGGACTATATTAAAGTTAAATAATTAGCAACTAAATGTAAAATATAATAGATTTAATATTAAGCATTAATTAATCAAGTCGTGAAAGATAATTTAGAAAATAAGCAAATTTATTAATATTAAAGACTTCTAAAATGATTTTGTTATTTTAATAAAACTAATATGTATGGATAAAATGGTCATTGTTTTGAGTATATGAGTATAAAATAATATTCTAAAAGCATGTGGGGTTAAGGGATCCTAATTACGAGTATAAGGGGGATAAAGTGATACAATTGGGAGTACAAGAGGGTAAAGTGATACTTATGGTTGCAGGCTATTGCGTCAGCCTTTTAAAAAAAAAGTGATACTTATGGAGAGTATAGTGGGGCAAAGTAAGATTTACTCTTTAATAATATTGACAATTATTCATCTTTCTAAACCCTAAAAAGTATTGGGAATTTGAAATTACTTTATTATTGATTGTATTAAAAATACAATATATTAAATATTCAGCATCGGGAAATTAATTTTATTTCTTCAAATTTTCACTTTCTTATAAAAAAACATGTTCAATAAATATATACAGTTCACATTCACACAACTAACTATTTTGTATTTAAAGAGATATTTTTATAGTTTATAATAATTTAATTTTTTATTGTTTAATCATATGATTTATAACCAAATTAAATAATTTTCTTTATATATTAATTATTTATTAAAACTTTAAACTTTTTTGCGAGCACTATTGTTTTTTAAATACAATTCATGCATAACACTATTTGTAAAATACCAAATGTGAGAACTGAATAGAACATAATAACTAAAAGATCCAAATAATCAATAAAAATCCCCACAACAAAATTTTAAAAAATTAAAATTAACTTAGCAACACGAATAAATAAAATTTACTTGACAAAATCCGCAAAAAATAAAAACATCTCCAACAAAATAAATCTAATAAAATCAATAAAGTTGTCAAAACTATGTTTTGTTGTCTCGTATTTTCTTAATTATTGTACTTAGTTCTCCTAATAAAATTTACGTACACATATGAACAACTTTGGCCAAAACAAATGACATCCAAATTTACTACTACAACCTTGAGAACAAAGTATGACACCAATTTTCACACTTATTAAGAAATGAAACATGACTAAAATGAAATGGGCGGTGAAGTTGCGCCTTGTGGGATTATATGAAAAACCAGTTTTCCAAGATTAAATACAAATACATAGTCTTGAATGTATTTTTTCATGATTACGAGGTATGATGTTTTTTCTTTTTTGACTTCATCATTAAAAAATATTAAATAGTATTTTTTGTCTATTGTCTGATGCTATTTTAAAATTATTACAATACAGGAGATAGAATTCATAGAACTATTATAAAAATGTATATGTTGAAGTAAAAAACGGAGGCCTCACAGATATACATTGGGGTGACAATTATGGACCCAACATGCAAACTTGACACGAACATAACATAAAATTAATGAGTATGAAGTTCAAGCTTCATGAGTCCGGTTGAACCCGAATAACGCACCTAGCAATTAAACAGATGGGGTTCGGGTCAACCTACTAGGAACCATTTAACACGTTTGTGAATTTAAAAGAAAACTAAGTAAATAAAAAAATGTAAGAAAAAACCCAAAAAAAAACCACATATCCTTAAACTTAAATAATAAAACTTCATTAAACATGTATGTTGTTATTATTTTTGGATGTCGTTTAGTAGTTCTCACTGGTAGGCTACCGGGGAAAATCGGTGGAGCCACTGGTGGTTTTGTTGTTGTCTTCAAAATACGATTAGAATGTTATGTTATTTATGTAATTATGTTGTTTCTTTTTCCATGTGAATTTTAATACTTCTTTTATTGAATAATGTGCCAAGGTAATTGATTTTAGATTAAATTTATCCAAGTTAAATTATTATATGCACATAAAACTAATTTTATTAAATAAGTTAAATAGGTTGGGTTCGGGTTGGCATATTCTGACCAACAGAACCATGAACCTGGACCCAACCCAACACAAATTGACACCCCGTAAATCGCACGGGTAAAAGACTATTTTTTTTAAAACAATCTTATAAACTCCCAAAATAAGATATTAGCAACTCATAAGCTGATTATATAAAATGTAGGGGATCTCAACTTATTTCCAAAATAATATATATTTTAATATCTTTTGATTTTAACTATTTTAATTACGAAACTGCCAATACTAATATCTTATAAGCTCTATCATCTTATTTTATCCAAACGCTTCAATAACGTATTTTCAAAATAAGATCTAACATCTTATAAGATGTAAAAACATCTTATAACATGTAGAGCTTATAAAATATTTTAAATAAGCTCACCCAAACACCAAAGTCAGATACATTTGTTTGGATTACCCTAATTCAGAATAAGTTGTACAATTTTTAGCAGCATTATACATCGTATAAAATGTGTTTATATTTTAGTAGATCTTATTTTAGAAATAAGTTGTTGAAGTGTTTGGATAAAAAAAGATGATATAGCTTCTTCTTTTTTTACTTTTTTTAGGGGATAGTAGGGAAGGGAACATATAAGGTTCTGAAAGCACAAGGTTGATCCACGATCAAACATTAATATATTAGTAATTTATAATTTTATAATTAAAATGGTCAAAACTAAATGAGATTGTTAAATAAGATCTTGTTTTGAAAAAGTTGGAATTCCCCATGTTTTGTTTTTAAAAAAAAGACTTATAAAATCATAACATCTTATTTTGGGACCCTTTTAATAAAAAATAAAAAAAAAGTGATGGGGATTGGATTATATGATTATCTCATTTTTTTTAAACTAATAATATGTGAAATATCACAAAACTCTATACATGCCCATTAAGGAGGTCCATAGATGTTGATCCATTAATGATCATAAGTTTTTAGAAGTTTGGAACTATATTAAAAAAAATCAATTTGGATTGGATATGGGCAGGCTCCAAACTCGTGCTTAATTAAGCTAGCAAGCGTTTAAATCAAAATTCAAAATAAAAACTTCGACGATCACACATGAACCATCAATTGCCTGTGCAAAGTTCTACCAAGATGCAACCAAGGGACCTTGCCTGCATCACAAATAAATGCTAGAGGATAATGAGAACTTGATTGGATAGTCGTAAGGTCATGTTCCTAACTTCCAGCAATTCAGAACTTGATGGAGAAGGGTTGTAAGTCTTTTTGTGCAGACGATAATAAGTCAGGTTGGAAGGATGATATTATCAAGTATTTGTGTTCAGGAGATCTCCCAGATGACCCCCACGAGGCTCGAAAGCTCAGAGCACATGCCACTCATTTTGTACTTAATTCTTGTGGAGAATTGTACAAGAGAGGGTTCTCTCAACCCTACTTGAAATGTCTGTACCCGCGACATGTTGATTATGTTTTTAGAGAAATCCATGAAGGGACTTGTAGAAACCATCTGGTAGGCAAGGCACTCACTGGAAAACACTATGACAAGGGTATTTTTGGTTAAAAGAAAATTGGTGTAGATATCTTTGTGTAAGTTGCTCTAAACTGATAATGCTTGCTGCTGACAGCTGATTGAACCAAGTCAATGCTCTTTTAGATAATGTCGTTTTGAATATCTTGCAATATGCTGCATCACTCAAATCATACAAGTCCGCCTTAGCATAAAACTTATCTAAATGTTCTTGTGGATCTCCGGTTTTGTCATATTCTGCAAGGTGGGCTATCTTAACTCCAACCAGTAAGGATTCGGCTAAAATAGCAGTGGACAAAGGACTGCTCTTTGGAGGCGCCACCGTGAATGGTAAGTAGTTTTCCAAATGGGTAGGTATTTTGGATAAGAAAATGGCAGGCGCAGCACGCGTTTCCCCCGTTTCTCTTCTCCTTCGCATATGACTTACTAGTGGGGATGCGTGACTACCCTCATGCACACGTTCCCCTATTTTCTCCTCTCCTTCTTATATGACTAATTGGTGGGGATACACGACTGCTTTCATGCTCTTATTATTGACTACTTTTTCTATGTCGCGAGGTCCCATGCCCTCCTTCAGTTCTCTGCATTGCTGGTGAGGTAGATCGATTGCCACGAGGTGAGAGATGAGATTCTTCTTCCTGTTGATTAGCCGCAAATCGAGCAAATGCTTTGGTTGTTGATCTAGCTGCAGCTCTACCTGAAGCTTCCACATTCATCCTTATTAATGACTCCTAAGATAGTTGCAAGACCATTGGTTGAGGTGGATCTCCTGGCCGAGATGGAGCCGCCGACATGGGTGGCACATGTGGTTGTTGTTGATTAACTCCATTATCACGATTTCCTCCGGTAGGGAGGTCTTGAATGCTAGTTTCCCGTGTTGTTTTAGACCTAGTCATCATTCCTAGTGATTAGATAACGGTTCTCACATACGGCGCCAAAATGAAGTTGTATCACTCCAAGTAATTGAACTTCCGCAAAACATGATTGCTAACTGGCTCGCTGCCTGCATTACAAACAAATGTTAGAGGCGCCGAGGGTTTACCCGATGAAGAACCTCCGACACTCAAGTCAGTTCTAGACAGAGAAAATTCAGAAATTTGAGAGCTAGTAATTGCCAAATGAATTGTGTACCTTTCAACAATGAGGATCAGTGATATTTATAGGCAAATAAATGGGTCTTCGTGTAGAGCCTTAATGGGCCTAATTTGAGCATAATTACCCAAATTGATTTAATAACAAATAATACCCATAGAATTAATTCTATTGGGCCTTTATTTATCTCTTGGCCTATAATCCGAATAATTCTCTTGGACTTAGCCAATTGGGCTTATCCAAATTATAGTCCAATAGGACCAAATATCAATTTTTTGTCATATGGAAGTCCCAAAATAACCTCTGGTGGACGGTATGACGTAGATTGAACATATGAAAGAGATGATCTGTTTCAAAGAAACTACTTCCTACCAATAACTTTCACCTCACATCTCCTGTAAAAAAAACACGTGCACAAAACGGTCTTGCATGCTACAAGTTCATAGTTCAACTAGTAGGGTCGTGTTGATCGAAGAAAAGTTTTAATGAGCTTCAACTTTGATAAACCTTTTTCCTGCACTTGCTACTGTTGTTGGAAAATTTCTTAAAGTGTCCCATATGACTAGACTTAGTGATATTTATCAAAATATATATGTCAAATATATATTTTATTAAAGATAAAATTTTAACATAAAAGAAACCTCTTTGATGGTTAAGAGGAGTTTAAAGTGGTTAAAACTTGGGAGTTATTAAAAAATAACTCCATCTTCCTCTACCAAATAAGAGAACGAATAAACTTCCCCTCTTTCCCACATTTTGAGAACACACGACAAAACTGAAAGAATGGGAAAAGAGAGAGAATCAAAGTTCTTCTAACCATCAAGAAGAAATAAAAAAAAGAGCAATGAGGAAGAGAAAATTCTATAGCAAATTTCAAGATAACTTAATATGGCCCAAGGTAAGTGTTTAAATCCATGTTGATCTATTTTATGAAATCGTGAAAATTATGATTTTCCAAAGGTTTTGGGTATTAAAGAAATTGAACGATTTAATGAGAAAAACTGGAAATCTACTTACATGTGGTATCAGAGCCTCGTTTGGGAACGCATAATTTTCCAGTTAAAGTCTTGATTGTTGTGAATTATAGTTACGTTTTCATCATTCAGATGATAAAAATTCTATATGGCTTGATTTGTGTATATGGATCTTTCGTGCGCATATATGCTTATAAATTATAGTGCTGGTGTTTTTTTTTTAAGTTTGAAGGCATTTTGTATGGACAAGTAAAATTAGTCTATTGTATGTTTGTATGGTTTGCCAAAGCATGATAGAAGTGGAATGATGTGTTTTATTAAATGTATTCATGATTTTTCGGATGAAGAGTCATGTACCCATTTAATTCCTAAAAGGATTTGCATGATTTGTTTAAAGGATAACAAAATGATGGGTGCAAAGTACCATGGAATGAAAGGAAAATTTGGACATCATGAGAATAGATATTGATATAATATTTTATGTTCCCCTCATGATTACAATAGTTAATGTTTGGTTTAACACATGGGCATGAATATACACTTTGCTTGGAAAGAGCCGTATAACTAATTCTTTAGTTATGCCTCTGTTATATTATACATATATATATATATGTGTGAATGATCCAACCGTGTATATATTTCCAAATTTAATAATATATAAGTGATATTATATGTATTGAAAGGAATAACTTGATTGAAGTTTCTTCAAGTATTAAAGTGTGAATTTTATATTCATGTGATAGATAACTTGTTAGTCTCCAAAGTAGCCTAGCTAAATAGAAAATTAGACACTTAAATAATTGAGTGTTATCCAATTTTTCATGATTATAGAGATGCCTTTAAAGAATGACATGATTGATAGATTGAATAATTGTGATTATAGATTATTTTGAAAGAAGGTCACCCAAAGAAATGGGTCTTCATGTAGAGCCTTAATGGGCCTAATTTGAGTATAATTACCCAAATTGATTTAATAACAAGTAATACCCATAGAATTAATTTTATTGGGCCTTTATTTATCTCTTGGCTATAATCCGAATAATTCTCTTGGACTAAGCCAATTGGGCTTATCCAAATTATAGCCCATTAGGACCAAATATCATTTTTTTGTCATATGGAAGTACCAAAATAACCTCGGTGGACGGTATGACGTAGATTGAACATATGAAAGAGATGATCCTGTTTCAAAGCAACTACTTCCTATCAATAACTTTCATCTCACATCTCCTATAAAAACACGTGCACAAAACGGTCTTGCATGCTACAAGTTCATAGTTCAACTAGTAGGGTCGTGTTGATCGAAGAAAAGTTTTAATGAGCTTCAACTTTGATAAACCTTTTCCCGCACTTGCTACACGTTGTTGGAAAATTTCTTAAAGTGTCCCATATGACTAGACTTAGTGATATTTATCAAAATATATATGTCAAATATATATTTTATTAAAGATAAAATTTTAACATAAAAGAAACCTCTTTGATGGTTAAGAGGAGTTTAAAGTGGTTAAAACTTGGGAGTTATTAAAAAATAACTCCATCTTCCTCTACCAAATAAGAGAACGAATAAACTTCCCCTCTTTCCCACATTTTGAGAACACACGACACAACTGAAAGAATGGGAAAAGAGAGAGAATCAAAGTTCTTCTAACCATCAAGAAGAAATAAAAAAAAGAGCAATGAGGAAGAGAAAATTCTATAGCAAATTTCAAGATAACTTAATATGGCCCAAGGTAAGTGTTTAAATCCATGTTGATCTATTTTATGAAATCGTGAAAATTATGATTTTCCAAAGGTTTTGGGTATTAAAGAAATTGAACGATTTAATGAGAAAACTGAAATCTACTTACATGTGGTATCAGAGCCTCGTTTGGGAACGCATAATTTTCCAGTTAAAGTCTTGATTGTTGTGAATTATAGTTACGTTTTCATCATTCAGATGATAAAAATTCTATATGGCTTGATTTGTGTATATGGATCTTTCGTGCGCATATATGCTTATAAATTATAGTGCTGGTGTTTTTTTTTTTAAGTTTGAAGGCATTTTGTATGGACAAGTAAAATTAGTCTATTGTATGTTTGTATGGTTTGCCAAAGTATGATAGAAGTGGAATGATGTGTTTTATTAAATGTATTCATGATTTTCGGATGAAGAGTCATGTACCCATTTAATTCCTAAAAGGATTTGCATGATTTGTTTAAAGGATAACAAAATGATGGGTGCAAAGTACCATGGAATGAAAGGAAAATTTGGACATCATGAGAATAGATATTGATATAATATTTTATGTTCCCCTCATGATTACAGTAGTTAATGTTTGGTTTAACACATGGGCATGAATATACACTTTGCTTGGAAAGAGCCGTATAACTAATTCTTTAGTTATGCCTCTGTTATATTATACATATATATATATATGTGTGAATGATCCAACCGTGTATATATTTCCAAATTTAATAATATATAAGTGATATTATATGTATTGAAAGGAATAACTTGATTGAAGTTTCTTCAAGTATTAAAGTGTGAATTTTATATTCATGTGATAGATAACTTGTTAGTCTCCAAAGTAGCCTAGCTAAATAGAAAATTAGACACTTAAATAATTGAGTGTTATCCAATTTTTCATGATTATAGAGATGCCTTTAAAGAATGACATGATTGATAGATTGAATAATTGTGATTATAGATTATTTTGAAAGAAGGTCACCCAAAGAAATGGGTCTTCATGTAGAGCCTTAATGGGCCTAATTTGAGTATAATTACCCAAATTGATTTAATAACAAGTAATACCCATAGAATTAATTTTATTGGGCCTTTATTTATCTCTTGGCCTATAATCCGAATAATTCTCTTGGACTAAGCCAATTGGGCTTATCCAAATTATAGCCCATTAGGACCAAATATCATTTTTTTGTCATATGGAAGTACCAAAATAACCTCTGGTGGACGGTATGACGTAGATTGAACATATGAAAGAGATGATCTGTTTCAAAGCAACTACTTCCTATCAATAACTTTCATCTCACATCTCCTATAAAAAAACACGTGCACAAAACGGTCTTGCATGCTACAAGTTCATAGTTCAACTAGTAGGGTCGTGTTGATCGAAGAAAAGTTTTAATGAGCTTCAACTTTGATAAACCTTTTTCCTGCACTTGCTACTGTTGTTGGAAAATTTCTTAAAGTGTCCCATATGACTAGACTTAGTGATATTTATCAAAATATATATGTCAAATATATATTTTATTAAAGATAAAATTTTAACATAAAAGAAACCTCTTTGATGGTTAAGAGGAGTTTAAAGTGGTTAAAACTTGGGAGTTATTAAAAAATAACTCCATCTTCCTCTACCAAATAAGAGAACGAATAAACTTCCCCTCTTTCCCACATTTTGAGAACACACGCTATTAACCGAAAGAACGGGAAAAGAGAGAATCAAAGTTTTCTAACCATCAAGAAGAAATAAAAAAGAAGAGCAATGAGGAAGAGAAAATTCTATAGCAAATTTCAAGATAACTTAATATGGCTCAAGGTAGGTGTTTAAATCCATGTTGATCTATTTTATGAAATCGTGAAAATTATGATTTTCCAAAGGTTTTGGGTATTAAAGAAATTGAACAATTTAATGAGAGAAACTGGAAATCTACTTACATGTGGTATCAGAGCCTCGTTTGGGAATGCATAATTTTCTAGTTAAAGTCTTGATTGTTGTGAATTATAGTTACGTTTTCATCATTCAGATGATGAAAATTCTATATGGCTTGATTTGTGTATATGGATCTTTCGTGCGCATATATGCTTATAAATGATAGTGCTGGTGTTTTTTTTTTTTAAGTTTGAATGCATTTTGTATGGATAAGTAAAATTAGTCTATTGTATGTTTGTATGGTTTGCCAAAGCATGATAGAAGTGGAATGATGTCTTTTATTAAATGTATTCATGATTTTCGGATGAAGAGTCATGTACCCATTTAATTCCTGAAAGGATTTGCATGATTTGTTTAAAGGATAACAAAATGATGGGTGCAAAGTACCATGGAATGAAAGGAAAATTTGGATATCATGAGAATAGATATTGTTCCCCTCATGATTACAGTAGTTAATGTTTGGTTTAACACATGGGCATGAATATACACTTTGCTTGGAAAGAGCCGTATAACTAATTCTTTAGTTATGCCTCTGTTTTATTATATATATATATATATATATATATATGAATGATCCAACCGTGTATATATTTCCAAATTTAATAATATATAAGTGATATTATATGTATTGAAAGGAATAACTTGATTGAAGTTTCTTCAAGTATTAAAGTATGAATTTATATTCATGTGATAGATAACTTGTTAGTCTCCAAAGTAGCATAGCTGAATAGAAAATTAGACACTTAAATAATTGAGTTTTATCCAATTTTTCATGATTATAGAGATGCCTTTAAAGAATGACATGATTGGTAGATTGAATAATTGCGATTATAGATTATTTTGAAAGGAGGTCACCCTAAGGTGGACCATTGCATGTAGTCTATAAAATTAAAGGTATCAATCTTCACACTTTAGTTAGATAGTATGTGTATCCAATGATAACATGCTTATTTAGCTAATGTATGTTTTAATTATATGTTAAAGCATATTTTTGGCATCAATTATATTATTTGTGTATTTAAGTCTTGCCCAAATGTAAACTTAAATGCATCTTGAAGTTTTTATATGAAGGTTTATGAATCAACTAAAATTAACTCCAAGCGCTAATAGGTGAGATTATATATATATATATATATTGCAGCTTTTATGATTATCTCCGCATCAGGAAATATAGTTTTGAAGTTTAATGGGTTGAATTATGCTGATTGGTCCAATTAGATCCAGTTTACTCTGGGTGTTATAGATTTGGACTTGGCTACAATAAATGATGAAAGGCACAGAATCGCATCGAATAGCTCGAAGGCAGACAGTGTCCGTATAATGAGTGCTTGGAAAATAGTTTAATAGGCTGAGTTTGAACCTTATAAGAATGACCATGGCTGAAAATATTAAGCCTTTGATGCTAAAGACTAACAATGCAAGAGAATTCATGTTGAAAGTCAAAGAATATTCTCAGTCGGACTTAGCTGATAAATCTATTGTAGCCAGCCTTATGAGTGAGCTGACTACAATGAAGTTTGATTGGTCTAAGCCAATTCATGATCACGTAACAGAAATATCCAACCTAGTAGCAAAGGTTAAGACTATGTGGATGGATGTGAGTGAGTCGTTCCTTGTACAATTCATCATGAACTCCCTCCCTGCTGAATTTGATCAGTTCCATGTGAACTACAATACCATTTAGGATAAATGGAACTTTAAAGAACTTAAGGCCATGTTGGTGCAGGAGGAAGGGAGATTAAAGAAGATAAAGGATGTTTCCGTTCACCTCACAGTCTATGATGGTGCTAGTTGCAAAATGGCTAAACCGGGTAAGAAGGGCAAGAAAAAGGATATGAGCCCGATGAAGGTCGGCAAGGGTCAAATCCATAAAAAGATTAAGTATTACTTATGTAATAATATAGGGCACATAAAGAAAGATTGTCCGAAAAGGAAAGCATGGTTCGGAAAGAAAGATATATATTACATTTATGCATGTTTTGAATCGAAGCTTATAGAAGTGCTTAATAATACTTGGTGGTTAGATCTTGGTGCTACTACTCATGTGTCTCGTGTCATACAGGGATACCGTACAATCCATCCCAAAAATGGAACTGGACAATATTTGTTTATGGAGAACATGAGATGGCACGTATAATAGGAGTTGGGACTTACATGATGGTCATGGACATTGGATGTCACATAGATCTTGAAAGATGTCTTTATATTCTTGATTATGCTATAAATCTTGTCTCAGTAGGAAGACTAAATATTTTAGGTTTTTATTTTAAGATTGCTAATGGTACTTTTTCGTTATTTAAGAATAAATACTTTTATGGTTGTGGTATTTTGTTGAACTCAATTTATTGTTTTAATCTTGTTGGAAAATAGTTGAATCCATATATCATGTTGAAAGTAGTGTAGGCATTAAACATAATGCACCAAATGAAAGTTCAGCTTTCTTGTGGCATCAAAGATTGGGCCACATTTCCAAAGAAATCTTATTGATGTTGGTGAAACATGAAATCCTTCCTCAATTGGATTTTAGTGATTGGGATGTGTGGGCGCATTAAAGGAAAACAGACCAAAAACACACTTAAGAAATCTGCCACAAGAAGCACTCAGCTTTTTGAGCTGATACACTGATACGTGTAAAAGATAAGTGCATTTAGGGGCTTAAATTGATATATATTTCATGCATTTGCACGCATATTTAGTGTATTTTACATGGTTTTCTTAGAAGGGCATGATACTATGTATTCTTGTAATTTTACATAAAATAGAGCTAGAACGAGAAGATATCAGTTATAAGGCTCGGAAAAGATTGAAGAATGCGAAGAGATGATCAAATACCCGAAGAAATTAAAACGAGGAAAAACAAGTCACACGGTCTGACCATGTAGATTCACGACCGTGTGAACTATTCCCGTGTATTTTTACACGTCCGTGTGACTTTTTTAAGGGAAGAATTTTAGAAACAAAACACATGACTCAACTGTGTTAAGTCACACGGCCATGTGAATAGTTCGGAGAAAAAACAGAGACCAAAATACTTTACACATCACACGTGTGATTTCACATGGCAGTGTGGTTTGTTTATGACTGATTTTTGTTTCCTAATCTCATCAAAACTCTACCAGTGATCTCTCAAAACACCTACATAGAGGGGACCAAGGCCTACATGAATTATCAAGTCATTACATCTAAAAATACATTAAAATACAATAGGGTTACACAAATCAACAGTCTTCTGAAGAGGAGGGAAAATCTATGAAGAACACCACAAGACCTTTCACATCTACGGAAGCACAAGGGTTTGAAGGCTTGGAAGGAGGATCTATCCTGACAAGAACGGTTCTTTTGTTCTTAGTTTAGATCTCTGGTTTGTACTTAAACGATGTCAAACTATTTGGTTTCAACTTTCTCTATGTATTTGTTATCAAATATGTTGGGCTAATCATTCAGATCCTAGGCATAATCAAAACTAAGAATTCATGTTAAATCTTTATTTATTGTTTTCTTAATTGGTTTATTTGTTTATTATATGAATTCGAATGCTTTTATTTCTTGTAGATTATCTGATCAATAATTTGCATGTCATATTTGTTAGTTCATAATTCGGGAGATGAGTTCTAACAAACAAAAATCAAATTCAGACATAAACGGGTATAGAGTCGGGATGCTCATAACTGTTTGTGGAGAGTACTTCAATTCAAAGATATTTTGGGAGTTAATATTAATTGTTCAGTAGGGATGCTAGAAATTGGTATTAATCAACTGTTTATTTGCTTCGGGAGGGTGAATAAACAAATTTAGGAATTGAACCCATAGAAATACATAAAATATTTTGATAAACATTAATTGGGTTTAATATTGAAGAAGCATGTCGATCAGATTATGTGCCTAGGGTTGCTTTCATATTTGTTGAAAAAAACTTGTGGAGTTCGGATTTTTACAAATTTACATATTTTATTTTTACTTGTTAATTTAGGATTAGTTAGATAATAAAACTTATGATTTTCGGTTACCTCAATAAAAATAGAATACAATATTTACTATAGCCTAAGTGTTTCGTATTCAATCCCTGAGGAATACGACTTTGCTCTCCATTATCTGCTAGCTACGTTGTACACTTGTGGTTTAGTGTAAAGATTTTCACGATCAAGTTTTTGGCGTCGTTACCGGGGATTGAAAGATTCAACTTAGATATAGTAATAAGTAATTCAATCTTAATTGAAGCAATATTTTTATATATATATTTTTTCTGATTTTTTTGTAATTAATTTTTATTGCTTTGGTTCTAACGTTGTTTTTGTTGAGTGCGGATAGTGCATGATCACGCATTCCAGATCTGCCCAACCAATTCACATTGATTTAGAGATTGAAAAGACAACAAAAATAGTTAAGAAAAAGAACTAAAACAATGGCGGATGGAAATAATCGAAATGTTGTGAACAACAGAAACAACAAGGAGCATCCACCTAGGGTAGACCAACGGAACCAGATAGAGGAAAGGCCCGCGAGGCGGGCAGCTAGGGATTACTTCCAGCCAGAAGTTAGTCAAAGATATGGGGGTGTGGCCCGTCTGCCAATTAACACAAACAATTTAGAACTAAAACCCGCGTTAATCCAGATGGATTCACAAAACCAGTGTGGGGGAAGAGCCGTTGAGGATCTAAACGCGCATCTGGTGTAATTTTTAGAAATCTGTGATACGTTAAAATAAATGGAGTTTATGAGGATATCATTCGATGCCGCCTTTTTGCATTCTCTCTACGCGATAAGGCTAAGGGGTGGTTATGCTCTTTGACACCACTCGCAGCTGATTGGGCTGAACTAAGTCAACAGTTTCTGGCTAAGTATTTTCCCCCAAGTTAAAGGCTACAGTTGAAAAGTGAGATCGCCCAGTTTAGGTAGTTAGATGCAGAACGGTTATATGAAGCATGTGATAGGTTAGAGAGTTGTTGAGGAAGTGCCCTCAACACGGATATCCCGATTACCAACAGGTACAGTACTTCTATAATGGTTTGAGTGGCAACACGAGAACTATTATAGATATTGCATCTGGAGGTGCACTACTAGGGAAATACCTGGACAAGAATATCGAATGCCAAGAGACGATCAAATACGCAAAGAAAACGATGAAATACAAAACACATAATCTTCTCGTGTCAAAGTACACGCCCGTGTGACTTGTTTGAGGGAAGAGTTTCAGAGACAAAGTACACGACAATGTGAAGTGATTCGAGCAAAAACATAGACTGAAACAGAATACACGATATGGTCGTGTGAAAGTACATGGTCGTGTACTATGTCCTATGACTGATTTTGTTTCCTAATTTCATCGGGACTCTACCAGGGATCTCTCAAATCATCTATAAAAGGAAGACCAAGCCCTAAAGCTGGAGAGAGAATTCCATATACAATTTTATATACAACTAGACATGAAATTTTAGAGAGAAAACACACATCAAAAGAGAGAAAAACACAACACAACGAAGAGCAAAACAAGACCTCTATCAACCATGAAGGCAGAAGGTTCAAGATTGTGAAGATGAATCCATCTACACAGGAGGGTTCTATCATCATAGCTTAGGGCTTTTGTTCTGTAATTCATTCCATGTTTGACTATTTGTTTTCAGATTTGTTTATGAATTTGCAATCAAATATGTTAGGCTATATCTCTTGATCCTGGGGCATGATCGAAATTGTGGATTTATGTTAATTCTAATTTGATTATTTCTAATTAATTGGTTTCTTGTGTTCTATTTATGAATTCGTGTGCTTACTTCTTGCAGATTGTTTGGCTAATAATTTGCATGTCTTATTTGTTAGTTCAAAATTTGGAAGATGAGATCTAACTTGTGATAATTGAATTCATAACATAAACAGGTATAAAGCCGAGAGGCTTATAACATTTGTGGGGGTTTACTTAATTTGTATATGCTTTTAAGAGTTAATATTAATTGTTGAGTAGGGATACCTGCAATTCTTATTAATTAGTAGTTTGTTTGCGCTCGAGAGAGGGAATAAACTACTTTAGGAATTGAACTCATAGATACACAGAAACTAGTTTTGATGAAACGTTAATTGGAATTAATGTTGATGAAGCATGTTAAGATCAGAGTCCTATGATTTCTTTTCATAATTGTTTAAGTTTTTGTGAAGTTCGGGTTTTTATAATATTAAGATATGTTAGTTGATAGTATTAGGGTTACTTTAGATAATACTTTTTGTTTTTGATCGCTTCAATAAAATTGGAGTACGACATTTACTGTACTTTATGTGTATTGGATTCAATCCCTAAGGAATACGATCTTGCTCGCTGTTATCTACTAGCTACATCATACACTTGTGGTTTAGTGAAAAGATTTTCACGATAAGAAAGGCAATTAGATAAGAAAGTAAAAGTACCGAGATCAGATCGAGATGGTAAGTATTATGGAAAATTCAATGACAGTGGATAATGTCCATGTCCATTTGCAAAGTTTCTCGAAAGTTGCGGTGTTTGTGCACAGTATACGATGCCCAATTCACCTTAGCAAAATGGTGTAGCTGAGAGACGAAATCATACATTGATGGATATGGTTAGGAGTATGTTAAGTAATTGTTTCTTACCCATATCATTATGGATGCATGCGTTAAAGACGGCTGCATACTTTCTCAATTGGGTTCCAGTAAAGCAGTTCATAAGACTCCTTATGAATTGTGGACCAGTAAGAAACCCAATTTAAGACATATTCATGTTTAGGGTTGTCTAGCGGAAGTAAAAGTGTATAATCCACCTGAAAAGAAGCTTGATGCTAGGACAATCAGTGGTTATTTCATTGGCCATCACTTAAAAGTCTTAGGGGTATATGGTTTGCTATCCTAACCATAGTACGAGAATAGTTAAGTCAGGAAATGCTCGGTTCATTGAGAATAGTTTAATTAGTAGGAGTGGGGAATCACGAAAATTAGAACTTTAGGAAATTCGAGTTGAAACTCCTTCACCCAATATTTCTTCTAAAGTTGTTGTTCTTGTTGTTGAGTCATCATCACACAACATACCGGAACAACAAGTTAATATTCAAAACCCATCGAATGAAAATGTGACAAATGAATCGATCATAGTTGAGCATGAGATTAATGAACCACAAGAGGAAATAGGTTTAAGGCAGTCTATAAGGCAGAAAAGACATGTTGTTTCTGATGTCTATGTGGTGTATACTCTTGAGCATGAATTTCACTTAAGCATTGATGAGGACCCGATCTCATTCAGACAAGCGTGAATAGTAACAATTCTGAAAAGTGGTATGATGCTATGAAAGAATAGCTTAAATCAATGTATGACAATAGAGTTTGGGACTTAGTTGAATTGCCTGAAAGTTCTAAACGAGTCGGTTGCAAATGGGTCTTAAAACTAAACGTGACTCGAATGGAAACATTGAAAGGTATAAGGTCAGACTAGTTGCTAAATGTCATACTTAGAAATATGGCATTGGCTATAAAGAGACCTTCTCTCCGGTGTCAAAGAATGACTCTTTAAGAATTATTATAGCTTTGGTGGCTCACTATGATTTAGAGTTTCACCAAATGGATGTTAAAACCATTTTTCTGAATGGTGATTTAGAAGATGAATTTTATATGGATCAACCAGAAGGGTTTATAACCACATGAAAGGAAATATTGGTGTGTAAGTTAAAGAAATCAATATATGGACTGAAACAAGCCTTCCGACAATGGTATCTTAAGTTCAATGATAATATCACATCTTACGGTTTTACGGAAAATGTTGTTTATCGGTGTATATACATGAAAGTCAGTTGGAGCAAGTTTATAATACTAGTCCTATATGCTGATGACATCTTACTTGATGCTAATGATGATGGATTGTTACGTGATGTAAAGAAGTTTATCTCTAAGAACTTTTAAATGAAAGATTTAGGTGAGGCATCCTACGTGATAAGAATAGAAATATTATGTGACAGATCACAAGGAATGGAAAAATGTTCTGCGGGGATAGTTCCAATATAGAAAGGGGACAAATTTCGTCAAATGCAATGTTCCAAGAATGATTTGGTACGAAAAGAAATGAATTCAATTTCTTATACTTCAAATGCAATGTTCCAAGAATGATTTGGTACGAAAAGAAATGAATTCAATTTCTTATGCTTTAGTGGTTGGTAGTTTGATGTACGCTCAAACTTGTACTCGACCAAATATCAATTTTGTTGTTAGAATATTAGGTCGATATCAAAGTAATCCAGGTATAGACCACTGGAAGGCTGCAAAGAAAGTTCTTCAGTATTTACAAGGCACCAAAGAACATATGCTCATGTACGAGAGGTCTAATCATCTCGAAGTAATTGGTTATTCTGGATCATATTATGTCGGGTGTGTTGATACAAGGAAGTCTACATTCGGCTATTCGTTCCTTTTAGCCGGAGGAGCGATATCATGGATAGGTGGAAAGTAGTCTGTCATTGATGCATCCAATATGGAAGCTGAATTTGTCGCATACTTTGAGGCCATTGTACATGTATTGTGGTTGCAGAACCTTATCTCTGACTTGGAATTATTGTCAGTATAGCTAAGCCGCTGAGAATTTATTGTGATAGTTTTGCAGTTGTCTTCTTCTCAAAGAACAACAAGTACTCTAAAGGTGCTAAACACATGTAATTAAAGTACTTGGATGTTAAAGAAGAAGTGCAAAAATGGAGAGTGTCTATTGAGCATATTAGCACTAATCTGATGGTAGCGGATCTGTTAACTAAAGGATTACCACCTAAGACATTTTCTGGCCATGTCGAAATAATGGGTATTATAGGCAAGTCCTTGTTAGCATAATTGTAGTGTAATACATAACAATTATTTTCTCTTTATTTAATGACACTTTGGGCTCATTTATAGTTGTGTTTCTACTTGTATACATGTATTATTTTATTGTTATAATAAGATGGGTATTTGTTTAAGACAATATGGTTGAGGCTTACAATTCACCTCATTAATGATAATATTAAGTTGGACTGATATTATGATACATGGAAGGAATCATGTTGAATAAATGATATGTGACCGCCATGTTCCAATCAGATTTTTTAAACTTTGTTGGGAAATTTTTGTAATAGATTTTGATGATACCATGTAAAACTTAGATTAGGAAGTTGGCACCCTAATTCTAATGTAAATCAACTTATAATGTATAGGGTTCTATAAGCTGAGTAAATGTAGCTAAGTTGAAGAATGCAGGAATCGACTGAAGAATCGAAGAGAAGAATCAGTTGTGTGGCAGCTGAGTGAAGTGAAGACAAGTCTCAGTCAGCGTACTGACAGCTGAGTCACTCCAAGATAAGTCGAATTGACTGCCAAAAGGGTTATGCAACAGAAATGATCAAAGAAAGTTGAAGAGATCCGTTGTCGAGCAAAGTCAATTGTTTGCTGAAAATAGGCATGTGTCAGACTGACTACCTTAAAGTTATCTTGCTGAAAGAGTGCAAAAGGCAAGGAACCAATGAGATGTACCTGAAAACCTACAGAGTTTAAGGAAAGGTTGTAGAGCATTAAATTCAAGGATCAGTCTACATCAAAGCTGCAAGACAAGACAAGCCAACAACCTCAAAGTGTAGTTTGAAAAATACATCTATCTCTTCAACGGGTATATTTTTCAAACAAGTACTATAAAAGGTTGAGGATTCATTTGAGAGAAGGTTACCCAGAGCAACGAATGCAAGCAAGCAAATAGACATTAACCTGAAAAGTAAGAGCAAATATCTCTCAAGCATTCTATTCATATCCTCAAGCCTAAACTTGAAGAAAATCAATCCAACACATTTAGTGAAGGAAAGACAACTTCAAACAAGTTGAAGAGGAAACTCTTGTTTCAAAGAACAAGGGGTCTACACTCGAAGGTTGAAGGAGGTGTAGTAAGGTTCCAATTCGAACCAAAGGCTTTAGACTCGTTGGAGGGCTGTGTGAACAAATCCAAAGTTTGAAGGAGTTGAAGTAGCAAGACAGCTGTTTTGTGAAGAAGCTGAGTCCCTGAAGCTGAGCCAGCTGTGTGATCAAAGCCAAGCTTGAACTGTCACCATTTTGTAACAAAGTCACAGTTACATTAGTGGTTTCCTCAGGGTTGAAGAAGAGTGGATTAGAGGAATTACCCCATCCTCGAACCACTATAAAATTTCTTGTGTCATTTACATTTAGCACACCTTTATTCATATATACTTATACTAGTGTTTAATTAATTTGCTAAGTCAACTGATAATAACTAAGCTTAAACCAAGTGTTGGAAAATATATTTCAAACAAGGGTGAAAGTCTTCCACTGTAAAAACCAAGTCTACTGAATATTTAAAGAGTTAACTGAATCAACTGAGTTATACTATCGCCAATTGATCCGAGTCCTGCATTCGATGGCTAACTCATTGTGCAAGTAAACTAAGTTGTCCATCAAGAACCCAGCCATAGTTGTTAAAGGCGAATGGCGCACCAAGGCGAAATGCCTCTTGGAGCCTGAGGCACGAGGCGCAAGGCGTCGCGCGCGCTTTTGTACATGAGGCGACAAAATAATAAAAACATTTAATATATATATATATATATATATATATGTGCAATTTTTAGGCTACACATAAGCAAGTATTTCATAAAACACACAATTCATGGGAAATTCATACAACCAAAACAACCATCAAAGCAAGTAATTTTTTTAGTTCATCAAACCTAACACACAAAACATAAAACAATGTTCATAATCATCATTCACCAAGTAAATCCACTCAAGAGACAAGAGACAAGAGTCAAGACTCAAACAACTAATCATCATCAAACTCCACATCATCCTCCTCATCATCTTTGTCATCCAATTCTTCAACTTCCAGTTCATCATCTTCTTCATAATCTTCTTCTTCTCCAACTTCAAATTCACTCTCATCATCTTCCTCATCTCTAAGTTCTAGAGATGACTTAGCTCTCATAGTCGCACGGGAGGAAGATGACTTTGTTTGTTTAGCCCCTAAATTACAAGTTGAGGTGGGTGTAGTGCTTTTGCCTTTCCTAGTATAATAATTAGGCTCTTCAACTCCGGTAGCATTTGAAACTACACCCCAAGTCAAATCATCATTCTCAAACACCAACTCATTTTCCCCATCATCAGAGTCTCCTTCCATTTTTCCCATCAACCATTCGTTGCTATCATCAATGTCGTTCAAACAAATAGGGTCAATTCGGTCACGGGCATCATATCGCATCCTCAATTTCCGATTGTACTTCACAAAGACCAAATCATTCAAGCACTTTTGAGCAAGCCTATTCCTTTTTTTATTACGAATCTGCAATAATAACAATATGTCAGTATGTCACAAATTAGAATAATTTTGGTAGCATAATAAATTAGCAATTACAAACCAAATGCCGAATAATTATGTTGATATTTTAGAATATTTACTTACATGCTCAAAAATGCTCCAATTGCGCTCACAGCCCGAAGCGCTACAAGTGAGACTGAGCACTTTAATGGCAAACCTTTGCAACTTGGGGGTATGTTTTCCATAAGACTTCCACCATTCAGTTGGAGACTTCAATTTTGCTTTCCTCTGTCTAATGGCTATAGTTAATCCAAATAGCCCTTCCTCATTGTGATACAAAGAAAGCTGATCAAAAATCTTGTCTTGCTCAGCCGCATTTGGAATCAATCTCTCCAAAGCTTGATAAAAACCAAGCGCAACTTCTCCATCTTTAGCTAATTTGTTGCTCGAGTCAAGGAATTCTGGGTTTAAGTAATATACTGCAGCATGCAAAGGGTGATGAAGCTGGCAATCTCACCTCTTGTCTATGATCTCGAAGACCTCTTTGTACTTTTCATCATTCTCCTTAAAGGCATTCATAATAGCTTCTTTAGCCCTATCCATAGCCTCATATATATATATATATATCCCATCATAAGCTTCTTTTCATTATCAACCCATCTAAGAACACAGACTAAATGGACATATATCTTCAAGATATAGACTATGCTACTCCAAAATCTAGGTGTCAAGATAATTTTAGCAATCTTCTTACCACCAATTTCTTTAGCCCCTTTGCTACTCCTCCATTCCTCTGACATAAACATTTTTCTTAAGTTGTGTTTCTGTTTGTGCATCCTTACTAGTGTGAGGTAAGCGGTAGCAAATCTTGTGGCTCCGGCACGAACAAGCTCTCTTTGGCCCGTAAACTTCCTCAAAAAATTCACCACACTTGGACGCACATAGATATAGGCATTCACACTCATTGCTTTCTTAAGTGTTGTCTTGAATTCTGACAAGTTACCATATCCTCCATTATCAAGTCTACGCAATGGGCAGCACAAGGAGTCCAGTACAAGTGTGGTCTAGTGGCTTGCAATAATTTCCTACAAAGAAAATAAAGAGATAGGTAAATGCTAAGAAAAATGTAATTATTAATTAATGAATAATGAATAATGAAAGATCAAAAAAACAAATTTCTTATCGGCATACACATTGTTACTCGCATTGTCAGTGACAACTTGAACAACATTAGCTTCCCCCACACGTTCCACAATTCTATCAATCAACTCAAATATTTTAGCCTCGGTCTTTGAATAGTCAGATGCATCAACAGACTCGAGAAAAACTGAGCCCTTCGGTGAATTTACAAGAAAATTTATCAGAGTTCTTTGTTTCTTGTCGGTCCAACCAGTCGTCATGATCGAACAACTATATTTAGCCCACTCCTCTTCATAAGATTTCATCATCATTTCCACACTTTCAACTTTCTTCTTTAAAAAGGGAACTCGCACCTCATGGTAAGTAGGTGGTTTCATGCCGAGGCTATATCGCCCAATAGATTCGATCATTGTCCCAACGCTTGGATGATTAACAGCATTAAAAGGAATTGCCGCGTCATACATCCATCGAGCAATGTCCCTACAAGCTTTTTCTCTCATAGGCTTTTTGTATGTTTCATTGACAGTGGTTTGCTTCATTTTGTTTTTAGTTTCCGGAGCAAAAAATGTATCAATTGGACCTACTTGCCTTGGCCTTTTTTGCATAGTCACGAACTTAGAACTTGTTCTAGGTCCAACATCATCAATTTCTTCTTGTTCGTCATCACCATAAGTATCTACATCTTCATATTCTGGCATTCCAAGTTTTTCAACATTTTTTGTCGCCATTTTCTTCATCATGTATTCTTTAATTAGTTCACGTACATGATCTGGGCACTTTGGGCAACCTTTAACGTTTCGGAAACCTCCAACAATGTGTTGTTTGGCACGATAAATTCCACCCTTTGTAACTTTTGTACAAAACATACAACGTAAGTTATTTGTATTGCCCGGAGTTTCCATTGTTACATAATCCCATGCCAAATCTTTTGAGGAAGTGGAACTACCGTTCCCACGTTCCATGGTGCCAATCAATTAAGTACCTGAAAGTGTATATAATAAAAAAAATTAATAAAAGAACATTAAACATATCTAGTAAGTAGTAATTATATTAAACACTAGAGAAATAATCCTAGCTAAACACTATAGAAATTATATTAAAATATAAGTAAATGAAACAGTAAATTAATAAAAGAACATTAAATAACTGAAACAGTAACATATATTAAACACTACAAAATAAAAGAACATTAAGTAACACTATAGAAATAACATTAAGCATATCTAGAACAACTAATAATAACAGAATACAAAAACTAAAAAAAAATATAACAAACCATAGTTTTTATTTTTAAAAAAATCAGTAAAATAAAATGAAATAACAAAAAAAGGACAAAAATATCTGGGCTTTGAAGAGGAGTGGGTGGCGCAGCTCCGGCGGTGGGTGGCGCAGCTCCGGCGGTGGGTGGCGGCACGGTGGCAGACCTATTGAAGTCTGCAGCTCTTTTTTTCTTTCTTAAGTTTGACCTCTGTCTTTGTTTCTGTTTCTAACGTCTGGTGGCTAAAAGTCTTGGAAGATAATTAAAACCCTAATGTTTCATTAGTGTAATACTTTATAAAAGTGTCACACCATATTAATAAAAGTGCTAAACACTTTAGGTTTCTTAAAAACATAAAAATAAAACTGTACACTTTATAAAAGTGTTAAACCAAATCAATAAAATGTCAAACACTTTCAGGATTTTGAAAAAATAGAACATTGGAAGAGAGGCGCGCCTTTTCATCGCCTTGCGCCTCCACCAAAGGCGCGCCTAGGCGTGCCCGGGCACCGCCTTCAGAACGGCGCCCGCCTTTGGTGCCCAAAGGCGCGCCCGAGGCGCGCCTTTAACAACTATGAACCCAACGAATTAAAACTCTGACTTTAAAATGACTAAATCGAAAAATTAGTAAAGTCTATTCAACCCCATCCCCCCTTCTAAAACTTTACTTTATCACCCCTTGGGACCTACAAACTTGATTAAGGATAATCATGTAGCGGACTTAATATATTGTGCACACTTAAAGTTTTTATTAAATCCTCAAGTCTTCATATGGGCCAAGTGGGAGAAATGTTGGAGAATTCCTTAAAGTGTCCCATATGACTGAGCTTATTAATATTTATCTAAATATATATGTCAAGTATATATTTTATAAAAGATAAAGTTTTAACATAAAAGAAACCTCTTTGATGGTCAAGAGGAGTTTAAAGCGGTTAAAATTTGGGAGTTATTAAAAAAATAACTCCCTCTTCGATCCTCTGCCAAAAACAGAACAGATAAACTTCCCCTCTCTCCCACTTTTTGAGAACACACGACATAACTAAAATAATGAAAAAAGAGAGAGAATCGGAGTTCTTCTAACCATCAACAAGAAGTGGAAAGAAAGGGCAAGGAGGAAGAGAAAATTCCACAGCAAATTTCAAGATAACTTAACATGGATCAAGGTAGGTGTTTAAATCCATGTTGATCTATTTTCTGAAATTGTGAAAATTATGATTTCTCAAAGTTTTTGGGTTTAATGAAATCGAACAATTTCATGAGAGAAACTAGAAATCTATTTATATGTGATATCAGAGCCCCGTTTGGGAACGCATGATTTTCCAATTAAAGTATTGATTGAACTGTGAATTATAGTTATGATTTCCGCATCGAATCATTTGGATGATGAAAATTCTATATGGCTTGATTTGTGTATATGCTTATAAATTATAGTGCTAGTGTTTTTCCCGTTAAAGTTTGAAAGCATTTTGTATTGACAAGCAAAATTAATGTACTATATGTTTGTTTGGTTTACCAAAGCATGATAGAAGTGAAATGATGTGTTTTGTTAAATGTATTCATGATTTGTGGATGAAGAGTCATGTACCCACTTAATTCCCAAAGAATTTGCATGATTTGTTTAAAAGATGATAGAATGGTGAGTGCAAAGTATCTTGGAATAAAAGGAAATTTTGTACATCATGTGAAGAGATATTGATATAATAGTTTATGTTCCCCTCTTGATTATAGTAGTTAATGTTTGGTTTAATATATGGGCATGCTATACACTTTGCTTGGAAACAGCCATATAACTAATTCTTTAGTTATGCATCTGTTTTATTATGTAAATATATATTTGTGTGTGTGCGTGTGAATGATCCAACCATAAATATATTTATGAATTTTATAATATATAAGTGATGTTATATATATTGAAAGGAATAATTTGATTGAAGTTTCTTCAAGTATTAAAGTATTAATTTTATATTCATGTGATAGATAGCTTGTTAGTCACCAAAGTGACCTAGCTAAATAGAAAAATTAGACACTTAAATAACTAAGTCAAAGGAGTCACTTGCCTAATAGAAGGTACGATCCTGCCAACTGGGTATAATGAATATTAATTATGTTCTTATTAGATATTATGAAATAATAATTTAATATGTTAATTATTATATAATATATTTTAAAAATAAAAAAACAAATAATCAACTAAAAATATCTAAGATAGTTTAAAATTTAAATAATCACATAAATGTAACAAAATACCAAAGTTAAAATATTAAACTTCTATTAAAATTTTAAAAATAAAAAATAAAAAAATCCCTTTTTCTAGTTTTGGCCAATTCAACTATAAAAACGATTTTTAGGGGGTGTTCGGATTGGTCCGACCACCGATTCTTTTTTTTTTTTTTGATAATCCAGATATCCAGGTTTTTACACCTGACTAATCATGGACCTCTTTAGTGTCGGCGCTGGCCCCTTGACCCAAACAGGATGTAAATCGAGGATGTGCCCAAGTGGCGGTTCTAAGGAGAGAGCCAACGAGATTCGCCTCCTGCAACGCACTGACTCCACAATATTTCAATGTAAAATCGCTCCACACGGGATTCAACTCGTCGCCGGAGTAATAAATTCACCCCACATCACCTTAGCCCTTACCACTTGGCTGTGCCCCTGGGGGCCGACCACCGATTCTTGGTCCAATCGGTTGAACCAACTAATATCACAAGCGAGATCCAATTAAACACTCATTTCGAAAAAGTTTGCCAAAAAAAATAAAACACTCCACCTTAAATTTTTCCATTATTAGTTCTCAACAATATGTTTACGGTTCAAAAAAAAAAGGAAATTCAAATTTAAAGATAAGCGTGTATACTCCGCTTTATGTCCAATCTCAATATAGATCCAAAGTACACATCCAAACACATTCCTACATAATAAATTGATCCGAACTGTCCATTTGCTATATATAGTAGCCGTTAACAAACCTCATCAACGAACCAAACTGTTTGTCACCTTCAGCAAGAGTAATCCTCTGTTTCAAGCGCTGGTTTTCAACCTGGAGATCAGCTTCCCTCTTCTTGCTCTCTTGAAGCTCAATTTGCAGCTCGGCTTCGTTCCCTCGGCTAAGCTTGAGCGCTTTTTGGAGCCTGGAGTGAGCTAGCTCCAGCTCGGCTACGGCTTCTCTAGCTCGTTTTCGTGCCCTTTTCCGGCTAAACCAGCTGGCTATCTGCTCCACATCCAGTCCTGTAGCCGCCACAAGTTCGATCTTCTTCTCTTTGGTTAAGTGTTCAGATTCTTCCAAAGCCGATTTAAGAGCCTCGATCTGATGTTTCTCGAAGCGCTTAGCCATAGTATCGATCTCGGCTCTGTTTGTTTTCATGGTTATAACTTTTCAGCTCTTGTTTTTAATTTATAGATGGGGATATGAGGGTTATGACAGGGAAAACAATTAATTAGCAGATGAAGGACGAAAATTCCGAGGGTTTTTTGGTTGAGAATGTTAATCAGAGGTGAAGATTTCAATGCAGGATGTGTTTGAAATTGGCTGATATATTGATGTAGCGTTTTTGTTGTTTATGTATATAAGATGTTGACATTTTTTTCGGTAGAGTTTTTTTTGGTATTGTTTGATGTTTTTTATTGTGTAATATAGCGAGTGAATTTTGCATAATTTTGTATTGAAATGAAAAAGTAAAATAATATTCGGCTTAATTACAGTTTTATCCTGTAATTATAGGGATCCAGCAAAATTGGCCGTTTTTTATGTCTCTGGCAAAATTGATACACTATTTAATAAATTTTCGCACGTTAAGGATAAATTTGGTCCGAAGACTGAAGTTTTGCCGGTATTTGCACGTGCCACTCACGTGACCCCCAAATTGTGGCAACTTTTATTTCTTCAACAACCTAATTGCAATTCTGTCAATGTTGTAAAAAGCGTTAGGCGCTCGCTAGGCGGCAGACTGGGGCTTAGCGCCTAGGCAAAGTCTTGGCGGGGTTAAGAGGGACTTGGGCGGGATTATACGGGTCTAATCGGAAAAAAAAATTGTAGGCGGACAAGGGGGCCTAGCGCCTAGGCGGGGATTAATCGGGATTGGGCGGGAATTTTTACAACAGAGAATTCTGGTCATATATCTAGATACACCTAGTATTTTTTTCGGTACACTAATTTGTAGGGTTATTTGACGGTTTGTGGCGTTTGCCACAAATTTTTGCAGAGTTGGGGTGATTTGGGAGAGTCTTAAATTTTTAGGTGGAGGCACCACTAGAAATGGCGCCTACTAAGAAGGCATCAATCCCAATGGCGCCTCCTGCCCATGTTTCTTTTTTTTTTTTCAGTCTGGTTTTGTAGGTGCCCGCCGCCAGTCAAACTGGCGCCTACAATTTAATTTTTTTTAATTTTGAATTTTCAAAAATTCTTTTTAAATATTAAATAAATACACAATTTTTAGATAAATATAATATGAAATATTACTGAATCAAAACCAGATTAAATAATAAAACCTACAATAAATATTTAAAAAACAACAAGAAATTACACATTAGAAAACTGGAATAAAAAATGTCATCCCTGAAAGTTTTTGAGGTCCCAAAACGTTCGTTTCAGTAAATGTCAGAGAAAGTGTTAAACCAGATATTGTAACACTTTATGAAACATGCAGCGAAAAAAGAACACACGAAGTAAAATTTATCTACAAGTTATAAATAACTTGTAGAAGTGTCAATTATGACGAAATCACTAATTGAAAATATCTTTAGTACAACTCGAATATGAATGATTTCAACTAGTCTAGGAAAACGAACTCCTACTGAGTAGATCTGTTCTATGTAATTTGCTTCGCCCAAAACAACTTCAAACTATTCTATGAAACCTAACAAAACAGTGAATGGACGAAAATAGATCAACAAGACTCGAAACTGGACTAAGTGTTATTCTCCATGATGCGCACACTTGAAGAACACTCGACGTGTGTGTTTTGGCAAAGACTTAGAATCTTGTTGCTTTTTCTCTCGATTGTATCTCTCGTGTATTGCTCTGTGAATTTCGTGGTTCAAGGTGTAGGAAGAATGATGGCCGGTCCTCTCTTTATATAGGGCTTGAGTCCTTGATCTTCTTGATGTCCAAGATTCCTTGATGTTCTTGAATTCTTGATCTTCTTGATATCCAAGACTCCTATTCATAAAAGGAAACAAGGAAAACACAAATATGGAACCAATAGGATTCTTTATAAGTTAGGAAATAAAATAACCGACTCCTATAATTTCTAGAGAATCAAATCCTATTAAAGGTAGGAATCCAAAATAAATCTTTCCCATATTTATTAAAATCCTAAGTTTGGAATAGTCTAGAAAGGCAAAATCAAAAAATCGTTTTATTTCAAAAACTCGATTAAAATGTAGGAATTAAAATTCCTAACAATCTCCCCCTTTTTGCCTTTCTGGACAAAACAAATCAATTCAAAAACTTGAAAATTAGAACTCCCCCTGAATTAAATAATCCCAGTTCAAGTGTTGAACAAAATGACTTATCAAGTGTTGCAACCTTTCCTAAATCACCTGCACGTTAGTAGCAGAAACAGGTATATAAAAACTAAGTGCAAAGTTCTGAGGACATACACACCCTAACTAAGATTAAATCTAAAAACCATCAGTTTAAGCCATCATCACAACCAAGCCAAAAACAAAGTGTTCAAAAAAATTATTCAGATACAAATTTCAATCATATCTCCCCCTCAAGATGTGCATCTTCAGGAGCACTATTTGTGCTTGCACCCGGATCACCACCAGCTGCATCAGCTCCGCCTGCTTGTGTGCTCGGAATCACATTCTCAGCCGGAACATTACTCGCTTCTCCCCCTTTTTGTCCAGAAAGCTTGGAGAGAATGTCTTGAAATTGAGCTTTGTAGGCCACGTAGTATCCCAACTGCTTTTGAGCATTCAAAATGGTTGTCTGAGCAGTGGAAATAGTGTGCTGAGCAAAGATGATCTGTTGATCGGCAAATGTGATTTGACCCTCTCAAAAGAAGTGTGATCGCGGACTTTTTCGTCAATAAACTTGCGTCCCTTGAACACTTGGTAGCGATCGGCAGATCGGCGGAGTAGAAAAATTCGAGTAAACATCGGAGAGATCGTGCTCGAGTCGGATGAGGTGCCGGGTGTTCCAACAATCCTCAACATTTTCAAATCACTTTCGAGAGACAGTTGGAGAATTAGTCAGAGGTTGGCTTCACGGGTTCAAAGAAGAGGGAATGGTTTAGAAGTATCGGTCCAACCTTTACCCCCAAATTTGCGATAATATCCACAAGTACCGGGCGGTGGTGCATCATCATCAAAGGGAGAATTTTCTCTGTCAGGCTCATCGTCATCGGACAACACAACCTGGTGATGTGGTTGTGGTCGTCTATGAGACACCACAAACTGAGTAGTATCCTCGCCATCAGAATCAGTTGATCGAGCAATCGGAGACGAGGGCACTTCAACGTCATCTCCCCCTGTTTGAGATCCTTCACCCGTGTCAGATTTCTTTTTCTTCAAAACCCCCTCGGTAGGTGAGGGTTCTTCGAAAACACTGGGAGAGTAACCCCTTTGGCGTTTGGAGCGTCTAGGAACCGGAGTACCAGCAGGTCGACCAATTGGACCATGAATTTCTTGTATAATTGCGAAATCAGGGGTATCCTCAACATTGATGGCATTACCCTCTTCCCCTGGTACAATTGCATGAACGGGAGAAGGGGGTTTTGCATATTCCACTACGGCGAGGTTTCCCTGTTCCTGTTCAAGTGAGGGATTTGATGTCGTGGCAGGTGCAGAGACGTCAGTAGGGACGGATTCCTCAACATTTGGAGCAAGGGGCGGAATTTTCGAAGAGGAGTCCTCAGTCGCGGCCATGGGAGATGGTTGTTTGGAGATTTCGATGCTGTGGGGAAGTGGGTTTCTCGGGTAATGGGTTGTGCTTGTCCGCGATGGTGGTGGAGTGTTTGATTTTGTTGGTGATGGTGATGGAGTCTTGCTAGGGCTCCCAAAAAGCTTTTGAAGACCTGTTACAAATTTATCCATGGCTTCCAAAACACAATGTGAGGTCTGGTGAGAGAAAAAAAATTCGAGAGAGAGAGAGGGAGTAATGCAGAGTTGGAATGTGTGAGTAAGTAGGCACAAGAGTATGCATGTTATAGGGAAGGGGTCATAAGTGTTTCAATCACATCAATACACATTCCCTAGAAATTAGGAGATAATATGGGAAATAGAGAAATTCAATTTTAAAAAATAACTCCAGATTTTGAAAAACAATCAAATAATTAAGGATTTTGCATACTTGTAACAACCTAACCAAAGATATAGATAACTCTTGCAAGATTTCAATCAATCACCCAAATCTCCATAAGGCACACAACTCCACTTTTCATAGGATACCAAGAAATCCAAGATTTTAGAAAGAGAAAATAAATATCTCATATCTTCTATTATTACCAAAAATCACGAGCCAAAAATTCACCAAATTATGCGACTAAAAAATACCTATACTGAGAATTAATAAAACCGCACACAATGTGTAAATGGATCACACATGTCATGTTTGTTCCAAATGTTGCAACATCTTGAAAGACACTGTACTAACATTCAATGAATTGCAATCCGAGTACCCAGCATAAGGATTTTTCGAGTTTTTTTTTTTTTTTTGAAACATGACAGATTTAGCCAGTGGGTAGCTTTCACACTAGTCCAAAGGTAGCTCTTTTTCACATTGATCATACCTCTTGAAACACTTTAAACATATGTAAAAATTGGTCACAAGGAATAGCTTTCACACAGAGGGTAGGTAGCTGTTTCCCTCAAAGGCCTCTAGCCATGATCTGTATTTATTTTTTTTTACTCATCAACTGGGAAAATAACAAGAATAAAATACGCATTTGGAAAGATCAACTCACATCAGTTTTCCAAGTGAAATCCAATAGTCACTATTTCAAAACCTCAACAGACTGTTCCAGACATGCAAATATGATCCTATAATGCAGAATGTCTAAAAAAAAGAGAATAAAAGAGAGAAGAGAGAGAATATGCAGTGTGTGCAGATGTTACAGCAGGTGATGTGTGCAATCTTTGTAACATTTAGAAACAGTTTAGAGAACACACGAGGCCAAGAGATTTTCGCAGATTTGAAAACCTCTCAAAATCTAAAGCTTTGGTGAATATGTCTGCCAGCTGATTTTCAGTACTAATATACTCAATGCGAACAATATTTTTCTCAACCAAGTCTCGAATAAAATGGTGTCTAATGTCAATGTGTTTAGTGCGAGAATGTTGAACAGGATTTTTCGATATATCAATCGCACTAGAGTTATCACAAGAAATGGTTAGAATATTCTTTGTGTAGACCATAATCCTCTATCATTTGATTCATCCATAGCATTTGAGAACAACAACTTCCAACCGCCACATATTCGATCCGCATTGAAAGTGACACACGATTCCGCTTCTATCGCATACTCCAAGAAACTAAATTATTTCCAAGATAAAAGCAACCACCGTGGTACTTTTTCTATCATCAACATCCCCCGCCTGATCAGGAATCACCGAATCCAACAAGATTAGTATTTGTATCTTTGGTGTACCAAATCCCTAGATCGATAGTACCACCAACATAACGAATGATTCTTTTTAAAGCTTTTAGGTGAGTGATTTTGGGATTGGCTTGATATCTAGCACACAAACACACACTATACATAATATCAGGACGACTAGCAGTCAAATATAGCAAACTTCCTATCATGCTCCTATATAGGGTGTGATCGACACTTTCAAAGAACATCTTCACGACTCAATTTTTGACTTGATCCCATCGGGTTTTTAAGTGAGATGCACTATCTAAGTTGAATTTCTTCACCAAGTTCTTGCATACTTACTTTGAGAGATAAAAATTCGATCGATCGCTTGATTTGCAAACCCAAGAAGAAACTTAATTCACCAACCATGCTCATTTCGAAGGTAGATGACATGCATTCAATAAATTCATTCAATAACTTTTGGGAAGAAGATCCAAAGACAATATCATCGACGTAAATTTGAGCAATCATGATATTTTTACCAGACCTTTGAATGAAAAGGGTTTTATCCACTTCACCTCTTTTAAATCCAATTTGAAGAAGATATTCAGTTATTCTTCCATACCAAGCTCTGGGAGCTTGTTTTAGACCATAGAGAGCCTTTTTAAGCTTATACACATGGTTAGGTTGTTCAACAAAAGCTTCTTCATTTAAAATACCATTTAAAAAAGCACTTTTAACATCCATTTGGTGAAGGGTAATTCCCAAGTGATGGTATAGCAAGTAACAAACGAATAGACTCAATGGGCTACAGGAGCGAAGGTTTCATCAAAGTCCACCCTTCAACCTTGTGTATACCCTTGAGCAACTAATCGTGCTTTGTTACGCACAATTCTTCCCGACTCATCGCTTTATTTTTAAAAATCCATTTTGTGCCAATCACATTTACATCCTTAGGTCCTGGAACTAAATACCACACATCATTTTTAACAAACTGATTAAGTTCCTCTTGCATAGCATTTATCCAAAATTCATCCTTTAAAGCTTCGAGATATTCTTTGGTTCAATGTTAGAAATAAAACAAAGCAGTTCTTACCATAGTACGGATAGGAGACAAATATCTTTGATCTTACCATATCACGATAGTTTACCTTTTCTTTCCTCCTAGTCCGTATTCCTTCATAACTTCACCTATTACCCGAGTCGTAGGATGATTTTTCTGAATTTTGCTTGTATGTCCCCTCGCTTCACATCGATCACGTGGTCATCCAGTTCTGATTGATTCAAATCTTGTTCAGCAGCTGAGATTGAGTCGAGTCGCTTGCCAAAGGTGTCTCATCCTGTGTTGTTTCAGAGGTTCCCCGCATCCTGCCGGAACATTTGGAGCAGCATCCGTAGCGACATCCTGTTCATGTACCGCTTCAGCTGTTTTGTTTAACTCAATGAGATCGGAGATGTCATCTTCTTCGATTTTCTGCAAGGTCGCATAATCATCGAAGAGAACATTCACGCTTTCCATAATAGTCCTTGTTCGGAGATTAAATACCCTGTACGCATGACTATTAACTGAGTATCCGAGAAACAGACTTTTATCACTTTTGGAGTCGAATTTGGCAAGTTGATCTCTATCATTTAGCACATAGCACACACATCCAAAAACATGAAAGTACTTAAGATTGGGTTTTTGCCTAACAAAATCTCATATGGTGTCATAGTACTACCCAATCTCAAGTATACTCGATTAGCAATGTGACAAGCGATGATCCGGGGCCTCGGCCCAAAAAACGTTTAGTCAAATTCTTTGAACTTAGCATGACTCTAGCCATTTCTTGTAATGTTCGATTCTTTCTTTCCGCTACCCCATTCTCTGCGGGGTTTTGAAGCGAGAATTCATGTGAGATGCCCTTTCTATCACAAAAGCCTGAAAACAATGAGTTCTCAAATTCCTTACCATGATCGAGTCTAATTCTAACAACAACGGTGGTCTTTGTATAAATTACATATCCTTTTATGCAAATTTCGAAAAGACTCAAACACCTCGATTTTTCACGTAAAAATTTATCCATGTGTAACGGAAAAATCATCAACGCATACAAAGGAATATTTCTTACCACCAGCACTTTCGACCTCAATCGGACCCATGAGATCCATGTGAAGTAATTCAAGACAACGTGTTGTGTGAAAGTGTTGTGACACTTGGTGTGACACCCTAGTTTGTTTTCCCTTTTGACACGAACCACATACAGAGGTATTTTTAGTATCCAATTTAGGCATTCCTCTCACAGCCTCATACTTAACCAATTTATCAATCATTCGAAAGTTAGCATGACCTAACTTTTGATGCCACAACTCAGTTTCACTTAAATTCACACTATGATATGCATGTACACCACCAAATTGATAGCAATTATCTACAGACCTTAATCCTGTCAAGACACAAGAGTTAGTGTTGTCATAGACTTTGCAGTGATCTTTATCAAAATTCACATGCATATTATCATCACACAGATGGCTTATGCTGAGAAGGTTTGCTGTAAGCCCTTCGACGTGTAGAACGTTTCGAAGCTTAGGCAACCCCTTCACATTCAAGGTACCCTTACCAATTATCAATCCACGAGCACCTCCACCATATTTCACCACACCTCCTTCAAGTTGTTCATAGTCAGTCAAATATTCACGAGTACCTGTCATGTGTCGTGAACACCCACTATCGAAATACCAAGATCCTGCAGTGTTAGATCTTAAAGAGGTATAAACAACATTACAAGTTAGTTCAGATTTGCGAACCCAGACAGCCTTCTGAAAACGTGGGGTGTTGTGATAAGTGTTCCTGGAGGTGTTAACAGGATCGTGAGACATTATTGGAGACACTGAACCAGAAGACCATTTTAAATCAGATTTTAACTTGTAGCGATGAAGGTCCGATATGCCAGGTTTGTAGCGATAGTGACAAACGTAATGTCTCCGTTCACGACCCTTTTTATTAAAAGATTTAGGCTTTTCAACCGATTTAGGTAGAAGGTTCGAAATTTTCTTTTTCTTTCACAAAAGCAGGGTTTTATACCCCGGACAGTTTGTTATCACTTCCAAGGGATAGAATTTCATCTAGCTTAGCCTTTACCAAGATTCAACCTTTTTAATGTCTCAAGAGATTTGTCAAGTTGATTTTACCTTTTCCATTCCTCATCTTTTCTAGTCAATAGTACCTCCAAGCGGTTGGAAGTTTTCTTCAGTTCTTCATTCTCCTTAGTTAACTTTTCGTTCTCCTTTGACAGATTTCCGACTTGTTGAATACGTTTGCTCCATTCATGATACAACTCTTGGTAGGCTTCAACAATATTTTGTTCTTTATCATCGGAGTCTTCAGCTTCCTGATTATCTGTTTCAACTACAGAGGTAGATGTTAAGCAAAAATTATCAGAAGTGTTGGATAGAGTGTACCTGGTTGGTGTTGGAACATTCCGTGCGACACCACGTGAGACACCTAGAGGATTGATCTGCAGAGACCTTGTTTTTTCAATAACCGCCATGAACAAGGGATTTTCCTCCTGACTTGTGTTTTCTTCCTCGGACTCATCATCGCTTAAGGTAACAGACAAGTTCATACATCTTTTTCTCAAGGTGTTAGCACATTCATTAGCATAATGACCAAAACCAGAACAAGCTCTACATTTTACCTTTTCAATATCAAATTGTTTTCCTTTCTATCTTGATTTTTATCGTAAAGGTCTTTGAGGATATTTAGGAGTATCAATTTTAAAAGGTCTTTTGACTTTAGTAGGAAATTGACTTTTGCTTTTGTTTTTCATGATTCTACTAAATTTTTAGCAAACAAAGCCATTGATTCTTCTCCTAAATCGATTCCTCAAATTCTTTAGTTAGTGAACTAGTTCACTAGGTTCCTCGGGCAATACCTGTAAAGCAACGCTTTTACCTGGTGATCTCCTGCTGACGAAGTTGAGTTCCCAAGTTTTGAGAATCCCAGCCAACTCATCTAGTCGTAATGTTGTGATACTTGGCGACTCTTCTATAAGCGGCAATTTTGACGTCGAATCTTTCGTGGTAAGGATCGCATCATCTTGCCAACCAATCTTGAGTTTGAAATTGGTTCACCAAGAGATTGAGATTCATTAGCAATATCGCACAACCTTCCATGATATGACGTGATGTCTTCATTCTCCTCCATCTTTAAGTTCTCAAACCCGACGTTCGATGTCGCAGTTTGGAGAGTCAACACTGCGTATCCTTCGCAATGTCTTTGTAAGGCCTCCCATGCATCTTTAGTGCCAGTATAGTTACAAATAATTTTGAAGTTATTAAAATCTCTTGCACCAAAGATTGCATTGAGAGCTTTTGAGTTGTAGTTTGCCGATTGGATATTATCATTGGACCATTGATCTCATCCTCGAGTTACGAAGTCCCCATCTTTATCTTGAATTTTCTGGAGGAGTCCAACCAACCAAAACCGCACGCCAAGCTTTCTCATCAATTGATTTGATAAAGGCACGCATCTTTATCTTCCAGATTGAGTAGTTTGATCCGTCTAGCATTGGAGGACGGAACATAGCAGCCATCTGATTATCCATTCCGTAGTTCGAACGTAGGATCAACACTTAGTGTAATCAAGTGTTGGCTCTAGATGCCAATTGAAAGTTTTTGAGGTCCCAAAACGTTCGTTTCAAAATGTCGAGAAAAAGTGTTAAACCGTATGTTGTAACACTTTATGAAACATGCAATGTGGAAAAAGAACACACGAAGTAAATTTATCTACAAGTTATAAATAACTTGTAGAAGTGTCAATTATGACGAAATCACTAATTGAAAATATCTTTAGTACAACTCGAATATGAATGATTTCAACTAGTCAGGAAACGAACTCTTCATTGAGTAGATATGTTCTATGTAATTTGCTTCGCCCAAAACAACTTCAAACTATTCTATGAAACCTAACAAAACAGTTGAATGGACGAAAATAGATCAACAAGACTAAACTGGACTAAGTGTTATTCTCCATGATGCGAGACACTTCAAGAACACTCGATGTGTGTGTTTTGACAAAGACTTAGAATCTTGTTGCTTTTTCTCTCGATTGTATCTCTCGTGTATTGCTCTGTGAATTTCGTGGTTCAAGGTGTAGGAAGAATGATGGCGGTCCTCTCTTTATATAGGGCTTGAGTCCTTGATCTTCTTGATGTCCAAGATTCCTTGATGTTCTTGAATTCTTGATCTTCTTGATATCCAAGACTCCTATTCATAAAAGGAAACAAGGAAAACACAAATATGGAACCAATAGGATTCTTTATAAGTTAGGAAATAAAATAACCGACTCCTATAATTTCTAGAGAATCAAATCCTATTAAAGGTAGGAATCCAAAATAAATCTTTCCCATATTTATTAAAATCCTAAGTTTGGAATAGTCTAGAAAGGTAAAATCAAAAAATCGTTTTATTTCAAAAACTCGATTAAAATGTAGGAATTAAAATTCCTAACAATCCCATTATTCGAATATATACGAATCAATTCGAATATTCATACTTAAAATTCTAATATGTGGTCTACAAATTTTCGTTGGATGTTGGTGAAATCAGCGCCTGTTAAAAATCAATGTTGTTAAAATTGGACCGGCCGATTCGACTGGGAACCGATCACATGGTCAGATTTTGTAGTAAAATCGAGTGATTAAAAAAAACTGTTGCCACCCGATCAAATCCGATGAAAACTCGAAAACTAATTATGTGTGGAATTTCAGCACAATGAGAGGTGCAATGGGTTATTGCGCCAACCAAAAAAATTATTATTTTTTAACTCTTTAATTGAGGTGCTTGAATTAAAGAATCAAATAAAAAATTGGGTTGGCGCAATAACCAATTGCGGCTCCCAGGCGCAATTGGTTATTGCCCCAAAACTTTAATAAACAAGTCCTCTAATTTCCAGTCTATTTCAACAAATTTATCCCATATTTTAATATGTGTTGTAAGTTTTATTATTTAATCGGGTGTTGATTCAGTAATATTTCATATTATAATTATCCAAAATTTGTGTATTTATTTAATATTTGAAAGAAATTTTCGAAAATTTAAAATTAAAAAAAAATTAAACTATAGGCGTCAGTCACAAGACTACAAAAAAAAAAAGAAACATAAGCAGAAGGTGGCATTGGGATTTGCGCCTTTTTAGTTGGCGCCATTTCTAGTGGCGCCTCCACCTAGAAATTTAAAACTTCCCAAAATTACCCCAACTCCGCAAAAAATTGTGGCAAATAATACAAACGGTCAAATAACCCCTAATTTATATTACTGGCAAAATTGGTACTCCCAAGTCCAAAATTTGGTTTTGTACACATTTCATACAAATTTGACCGAAAATTTAAAATTATGTCAGAATTTGTCAGGTGGTGCTCAACTGCTCAAGTGACCCTCAAAAAAGGAAAAAGAAAAGAAAAAATATGACAAAAAGAAAATAAATTTTTATTTTCCTTTTTATTTTTAAATTAATTAATTCAACTTAATCACTATTGATTATTTTATCATTTCTATATAACTGATGATTAAGTGATGAATAAAAAAAATTTGTAATTGATTTATATGATTAAATTTTAACATATATTTTAAAAGTTTTTTTGATTAAATTATTTCTATAATAATTAGTATTGATTGTACTTCTTGGTCAATTTTTTTCGGTAATTTATTAATTGGTATACCAGTTCTGCCACAACCACATATAAATGACTAATTTTGCTTAGGCCCTATAGTTGTAGGACCAAAATTTCAATTGAGCCATAATATATATATATATATATGTATATATATATATATATATAAGGATTGGATCAAATGAGACCACATAATTAGAGTGAGATAGTATGGATTAATCATATCCACAAATCTGTAATTTTAGATGGTTGAGATTTACCCAATTTAATGACCTTTTTATTTTATTTTAAAATCAAATAAGGGCAGATTGATGATTTTCTTATTAGTGTTTTCACCCCCATTTGGTAACTCCCCCAAATCCCGTTCATCTCGTTCATCCCTCCCATAAAATCAAATAAGAGAAGATTAAATGTATCCATTAAACCTGCAAATCCCAAATTGGCGAGGATTATACTCTCGCAACTGCTGCGAAATACGACAGCCACTCATCATCATAGTTTGAAAGGGTTCAATTTGTTCGAGAAAGATTTTTGCTAATCCGAAAATCAGAAAGGAAATACGGAAACGCAGAACAGCGTATGAATAATTTTCCTCAGGCGTGCAATGTTGCACTATCCTTAATCCCCAGGATACAACAGGTTTTAAAAGGGAGAAGAGAACTGCAAGAGAAGATTAAATGTATTCTTGACCCGTTTCTCGCCGTCGAATTGGTGGTGAGGTCCGCCGGGTCCAGGCGTCGGTGCCAGAGCCAAAGACGGTCATGGGTTCCACTTGAACTAATGCTTCGCGCGAAAGGATAAGAAATTTCCGACAGGGAATTTCCGTCAGGGACGACCCCCACATCCATTGATGATGATGAAACCTGAAATTTTTTGTTTTATAATGAATTTTTTTATTTATAATCAGATAAATTGATCTCAATGACAGTTTAATTGGTGCGATTAATGGTGGAAAAAGAGATATTGTAAGTGGTATTTACACTGTGGCTAAGAGATGGAGTGGTGTAGCTGTTGTTGTAGATGGAGGATTGGTGAAGAAGACGATGCTGACGTGGATGGATTGATGTATACTTATATGTTTTTCGATGTATACTTATATGTGTTTTGTTGTATAAGTAGTTAATTTTTTATGTATGTCTTTATGTTGTTGTATACTTATGTTTTTTGTTGTATACTTATATGTGTTTTGTTGTATATTTATAAGTGTTTTGTTGTATACTTATATTTTTGTTTAACAATTGTAATATGCAGTACAAATATGTTAAATATACAGCATAATAGTGTTAAATATACAGTAAATATATGTTAAATATACAGTACAATAATGAGCGTGATTTTCTCTCTCTCTTTATAACTGATTTACTTAATCCACGGTCCCCACATATTAATGAGCGTGATTTTCTCTCTACAACCGATTCTTTGATTCACGGTTCCCACATGTTTTTGTTTGACCATTTTAATATGCAGTAAAATTATATTAAACATACAGTAAAATAGTATTAAGTATACATCAAATATATGATAAGTGTACAACATACTGCATGGCAGAGCACATGCGTGATTTTCTCTCTCCAGCGCGATTTTCTCGCGATTTTCTCTCACCCCACGTGGTTTTCTCTCTCCTAATAACTGATTCCATATTTGGATGGTCCCCCACATGTTTGTTTTGACAATTATACCCTTATTTTGCCTTAATTAAATATTTAATATAATTTTAACTCCTATTTATCTTAGCCGTTGATATAGATAAGAGAGGGTTGAGATTAGTCCACACTATCTCACCATAAAATGTGGTCTCATTGGATCCTCCCCCTATATATATGATTTGGATCAGGTGAGTCCAGATAAGTTATGTGAGTATGTGAGACCAAATCTGGAGCGTTGAGTTATTTTTTAAACGGTCTAGATTAATCAGTTTTTTTAATGGTTAATTTATTGGAGAAAAGAATTTTTTGGTAAATCTAACTTTATATCAGTTATTAAGTGAGAGTTATTTTTGGTGGTGGCTTTTCAAATTGCTAGAATCAAGGGATCGGTTTTTATTGTGATTCTAACTTTTTATTGCTAGAATCAAGGGATCGGTTTTGAGTATTGTAAAACTGAAACAAGTCTAACTATTCTTCTCTATCATCGAAACACACTCTCTCTCTAAGTCCAAGAACTCTTCATCTATCTCTCTCAAAAGAATCCTCTAATCATCTCCCCGACAGCTTTTCTTCGAGGCGGCACCAAGTCGACGACAATTATTCGAGGTGGCACAATATATTCAAGTCGACTGTACTCATCTTCTTAATCAAGTTGACGGCCAAATCGTCTGTGGAGCAAGGTTTTTTTTCCCTTTCATTTTCGGAATTTTTTTTGAGAATTTAGTCCTTTGCACAAGCATATGATCATATATAATATTTCTGATTTTATAATAATTTGTTTTTGCTATGTTCTTGATTTAGGTTGGGGTTTGGGTAAATTGTTTTCGATGTAACAGGGGGTAAATTATATTATTGTTATGTTTTCTTTAAGTCTAGGGGTTTGCTTAGTGAATTATGCTTATGTATGGTTTGTTTTCTACTTATGGACGCTTTATATTTTGCTTATGCTTGGTTGGGTTTATGGTTTTTTTATGGGATAATTTCATAATTGGTACCCCAAATTTACCTATTTTTTACTTTTGGTACCCTATGTTCCCAACTCATCAAAAATGGTTACCAACGTTACACTTTTTAGTCATTTTAGGTACTTGCCGTTAGTTGACCGTTAGAAACTAACGATTTGACCTGCTATTATGGGTTGACCGGTGGCCTAAGTGATTTTTCCTCAATTTCTCCCCAAATCTCTTCTTCCCCAATTTTGACTCCTAATCATAAACCCTAAATCTCCTAATTGTATCGAATATTATATTAATCTTACCATCCTAATTTATAATATGTATAATAATCGATCGGAACTAGAACCCCACTCAATTCTCGCATTAAATGAAAAAGGAATTGCTTCAAAAATGGCACAAACCCGATAACAAAGAAGAAGGTGAAAAAAAATACGAAATTGCTAATAATTTTTGGTATCAGATGAGTATTTCCGCCGAAAAAAGATATGCATCGATTCGTGAAATTAATGGCCTTAAGTTGGAAGAATTCAGAGAACATGGTGATACTAAAACAAGGACAAAGTTGCATCAATTCTCTAAAACCGTGGACAAAAATCAAAACAAATCATCTCGTTGGAGCTCAATCTGATAGCGTACTCGTCTACCCGACAATTCACTGAGTTGATGCAGATTTTGGGTTTATTTTGGGCAAATTGCGGTCCTGCATGTTTTTTTTTTCCTTTTTCAAATGAGATAAAAGTATTTTTTTTATTTCTTACCTGAGTATTAATATTTTAAAGTAATTAAATATTAAACTTCCTAATTGATACTTATTTATCAATTAATTAACTGTAAATTTATTAAAGTATAATAACATTAATAAAAGTTATTCATAAAATGTCAAATGTCTTTTATTAAGAATTACGAAAAATAATATTATAGGTTTAAGTTTTTTCATTAAGTTAAAAACTATTAAGATAAATTAATTATAAATAATATATATATTAAATTATATTTTGAAATAATTAATTTTAAGTTTTGCTCAATAGGTGATTACTTTGTTATATAATCAGTTGAAGCTTTTCATTTCCAAATCAATGATTAATTAGACTATTAATGAAAAGAAGGTCTGGTTGTGATTTTAACATTATTCGGGACTAGTGGTTTGATTTTCAAATTTTGTTTAAAATTATAGATTTAATTTCTTAATATTTTTATCTTTTTTTGTCCAAAGTTACTTGAGGATTTGAAACACAAGTGAAAATAAAGAAAGAATATGCTTACAAGGTATTTTACCCATCTTTACCTGTTGTAACAGGTTACCAGGTCATCATTAACGGTCAACTAACGGCAAGTACCTAAAGTGATTAAAAAGTGTAACATTGGTGACCATTTTTGATGAGTTGGGAATATAGGGTACCAAAAACAAAAAGTAGGTAAACTTGGGGTACCAATTCTGAAATTATCCCTTTTTTTATTTATGCGATTTTTGTGCTCGTTTTTTGGAAGGTTTTTTTTTTTTTTTTGTCTGGGGAGAAAAATTTGTTAGTTGTTTATATTGTTTTTCCTGGGGAGAAAAATCTCTTAGTTACTGTAGAGATTTTTTGCTTAATTGTTTTTGTGCTAGTCTTACGAGAAAGATGTTTTTTGTTTAATCATTGTTGCTCTGTAGAAGGTTGGGTTTTTTTTAATTAATATTAATAGTTGTTTTTCTTGAATAAGATGTGTTTTTTTCTTAGTGCCTGTATTTGGGGGTTTATGAGAAGAATAGTTTTTGAGATCTGTATACATTTTTAATGTTAAATGTTGCTTATTAAGGATATATGCACTGCTATCATAGACAAAAAATATTGCTTGTACGTTGCAGAAATTCGTTTGTTTTTTACTGTTAAATGTTTGTTTATTAAGCAGAAAGATCTTGCTTATGTAGGCAGAAAATGTTGCTTATTTTGTTGTAACTGTGATTTTTTGTTAGATGATCGTATGGCTAGATGTATATGAGTTGCTTATGCTGCTAGTACAACTTGCTTATGTGTGTAGTAAATATTGCTTATAAAGACAAAAAATACTTGGTACAAATATATTGCTTATTAAAACCAAATATTCTGCTTGTGTTAATATAAAATGATGCTTTCATAGCATAAATGGGTTATTTTTTTAGATGTTTTTTGTCGTGGCTTTGTTTAGATTGATTAGTTTATATAATTGTATGCTTATACAGTTATTGATTTTGTTGTGTATTTAATATTTTTTGTTAACATTTTTACCAGGAGTATGCATCCAGAGTCTTGCAAAAGTTGTCATGTCTTGGTACGGATGTTGTTGATATAATTTCGCTGCTTGAAAATACACCGAAAGAGATATAACAGGGGATGCACAATTTTGTAAAGTCCAAGAAACAACCATTTTCACTATGCGTCACATGGAGACGTATGTGGGAGGATGTATCAGAAATTGGGAGGGTGGGCTGGAGAAAAACAATGAGGCACAAATATTGATGATGTGCAGGAAATATGCCGTTGCGATTTGTTTGGATGATAAGAATGAGCAGAGGAAATTGAATTTGGGAGAGGCAAAGAAGTTTGCTGAAACAACGTAGGATTATAGCAAAACGATGTTAATGTTTTTTTTTTAATTTTGAACAAATGGTTGAACAGTATATGTTGTTTTGGATTTTTAAATTTGTGGTTGAGTTTGGTTTAATTTTTAGAGTTGTTAAGCAGGATGTAAATGCTATATAAGCAATATTATGGTATAACATATGCAATGTTATTTATACAAGCGATAAATTTTTGATGACACAATGTTTGCTTTGACACAGTTTATGATGAATTTTTGGTGTCCAAAATTTAAATTCCTGTTGGACTTCAGAAATTGTTTGTACACTCCGTCCGTTGCTCATGCATATTATTAATCCTCCATTTCCAATGTATTATTAATGAAATATATCATGGTATATTTTAAACATCTATTGTGTAGTCAAGCATGGAACATATAGTCAATAAATAAGCAACAATGTTCATGTTCATAAGCAACTTTATAAGAACAGTTAAGTAGCACTTTATATATACCTAAGCAAATGATTGGTCTTAAAAATGCGAAACTCGTGAAATGAATTTAATTGATAGTGAATAACTGAATATGCAACATATATTCAATAGATAAGCAAAAAATATGTAGATAGTTAGCAAATTATTTATTCGTAAACGCTAAGAGACACCATTTGACATTTTGCCGTGCATATGCAACATATACTCGATGGACAAGCAATATGAATCTGTTATGTAAGCATTTTTTTTTTGCATAAAATGACAGTTTCTTCAGCAGACAATTTTACTGTAAGAACGCAAATTAGAATTAATAAATAAGCAACATTGTTCATGTTCATAAGCATATTTATTATAACAATTAAGCAACATTTTATATATACCTAAGCAAAAGAACGATTTATCGAGGTAGCGGTCATTTTTTTTCTCTCCAGATTTTAATGGAACGATTTACAGAGGTAGCAGACGTCTTGGTGAAGAAGAAGACTTTAATTGAGGCAATTTATTCGTGATTTTGATTTTGTTTTGGATGGTAAGATATATTGTGGATAACTGCTCCTATTTTCATGAGATTTGATTGTTTACTTTGGACTAATATACCCCTATATCTATTTAATTAGGCTTTTTATATATTTTATGCATCTTTAATATTAGCCATTGAAATTTGTTGATCTATGGTTCAGATTTGGTCCTACGTACTTACATAAGGCATGAGTCTCATATAACCCTCCTCCTATATATATATACACATATATATAAATCCTAGTGAAGAAGGAAGAATAAAAAACTTGACTTCACATGAATTAAAATATGTATTTTATGTTTTATATAATGCTTGTCTTTTTTCCTTTTTATATCTGATAAGTACTTTCTCTTCATTTAGTGTTGGATTCAATTTACAATAAAGTGCAAAGACATTTTCTTTAAAGAAAAGAGTAACCTGATATTTATTACAGTGGGAAAGAAAGCTGATTGCTGGTGTGTCATGTACAGTCTTAGAGGGTGTTTGGCTCAATTTATAAGCTCTTCAAAATATTTTATAAGATGTTTAAGAGCTTACAAGCTGCTTAAATTTGTTTAGTAAACTTCCAAAATAAGATGTGAGGAGCTTATAAGTTGTTTTTAAAAAAATAGGGGAACTCCAATTTTTTTCAAAATAATATCTTATTTCAACAATCTCCTTTAATTTTGACTATTTTAATTACAAAATTGTCATTAGTAACATCTTAAAAGCTACACCATCTTATTTTATCCAAACACTTCAACAACTTATTCTTAAAATAAGATCTAACGTCTTATAAGCTTCAAAAACAACTTATATGATGTAGAAGCTTATAAGATCTTTTAAATAAGCTTAGTCAAATACCCTCTTAGTGGGAGGCTGCATTAATTACTTGAATTTGAACTTGAAGAATTTGATTAAAAGTTATGGTTATGTTAAGAAAATGGTCCAACTTGATTTAGATTTTTTTTCCTTCCTTTTATGTGGATAAAGCTGAATTTGAATAACATTTTGCTAAACCTCTATTTGGATTTAAGTTAACGGATAAAATTGAAAAAAAAGAAATGATCAAAGAACTGAAGTATTGTTTACCGGAACTTTCTTAGATAAAACAGTTCTTGATGTCAAATATGAATTGTACTTAGGACAAGCGTTCTTTTAAATAGCTTTCTTTTAGAGCCCAAACAAAACTTAAGTTTGTGGTAAAAAAACAAAGATTAGTTCCAATCTTGAGGAGATTGAATATTGCCATTATGAGCAATGTTCTAAAAAGCATTAGGCGCTAGGCAGGCGGCTAGGTAAGGCCTGGGTGGGACTTAATCGGTAGAAAAAAATAGGCGGGCAAAGAGAGGTTAGCGGGGTTTTAGAACAATGCTAATGAGTGGGGAATGTTATTTTTTTTTTTTTTGGGGGGGGGGGGGGAGGGGATATTGCATAGAGAATCATGTTTTGCAACTTTTATCCGCAAACACATTGCTGTTGATTACAGCTACCTGATAGTAGCATGACATTCTTACAACAGCAATCACACACATTTGCAATCAATTGTTTGAACAAATTCAGTTCCAATCTTGTTCTGTACAATATATGTTAGATGGAATCCCATATTTGGCTTATAAAACATGTATAAAGAATCTGGATAATATTGTCCTGTTTCGAAAAAAAGAGTATATGAATCCACCTTTCAGACAACAAACCCACTTATACATTTCGTGATCTCAGCTAATACTACATGGGACGAAAGGGGTTGCCAACCGACTACACAGCCGGCTTTCACCTCTTACAAAAGCACCAACACCATACAAAAATAGTACATCCGAGGAGTAAATTCAAATACTACCCTTGAAGTTTGGACTAATTACAAAATACTCCAATTATCTTTTAGAATTACTAATACCCCATGACATATGTTTCTATATTAGAGGGTATATTCGTAAAACAATAAGAACCTCAAGGGAGAATTTGTAATTTTGAAAGATAATTGGAACTTTTTTTTTTGTAATTAGACTAAACTTCAAGAGTAGTTTTTGTAATTTAACCTACATCGGATTTCATAGACGTGACCAATATTGACAAAGTTTTATTCCAACAGACAAATAAGACTTAGTGCATGTTTGGGGAACACTTATGCAAAAGTCCATTTTCTAGTCCATCCAGAAAATGGACTTTTTAAATAAGCGACTTTTCAAAAAGCCTCTAGAATTTTCTAGAACTGATGTTTTGGAGAAGTGACTTATCCAAAGTTCCATTATAAATTAACCATCAATCATCAATTTTTATTGAAATGACCTTTCCATCTCAAAAATACTCCCAAACAAGCACTTATTCTTCAGAAAAATGAAAACAGAATACAGTTGAAGCAACACCGATGACACTTATTAAGGATACCCATTTATAAACCTAATCACAGAATCAAACTGTGGATCACCTTCAAGAATCGTTAACCGGCGTTTCAAACACTCGTTTTCGTCTTCAAGCTCAGCTTCCCTGTTTTTGCTCTCTTGAAGCTCTTTCCCGATCTTGATTTCCAACTCCTTTCGCTGCTGGAGTGATTGTTTCAGCTCAGTATTGATTCGTTCCAACTCCTTCATCGATTCCCTTGATCGTTTGCGCGCTCTTTTTCGGTTAAACCAGCTGGCAATTTGCTCCATATCCAGCCCTGTAACCCTAACCAGATCAATCTTCTTCTCTTTGGTCAAATGTTCAGACTCTTCGAATGCCAACTTGAGAGAATCAGTCTGAAACTTTTCAAAACGTTTAGCCATGACTCTTTAACAAAGCCTCTCATGTTTTTAGTATTTGTTCGCCTCTCCTCATAATTTATAGACACAAACATGGGAAAGAATATAAAAAAGGAACCTTAATCACTACAAAGCAGATGAAGACAGAAGTTGGACGAAAAAGACGAGGATGCATTTATGAAGGAATGAATACAACCATCTAAATAAGGACGAAATGTAAACATTTCTGTACTTTTGGGACAGTGATGTATATTTTTTTCTTTGGCTGGGCTTGTGTCACCATGAGTCAGCAATTGTACACGTAGGTCGAAATACACTGTGTGCCGGCAAATGTATAAACATGGAATAATAAAACAAAGACATGTCATTCATGTCAAATCTTGGTTTCCTCAACTTCCTGCCGAACGATATTCATCCATGTCAAGTGGACACCAATTCCATCGGTCCTTTCTAGGATTTTATCAAAATACCCTTCGATGGTGACTCTACCAATCTTATTAGTAATTTAAATAATGTTATTCATTTTAGTGATTTCTAGAACATTTATCTTTGGATTTCATGGATGGTAGCCATAAAATCCTTAAAGAACCAACTTTCCAGGCTCATCAATGATTTGATTAATTTAACTCGTACATATTTGAAATTAAACAAGGGTTAACAAATTGGTTACAGGTTTACTCAGTTGGATTGTCAGTACTAAGGTAAATGCTACAAAGTCCACCAATGTCTAAAACACACAGAACCATCATATAGCACTTGCTTCAATTTCTCCGTACCTTCAACGTGGTGAGGTTTCATCAATATTAGATTGACATCAGTCGTCTGGCAACGTGTTTACTCATGGAATGCTGGTTGCATCTCAAATTACAATAGGACACTCTTCTTCCTCAAAGACTTAGTAAACACTAGACAACTGCATCAGGCCATGCTTGGGTTTCCTGTTACATGGACCCAGGACCCATCATTTTCTTTCACATACTTCCAGCTTATTTTTTTTGGGTAAGGTGAGAATATATTAATACCCAAGTAAAAAAAAATACAGCAAAAAATACAATCAACACAAAGTTGGAACCGATATCCTACAACAACTCTAAAAACATCGGATCAACCCACAAAACAAGTTTCAAGCTACTTCAAATAACAAACCTCCCCTTCATATACAGAGACACTATTCAAGAAAATCATCTGTCAACATCCATTCTCTACATAGTCATCTATAATCTTGTGAAAAATGAATACGTTTGAGATTCATATTTCAACTTATTATTATTCATAGTTTCAGTGTCATAAGAACAATCAATCAATGGACTGTTTCAGAAGAGTAGTGCTCTAAATAAATACGGGAATCATATGACGAACATTTGCTTTGTACTAAAAAGCAACACTTATTTAAGTGCAGCATGTTTCTCTTATATTGGCTCTAAATTAACTAAAGGAATTATATGAAGTACATATATCTTCCACTAAATAGCAACACTACCCAAATATGGGTAATAAATTGTATTTCTTATTAATGTAGAAACCCGTCTAATTCACTTTTATGAATGTTTCTAAAAGTTGTCATCTTTCAAGTGAGCCAAGAGATTTGATAGTTGTCATCTTTTAGGCCATAATGTTAGAGACTACTAATTTAACTCTACACGGTACATCCCAGATTAATATTGCATAAAGGCTTCAATGGTGTATTTTAAATCTTTGTAAAAATGTAACTATATCCCACAATGTAAAAATGTAACTACATGGATTAACCTAATCGTAACTATATCCCCAGCATTTGGATATTTTCTGTACTTTGTTTTTTGTTCAAGACAATTGTCAAAACGCTAGTGTGCTGAAATCAATTAAGCACCCTATACATTATCATTGAGCTCATTGATTCGTCGCAGATATATCTATGTGACATTAACTAGGTGATTACAAACCTAACAATCTTACAGTATGGTGGCACTGGAATAAGTTTGTGAGGACACAGACCTACTCAACATGAAAAGTTCCTTACATATATATTAGAATGTGGCAAATGCGTACACCTGCCTTCTAACAATCTTACAGTATGGTGGCACTGGAATAAGTTTGTGAGGACACAGACCTACTCAACATGAAAAGTTCCTTACATATATATTATAATGTGGCAAATGCGTACACCTGCCTTCTCACTAGTGAAACAAACTTGTGGTCTAAATAAAATTATGAAACATTCATTCACACCGCAATCATTCCAAGCTGATGTTATCTGTATTATCTATCGAGACTACATGTATACATCAAAGGCATGTGACTTATAGACAGATTCCAGCTCTATAGTGTATACCATTTCCTCAATTTACAATGTGCACTACCAAACAAACACTTTTTACTGAATAATCCACAACAAAATCTAAACTTTGCGAGAACTCTGTAATAAAGCTACTTTACCGCCATTTCTGGATATTGGATTCTGGTGAGGCCAAAGGAAGAGGAAAATGAAAATGATCAAATGCTAAAGCACAAGTTACTGTGTGTAATCGAAAAACCAAACATATGATAAGCATCCACCAGAACAGAAATAAACATTAACACATGAAACAGTGTCAATTGAGAGTCCACATAGTGCACGACAACAAAGTACCAAGGCGTAAAATGCACAATATATTACCCAATTTCCTTGCAATAAAATAAAGAAATCCATAAAAGTGTTTACCATCGAGCTGCCAAAACCATATTGAAAATTAATGGTTGCCGATATCGGCAGAAATGAGACTCAGCCAGGACTGGATATGGAGTAAAATAATATCCACTTCTTAATTAAAAGCCAAAAGGATCAGAAATTTTCACTCCATTTCCAATCCCGGACAAACCTCTCCACCGTTTTCAGCATGAGCTCCTCATGGTACACACAGAACACGGAAATATGCAATTGGTTTAGAGAATGGCCGAGATAGAGAGGATTCTAGAAAATCGGATGCTATATAACATGCAGAATTCAGATTTATGGAGAAAATGGGGGATTTTGTCGTTGGTTCAGAGAATCTTTTGGGGAAGAATATTCTTGCTTAGGTATGCAGACAGAGACTGGTGCTGCACTTCTGGAATCCATTCAAGAATTGGTGGGCTCTGATGTTAGCATTTGACCAATTTTGTTTTGGGCTTGATGATGGAAGGCCAGTAAGTGGGCTCCAACAAGAAATAATATATATTTTTTTTTTACGACCCAGAGTATCTCCACACCAGTTGGGACATAGACCTCACACTTTCTTCGAACTATGAGATATCCGTCCTTCCCAAGAACATTCCCAGGAATGATCCTAATCTCTGAGGGAGAAGGAGCAAACCCCAACCACTCACTCTGCAGTAGTCAAGGTTTGAACCCAGGAAAATAATGCTTTATTTGTTAATTTTTTAGTACTTTAAGGAACTATAATTTTCAAAATATACATATATATTTATTTTTTTTGAAAACATACTTATATATCAATATATACAAAGAGATAATATTCTCAAAATATTAACATAGAATTTTCCCGCTCATTTTTCATTGCTATAAAAAACAATAAAAGTCTGGGAAAAAAAAGGGTAAAGAATATTTGTGATTTTTATCTGTTTCCAAATCTGTGTGTATAATGCATTAATTATTATTATATTTGTCTTTTTTTTTCTTTTCAAAATTTAAATAACTTTTTAAATTTTTTGATTAGTTTTTGACGTATAATCTATCATATTAATCATCTTTTTATGATGTTTAGTTTGACACCTGTATTGCATGAATAAAATAATAGATAAATGTTATAAATATTAATAAAAGATATATTTACTCAAAATTTTATTTTGTAGTGGGTTTAAAAATTACGCATTGAGATTTTTTTATTATTGTAATTTCTTATTTTTGGTAAATTGGGTTTTCACCCTCATCATAATTTGGTAAGTTCTAATTATTAATGTAAAAATTATTTTGACAACAACTTTTCTACTTTCTTAATTTACAAAAATAAAAATTTCTTAATTTCAGTAAATCGAATTTTCACATAATTCATACTTTTCTAATTTTAAAAAAATAATTTTATATTTTTATCCCAAAAGTAATGAAGATCACTGTATGAAAAATGATATGAATGCTTATATTTTTATAAATGATAAGTTTTTTTGGCATATTTTGAATCATAATTTAATACTTAACAATTTAATTTTCTTATTAACAAAAGCAATGATATTTATTTATTCTATTACTTATGTTTTATTTATTTGTTATTATCAAACAGTAATCTTCTATGTTATAAGATAGTTTCTCAAATAATAATGATTTGAGTAGAATAATATTTTTATTGACAGATCAAATGATACTTTGATTTTACTTATTAAATTAATGTATTTAGTAATTTATTGGTATAAATTCAACTATGTCTAAATTGATATAATATAATTTAGTTGTCGATTTTTTTAAGTAAACATATAATCTTTAAAGTTTTAGACAAGTCAACAAGTGTGTTTCAATAGGTGTATAAACTTTCTTCAAATGCATAATTAATTTTTCTTTAATTTTTTCCAAAATTTTAATATTGTTGGATAGTTAACATAATATTTTTTGAAAATATAATAAATTAATATAATAATAACAACAATAATTTAATAAATCATAATTTTTTTGTTCGGGTCAAGACGTGTCATCATGCAACCATTCACCACTTCAATGGACATGGCCGGGATGGGTCTCGAGATACCCGCCATGCCGTGCTCAATTACTATTCCTGTAATATATCAATTTTTTAATATCAATATTATAAAATAATTTACTATATTACAATCTGTGCATGGCACTGACGATATACTAATTCTTTTTTTATAAGAGAATGAACGAAATTCGGAAAACGAGAACGTGTATGAAAATTTCACTGGTTAAATAATGTAAGATATTTTTGTGACATATTTTCAACAGTAAATATTATGTTGTGGTCAGTGGGTGATATTTTCAACTTAGATGTCTTATTAATATTTGTTTTAGTGCAGGTAGTGGATTGATATAATCTAGATATGTTTGGAACTTTAGAAAATATTAACACCAAACAAGGCCTTACGGAAAAAGTTTCATAGCATTAGTGTATTATATAACTACTAGTGTTTAACCCGTGCGATGCACGAGATGTTATGTACTACATAAAATGTTATTTAAGAAAAGCACAATATATACATGTAATAAAAAACATGAAAATACATATATTACAAATTTTCAAAAACTTCTTTGTACACAACATTATTCGTTTGGCCGTCATTTGACGTATCATCGCCACAAACTAAGATTTTCAACCCTTTGGGATGGGTTACTCGTGAAACAGCAACATATAATTGACCGTGACTGAAAATCGGCTTTTTTAGGTAAATACCGACATGCGAGAGAGACTGCCCTTGGCTTTTGTTTATTGTCATGGCATATGAAACGATCAAAGGAAACCGTCTTCTCTGGAACTTGAAGGGAATTCTGAGATCAGACGGGATTAGCGTCATTCGCGGAATCAAAACTTTATGACCGACATTTGCTCCCGTGAGAATTTTACATTCAAGTACATGAGTGCTAAGCCTCGTAATGACCAACCTCGTACCATTGCATAACCCGATAGAATAATCTATGTTCCTCAGGAGCATTACAGGAGTACCAACCTTCAGATGCAGTTCGTGATTAGGAACGCCGGAATATCTTATACCGTTTAAGAATTCTGGTGTATGCAGATCATGCAAGAAGTCAACATTTGCATCTGATTTGTAAGTGCTATCAGAGCTCAAATACGTATGACCCTCAGATGAGTTCATGGAAGTCATATACTGATTAATAGACTCAACGATATCTAGGGTCGGTGCTAAGATAGCTCTGTCCTTCAAGTATGTCGGATCATCAGTGGCATCTTTAAACATTGGATAAGTGTTTTCGACAATAGTAGAAATTGGATCATCAGATGAGTGGAGCAAATTTTCTTCAGGAATATCAATAGTGGCACAACCATCATTCGTTCCTCCAATTGTTCCATCTCCAATGCTAGCGATCCATTCAGAAAATCTCTTCAAATCTTCATAATCATCAGTTTCACCCTGACTTTGAAGCCGCATGTTTTTCGTCAATCTAAGAACCTTGCAATCTTTCCATAAATACGATGAATTTATCGTGGCATTGACAATATCATGCCGGCTTCCCTTGGGTACAACCGGCAATATCTGTCAAAAGTCCCCACCAAACACGATTGTTTTACCTCCAAATGGAACATCAGGAGTATCCGGTAATGTGGCACTCATAATGTCTCGCATACTTTTCTCCACAGCTTGAAAGCAATACTTGTTCATCAGTGGATCTTCATCCCATATTATGAGTTTACAACGAACAATCAATTCGGCAAGCGGACTCCCCATTTTGATTTCGCATGTGGACGATTCATTTGGATTAATGGGTATTAAAAATCGAGAGTGTGCAGTCCTTCCGCCAGGTAATAAAAGAGCAGCTATCCCACTGGATGCCACATTCAGTACAATATGACCTTTAGATCTCAACCCCGAAGATAAAGCCCTCCACAAATATATTTTACCAGTGCCTCCGTATCCATACACAAAGAACATACAACCTCTATTAGATTGAACATCACTCATGATTTTAGAATACACGCCACGCTGTTCACCAGTCATGTTTGAAAGAAGATTATTGTGTTCGAGTGCCAGAGCCTTACGATCATAACGCAATTCATCGTATATCAATTTGTTTTTACTCATATCCATACTATCAACATCCGGAAACGACATTGTATCAAATTCACGCAAACTCCCACCACAACTGCGCAATAATTTTTCAATCTCGGAAAGTGCCAGGTTCTTGATTTGTTCCTCACTCAGCACGAGTTCTATTAAAAAAGAACAAAAATAAAAATCTGTAAGAATAAATAATTTAATATAAAAAATGTATTTTAAAAATGAATATATGAATTTCACACTCAAAGAATAATATCTAATATATAGTGATTGGATTAGTACCTTGATGTTGCATAAGGAGACGTCGTTTATATAGAATATCATCCGAGAGATATTCCCAACATTTTTCCCATACCACTTCTGGCATGTTTGCAATCTGATGATAACAATGATACAAATAAAATCCGAAGATTTTCTGCACTTGCCCATTGATTCGTTTCAGTGATGCCGTCAATGTACTCTCTATCATCTTCTAATAAGCCCAAAGCATAGCAAGCTTCGCGATAAGAAGAGTGTTGAACACCTTTAATCTTCTTATAATCGTTATGACATGTGGCACCACGGACAACATTTATCAGACATCTCAAATAATACATGTCACCACATCCGGGAGGCACGCGCGACACGCCCTCTATAGAATTTCCTGCCTTTCTCGGCGCCCACTTCCTAACGTTTGATTTCCATGTAAATTTCGTAGGAGCTTCTGCATAGATCAACTCTCTGGCTTCAGGGTAAATCTTGTTGGCTTCCATCCATGCCAAAAACATGCTTTCTCTAATGGTGCTTTTATTAATAACATCGTCTATCCTCATGTCATCATGAAAAATAACACTCTGCTCGTTCTCCAGATAGAAACTTAGCCTTTCAACCGAAGGGTATTTATACTGCATCTCGTATCCCAGTAATCTCCATGCTGCCTCACATGACGAAACATATCTACAATCGTAATACATGTTCACTTCGTCAACGGGTTTCCAGTGTCTTCATCGCTGTTGCTCTGATAGAATGATGCAGTCACACGATCATGACCCTTATTGACGTACTTGAATAAATACTTTATTGACCGTGACTGATTACACCATTCTACATTAAGGTGGGCCATGTACTTAAGTTATAATCGACGATTATGTGGTACAATGAATCTATTATCAAGAGGGACGCCATTTTTCTAAACAACTCTGCCATTATTTCTACGTCTATATATTGGGTAACCTTCTTCGTCGATGGAAGTAGCGTCAACAATTTTTTTTGGAAAATGCTTCGTACAACGACCATCAACCATGCACGGGGAACTTTTTCTTACATCGCCACACGGACCATGAACAATGAAATCTCTAACATCAGCATAATAACATGGATCATCCTCTTCATTCGGTATCTCAGCTGATATAATTTTATCTATATCTTCTGCAGTTGGGTACTTATCTTCTTTGGCCAAAAAGAGTAGAATATGAGCATGAGGTAATCCACGTTTTTGAAATCTATGGTGTATATTACTGTAAAGCACAAAATAAAGGGGGGAAAAACACATTAGAAACAAATATACATTAAAATATTATAATTAAAAGGAAAAATATTAAAATATTCAAGACCTGATACAACTTTCCCAAACATCTGATTATGACGAAGAACCTTGATAAGAGCGTCAAGTTTGACTTTGAAGATTCTACAAATAATATCTGGTCGATCCATAGGATTCAAATTTCTCTTCTCAAGAAAGCGAACAATCTCTGGCCATTTTGGATTTGATGTGAAAGTTATAAACAAATATGGATAACCGGCCCATCGGCATATAGCCATTGCATCTTGGTAGTTTTGTACCATGTATCTAGCACCTCCTGTAAAAGTCGAAGGTAAGATCACTCGTTTTCCTTGAGTACATGGATCAGTATCTCCACGAAACACAGCATCTGCGAGGCCCTTATAAATATCGCAACACAATTTCTTTTGATGCAAACGAATATATTTTAATCGAGCTGATTCAACCATTGTATAAGCATCAACAATAAATTGTTGAAACAATCTTCGTGATGACATGATTGTAGGAGGCTCGTTTTCCCTCTCATGCAACCGATATGAAAAAAATTCTCGAACGCTCACTGTTTTTCTTCCTCCCGTACTTGTAGTCTTCTTAAGGTCCGAAAATGGGATATCTTCTCTGAATCCGTCTTCACCGTAAGGTAGCAACAATGGATATTGCAATGCTAGGTAGGAAGCATTCAATTCATTAATGCGACGCAGCTGTCCGCTTCTTGTTTCAATCAAAATATCTCTGTCTCCCAAAGCTCCATCAAAATCACCAACAATCAAAGCCGCTACTTCAGAACATGAAGGCATGTTATATCTTCTAGCATTTGTGTTTCTTTTACCTATCAAACGCAATCTAACACCTGAATGACTATATTCTTGAATCTTTTCTCTCGCGATTTTGAATGATTTCACTAATACATTTTTTTCATCTAGCATCTTTTGTAGTCCAGTGACAATTTCTGCGTGAAGATTATTATTTTCACTTCCTTGTCTATAAAATAAAACACATCACAAATTAAAATTTTGAAAGATCCAAATACTAAAATATATCAATAAAAATTGACATTGATTAAAATTTATAAAGAAAATATACCTAACAGCATTTATTCTGTGTGATATTTTATTTTTCGTATCATATATGTGCAATTGTGCAAATTTAGGCGTTGAACCATCAGAAGACAATAAACTTCCAATTCGGTGATAGTTTTGACCATACATCCGAAAGATTGGAGGTCCAGACCCTTTGTTTATATCAGTGTCGATTTTTCCCCCCATTGACGTGAAACAAAACATACTATTGTACGATCGTATGTTTTCCTGAAAATGTTTACTTCTCTCACTTTCTCCAAATAATAATCTACTAAGCAAAATAGGTGGTTCTTTCAGAAGAGGAAGTTGAATAATCCCATGACTGCAGCACAAAGAGTATTTTGGATTTTTCGAATTCACGTGAGAGCGTATCCTTTCCTCGTACCAAAACATGGCTCCACAAAACTGACATCTATAAGTTGCATCACTAATATCCCAATACTCTGTAAACAAATTAAATTGCAACATTTTATTTTTGTAAAGAATAGCGCACATAAATTATATAATTAAATATACATGAAAATGAAAATAATTTGATATGAAAAGAATTAAACTCACCATGGTTTATTATTGTAATTGTCTCATTTTGTGAATTTGAAGCTGTGTTGGAATACATAATATTTTCACTCGTGCCAATATTATTCAAAACAATATTTGTCACTATTGAATCATCCATGGTGAGGTCAATTACCATTCCACTGTTAGAATTCTTTTGCGAAGATGTCGCTTGGGTATGACGATTGGACTTATCCAAATTTAGTATATTACTTGGAGATGTCAATATTTTGCTGGAACCTTTAGACATAAAATATTAATTTAAATGTATTAGATACAAAGTAAAAATAACATGTAATAATAGATATTATCCAACATGTTTTGTTTGTATATAATAACTGTACCATTTGTAATGTCGCTGAGTGGGGACCTGGAAATAGGATGAACAATCCGGCTCGATGAAAATTTAGAAACTTTTATTGAAGACATAGTTGGACTTGTACTCCCCGATATTCCCAAATATTCTATTCAAAAAAATTAACAACAATGTATACAAATGTAAATAAGATAAATTTTTTCTTATATGATACGAAGTGTTCTATAAATGTATAACAAAATATAGGTAAATATACCATTTGTTACATCACAAAGTGGAGAATTTGAAAAAGGATAAAGGATCCCCGCTCGACTCAAACCTCGAGAAACAACCTCGCGAAAGCTTTAAAGATCCATCCACAGATACTCTTCTATTCTCTCAAAATAAAAATATTCAATATATATATATATATATATAATTCCAATATAAAAATCTTATGCTAATCAATATTCTTCAAATTCAAAAGTATATAAATAATTCAGAAAAATAAATAATGATGCATTTTTTAAACATATTATATATTATATATTTTTAGAAAGAAATTTAATATATTACAGTAATATAGATTTTATAAATTTACTCTAACTGAAAAATAGCACAATTACAATATAATTAAAAAAATAAGTATTAATATAAAATTTGTTTATATTACAATAATAGCCCAAAAATCATAAGCCCACAAGTTAAATTCCAAGCCCAATTACAACATTTAAAATAAGGCCCAATTACACAATGATTTGGCCTAAAAATCTCAATATGCTGATGCCCAAATTATCAACAATTTTACACCTGTCCAGCACCCTTATTCCGATCGCGACACGTCATTGTAACGAACGGCCAGGATTTTTACGAAAACAAAAAAAATTGAAAAAATGTTCAGTTCAAAAGGTGGTAATCGGATAAGGAAACCCTAAAACCATTTCATTTTTTCATCCGCCGAACCCCCCCCCCCATTTGTCGTCTGCGCTGTTCAACATAGCGAAATCTTTCGATTTCTTTCTCCAACACTCGATACATAAAATATGTTTCATTCGCCATTTATTTTCGATTGGAGAAGTAACCTGGTCTGTTTTAGTTTGCCCACAAGATCGAGTTCGTGTTCTTTCGGGAATTTTTAATCTCTGGTGTTATTTCTCGAAGTCGTATTATTTTGTGTATGTTTTTTTTTGTTTGGAAAAAAAGATATCCACCCTTTTTTCACCGTATATAAATTTGTATATTTTCATGTATAATTTTTGTTTACATGTTTGTGGAAGTAATTTTTCATATCCCTTTAGATCTGCTGGTTTTATGAAAAGACTATATTATTTTCTGTAATAAAAAATAATATTATTTGCTCGGATCCAAAAGGCCACATGAATCTATATTTTTTACACAATTTTTTGTAATTCCTCAGATTTAAAAATTATTTTTCTCATAATATTCATATTTATGGCCTGTTAGAGACTCCAGATTGTAGGTCCCAAGGGGTGTAAGTGTAAGGTTTAGAAGGGGGGTTGAATAAACCTTACCAAATTTTCGATTTAGTCCTTTTAAATATTCGAGTTGATACTACATACAGTGTGTCCTTGATGGACATGATCAATTTAGTCACTCAAGAGAGTTAATCTCTCAAAGACTCAACTGAGCTGTTGATGGAATAACTCACCGTTGGCTCTAAATTAACTCGTCTGTGGTTTTGTTTTTCAGGAAGACTTAACACCCTTAAGTTTGATTAAGCAAGAATTTAGTGCTTGGTTTAGTACTTGTATTATCAAATGGATAGCAAATTTATCAAAGATATAAGCGAGTTAAAAATGCGGGAATTAAAATGCTTTGAAATATAAATGACACAAAGAAATTTTTATAGAGGTTCGAAGATGGGGTAATTCTTCTACTCCTCTCTTCTCCAACTCTGGAGGAATCCACTAGGTAAAGATCGGTTTACAAAGTGGTAATATCCGGATACAAGTCTTGATCACACAAATGACTTGATCCTTTGGGACTCATTCGAGACGCTTGATCACTCACCGGCTTCTCTTACGACTCGACTTCTTCACAGGCGGTTTGCCTTGCTACTACACTCACTTGCTCAAGCTCTTTGGATTTGATCACGAAGCCCTCCAAAAGCTTAAGACTTGGTTCGACCTTGAACCTTCCTACAATCCTTCGTGGAATGTAGACCCTTTTCTTCAAAAGTTTCCTCTTCAACCGATTGAAGTTATCTTTCCTTCACGGTGAGTGTTGGATTGATGTTCTTCGTAGTGTAGGCTTGAGGATTAATCTTGAATGATTTGAGAGTATTTACTGGTTACAATTTGATTGATTTCTTGAATGTTCGTGGTTCGGGTAACCTTCTCTCGTAGTCATTCCTCGGCCTTTTATAGTGATCTTTCAAAAATTTGCCCGTTGAAGAGATAGACTTATTTTTGAAAGTCACTTGCATCGTTGGCTTGTCTTGTTGCGATCCTTGGAATTGCCATTTCCTCGTATGAATTGTTCTTTCACCTTTTCGAGTTTTGACACGGTGTAGTGCTTCCCATTGTTCATTCCTTTTGCACGCTTCTCGGGATGAGCACTCGAGAAAAGGTGGTATGGAGATATTACTTGTTTAAGTAAATCTCTTGATTTACGTGCAACGGATCTTTTACGATTATCTCGACTTGATTGCATTTCCTTGCTTTCCCCGGGTGACTTAGAGTCGACTTCCAATCATGGATGACTCTTTTCCGTCACTTCAACTTGAGACTTGGCTTTTCTCGAGTTGACTTGATCGATACTCCACTTAGCCGCATCTCACCGCTTCTTGATAGAGTTCCGTCTACTCTTCTTTGCCATACTCACTGTCTCACAGTGAGTCTTCCTTCCAGTCTTGATTGTCTTCTTGCATGTTAGGGCGTGGCGACTTAACTCGGCTTGGCCGGCTCTAATCGTTACAATGCATTTTACAACAAGAATTGGGGTGCCAACTTTCTATTCTAAGTTTTACATGGCATTCATCAAAATCTAAACAATAAAATTCCTAACAATTTCCCCTTTTTGATGATGCCAAAACTTAAACCATTCAAAAATGCAAACAACAAAGATACATACTGAGATAGTGTATTGACATAGAATGTATGCGTTAAGAATCAATTCTTTTATTGATCATAACATTCTTGTTCTTTTACACAATGTTTTACAAGGTGTATCGAGCACATATTTGTCTTCACGAGAAAAATAAAGAATTTATAGCTTATTACGGAAGACTTACATTGTATGTATTTACATAATAAAATACACGAAGGGGTGGACAACAACATTTCATCTCCTTCGGCAACCTCTCCTTCTTTCATCTTGTTCAAGATCTTCTTCTCTTCTTCTCTTTTTTTCGTCGTCACCGCCTTCTTTTTTTCTTTTCATATGCCTTCCTGGCGACTTCATCTCTTCTTATTCTTTCTGTCTCTCCTCCCATAGCCGAGTTTGTCTCTTGTTTTCTTCTTCTAGTCTTTTTTACATACTCGGCGTTAGTTTTAGCCACTTGCAAATTTGCTACTTGGTCAAGCCTGCCCCCAAGTAGATCCCTCCTTTCTTTCCCCGGATCCACGTATTCAATGTTTTTGGGCGAGGGGCCTAGGTCCGGCTTCTTCCTCCACCACGCTTCTTCCTCTAAATATGACTTTTGCTCCTTTAACTTCCTTGAACTTTGACAAGTTTTTCTTATTTCTGTCATATGTCCGGAACAACCACTATCCATGTACCAGGTTCCTTGGCACTTAACGTTCCTTGAACTGCAATCAAGGAAATTAAGTTTTAGGTACCCATACTTGTGCGGGTCCCGAGGGGTTAGAATTATAAGATGATCCAATCAACTTATAGCCAAATGATTTGACTCTAAGGGGTTGCCATCTATCGATGCCATAATCATAATTAATCCTCGACAAATTGCTTGGGGATTCTAGGTTCATACAAATTTGTCTCTTTTGTCGTATAATCGCATATGTGTTTTAGCAATTGCCTTCCTTGGGTAATTGTGGTGTCTTTGAGTGTAGTGCCTAGGTGCATATGTGTGCTTTGATGAAAGCTCTTATACTTTTGGAATGGCCTTTCTTTGAGTTCTGGCCTTTGCCATTTGGGCTTATATTCCATAAGTCTATCTTTGATAGTTCACATTATTCCAATCAGCTTGGCTTGGATATTTTCTACCATTCCCATCATATGTATTTCTTTTATGGATTTTCCGGGGTTTTTGGTAGCTCGCTTCTTCTTTACTGAGTATTTTCTGTTTGGAGTTTCTTTGAGGACTCATGAATCTCTTCTCACTGCCCTTTCAAAGACACTCAATCAAGTTGTTTTCCTTTTCCTTTATAACCAAGGCCAGTTTGCTTGTTATTGTGCTTTGGAGTGAATGTGTGTGCAACATTTAGAGTTTTGGATTTTTCGGACTCTTCATGGCTTGAAGATCCTTTTTCCAAAATTACTTTTGAAGTTTGACATAGCACAGAGGAATTAAATCCTAAGCCTGTCTTTGTCTCCACATTCTCTTTGACTCATAATAAGATCATCCAATGATTTAGACGCCTTAGTGAATGAGGCAATAACATTCTTGAGGTCATTCTCCCTCTTTTCTATAGCAAGCAATTTCTGCTATTAATTTAGCATTTTCACCTTTAAACTTTCATTCTCATTAGTTGTTTGACTTAGAGTACTCGGCTCCTTAGTCGACTTTGAGTTTTGACTTTTAGTAGGCTGTTTTCCTCATTCAATAGTGTGTGTGAGGATTTAATGTGTTCAAAATCTTTCATCATTTTGCCTAATGAATCATAAAGATCGAGTGGGTGATGAAGTGTGTGTGTCACGATCACTATCACTAGTGTCCGAGTTTGATGAGTTAGATTGTACCTCATCTTCTTGGTCGGTTGATCTTGTTCTTTGGCCATCGGGCGGATCGGGGCTTCTTCTTTAGAGTCACTTGAGTAGTCACTTCACTTTGCTCTGAATCACTTGTCTCTCTTGACTTGGCTGTTTCAATGATCTCTGCACCATCATTGCCTTTTTCCTTTCTTGTCTTCTTTCTCTGAAGACCTTCCTTTCTTCTTCATCCCTGTATTTGTTGACTACAGGATATGGGCAATCAATGGCATAGTGACCTGGTTGTCTGATTCAGCATAGATATTCAACCTTTTGATCACTCTTTCCATTCTTGGATTGTCACCCTTTGATACTCAACTTTTTGATGCTCTGCTCTTTTGATTGCCCTATCTTCCCTTGTCTTGGAGGGAGCCGAGTGTCTTCTGGAGGATTCGCCCTTGCCTCTTTTGTAGTTCTTATTGAAGAACTTGTTAAACCTTTTAACCATCAAGGCTATTTCCTCTTGGTCAATGACTTCTTTGACCTCGGCTCTCTTCCCATCTTTGACAATTAGAGCAAATTGTTTTGGGTGCACATTGTCTCTTCCTGTCTTTTCTTCTCACTCAAACTCGTAGGCTTTGAGGTCCGAGAATAATTCATGGTTGGATGTCTTTGATAGGTCCATGGAATGTCTCGATGCCATGACCTTCATTTCCCATTCACCGGAAGACTTTTTAGGATCTTCATACACATTTCCTTCTGTATATTCCTTTCCAAGTGCGATGACTCATTTGTGATTTCGTGAACCGAGCATCCGTTGATCCAGGTTCTCTCCCGAGATCATTTTGAAGTTCTCAAATTTCTCGTACGACCCACCGATAATTTGTTTTCTTTGATTTGCTCACGAGCCTTCACAAATCAATGTCACTTGTCCCTGATTTCTTTAGCCGTTTTGCATGATTTGACTTTATTGAACATGGCTTTGTCCAAGGTTTTGTAAAGGATGTCCTTGGCTACATTGTCTAGGTTATATCTTTTTCTCGTCATCATTTGTCCACTCGGTTCTTGGTTTTCAACCATGACAGTCCAGGAACAACATCCTCTTCTCCTTCAAATCAGCTTCTTCTTCACATTGTGTTCACCTTTAAGATTTGCGAGAGCCCATCTTCTATCACTATCCACATCTCATCATGTAATCTTTGATAGATGAGCCTGCATATCACGAATTTTCCAATCATCAAATTCTTCAATTGTGAACATAGGGATGCGTGTCAAATTTGCTTCCATGATAATAACTTTTAATGATAAAAGGAGTTTTGAAAGTTTAAGTACTAAAGCGGACTTTGAAAAGTTTGGAGATCTAGTTCAAAACTGGTCGCGGAGGGTTCAATGAACCAACCGCTCCGATACCACTAGTAGTCCCAAGGGGTGTAAGTGTAAGGTTTAGAAGGGGTTGAATAAACCTTACCAAATTTTCGATTTAGTCCTTTTAAATATTCGAGTTGATACTACACAATTTGTGTCCTTGATGGACAATCAATTTAGTCACTCAAGAGAGTTAATCTCTCAACGAGACTCAATCGAGTGTTGGCTCTAAATTAACTCGTCGTGGTTTTGTTTTTCAGCGGAAGACTTAACACACATTAAGTTTGATTAAGCAAGAATTTAGTGCTTGGTTTAGTACTTGTATTATCAAATGGATAGCAAATTTATCAATTGAGATATAAGCGATTAAAAATGCGGGAATTAAAATCTTTGAAATGTAAATGACATGTGAAATTTTTATAGAGGTTCGAAGATGGGGTAATTCTTCTACTCATCTCTTCTCCAACTCCTGGAGGAATCCACTAGGTAAAGATCGGTTTACAAAGTGGTAACATCCCGGATACAAGTCTTGATCACACACGGTGACTTGATCCTTTGGGACTCGATCACGAGACGCCTTGATCACTCACCGGATTCTCTTACGACTCGGCTTCTTCACAGTAGGCGTTTGCCTTGCTACTACATCTCACTTGCTCAAGCTCTTTGGATTTGATCACGAAGCCCTCCAAAAGCTTAAGACTTGGTTCGACCTTGAACCTTCCTACAATCCTTCGTGGAATGTAGACCCTTTTCTTCAAAAGTTTCCTCTTCAACTGATTGAAGTTATATTTCCTTCACGGTGAGTGTTGGATTGATGTTCTTCGTAGTGTAGGCTTGAGGATTAATCTTGAATGATTTGAGAGTATTTAAGTTACAATTTGATTGATTTCTTGAATGTTCGTGGTTTAGGTAACCTTCTCTCGAGTCATTCCTCGGAGACTTTATAGTGATCTTTCAAAAATTTGCCCGTTGAAGAGATAGGTTTATTTTTGAAAGTCACTTGTAGTCGTTGGCTTGTCTTGTTGCGATCCTTGGAATTGCCATTTCCTCGTATGAATTGTTCTTTCACCTTTTGAGTTCGACACGGTGTAGTGCTTCCCATTGGTTCATTCCTTTTGCACGCTTCGGGACTGAGCACTCCGAGAAAGGTGGTATGGAGATATTACTTGTTTAAGTAAATCTCTTGATTTACGTAAACGGATCTTTTACGATTATCTCGACTTGACGCATTTCCTTGCTTTCCCCAGGTGACTTAGAGTCGACTTCCAATCATTGGATGACTCTTCTTCCACTTCAACTTGAGACTTGGCTTTTCTCGAGTTGACTTGATGATACTCCACTTAGCCGCATCTCACCGCTTTTCTTGATAGAGTTCCGTCTACTCTTCTTTGCCATACTCAAATGTCTCACACAGAAGTCTTCCTTCCGATCTTGATTGTCTTCTTGCATGTTAGGCGTGGCGACTTAACTCGGCTTTGCCACTCTAATTGTTACAATGCATTTTACAACAAGAATTGGGGTGCCAACTTTCTATTCTAAGTTTTACATGGTATTCATCAAAATCTAAACAATAAAATTCCTAACACAAATGTAATATTCAGACGAATTGTTTTTAAAAAAAATGCAATATTTTTGTTCTTCGAAGATATTCAGATTTTATGTGTTTGCATGTGTAAATGAACTTGCATTTGCTGTGGTGTTTTTATATATAGATTCATGTGGATGTATTTCTTATGAAATATCTTAATTTCTTTTTGACATCCAAAATAATTCTGAATTGTTGTGTTTGTGGAAATTTTCATCTGTATAAGGGTAAGTAGTATCACGTTTTCTTTAATTCCTCAGATCTAAAAACTATTTGCTTCTCACAATATTCATATGTATGGCCTGTTAGGGACTCTTGATGTAGTTTTTAGACGAATTTTTTTTTTAAAAATGCAATATTTTTGTTCTTCGAAGATACTCAAATTTTGTGTGTTTGCATGTGTATATCAACTTGTTTTTGATGATGTGTTTTTAATATATAGATTCATGTGGAAGAATTTGTTCATGTCACACTAATCCCTGGTTATTTGGAATATTTGTTTGATTTTCTCACAGGAAACTAATTTTAATGTTTGATACATATCTTTGGAAAATTTTCATATGTATAATATGGATACAACAACATTCAAAATTTATTTTGTATATTTATAAGTTTTCAAAGTTTAAAATTCAATATTACTGATTTGTTACAGTTATGCATTCTAATTTTGGGTTTCAGTTCCATATAAAAAGGACACCAAGCCAAAAAGGCACTTGACTTTGCACCTCTTGAGTGCAGTGGAATCATGTTCCTGCTTGTGGCCTTTTGAATGATGATGTTATTTTATTTTCTGTTATTGATGTAATCACCTCGTTCAAATTACTTTCTAGTAAGATTGATGCAATACTCCAAAATAAATTTTTTTTATTATTATGTTTTACTGATATTTTTTCTTATATATAACACGGAGAATACATCAACCCCGGACCTCTGTTCATCTTCAAATCTATAAATTTTCTATATCAAGTATATGGGAATTCTATAAATTTTCTATTTCAGGTATATGAGATTTACTGAAAAATTACACAGAATGAATTAGTATTTTTAATTCATTATTAGTTATTATTATCTACTCGTTCTGCTAGAAAATATTGCAGATATTTTTGTTAAATTGCAGGTGATAATGGAAATGAAGAATCTAATGATGATTATTGGTACATAGGTAGATATCTACCCACATGGATAACACAAAAACACACGAACACAAAAAATTGCAATATTTTGTTCCGGAGATGAAGTTTTCTTCAGATAAATATACTAACTGCAGTTTCTTTTTTCAGGTTATACATCAATATCTTTAGTCGAGCAAATAATTATACACAGATAAGTTTATTATGTAGCAAACAATTATTTAAATATTCTGTAAATTAAACCGGTGACATATGATTTATAAATAACAATATATTTTCAATGACTAACGACAATTATATGATGTGAATCAGATTTTATGAAAGCAGGATGCACTCAGAAGAACAAACACGGAGTGACAAATTTACTAAACAGATAAGTTATCCAACTCACACTAAATATGATAAAAACATTTTTCACAATTACTCCATGGATAAGTATTAAAATATAATGGATTTTCACAATTACTCCATGGATAAGTATTAAAACATAATGGATTTTCTAAATAAAAATCAACTTACCGTCTTCAATATCTCCATCCCTTGTACGTTTATTGCCCAAAAACTGTACTTCGTCAGCTGCTTCATGATTTTCCAAGTTTTGTAATTTATGTACCGTGATTCAAATCCGTGTGAATTCCGAAGTCAGTGTTTTTTGATTTCGTTTTTTGTTGTTCTTTGTCTATTTTATGTTTCAAAAATTTTCTAGTGTTACAATGATCTTAGATATTTATATACCGGTAATAAAGTATGAGATGCATGGTAAGATTATTTTATATGGATAGTGTATCAATCAATTTTCTTGTATATAAAGATAAAGATTTTACTATATATAAAGATAATTCGAATCTTACTATATGGAAACCATATTTTAAAATTTCTGGAGTCTAAAGATTATGATAAAATTTGAATATACCAAATTTTAATACGTAGGCACAGTTTTTAAAATCTATCCTATACAGACTTGGATATTATATAATCTGTTCAAATTATATCTCGATAATTTTATCATCTATATATATATATGATATTTATTGACATACATCCTTTAATATATAACAATAATTTATAATTTACACATTATGTACATAAATATGATAAAATTTATGCTTTTAATAAGTCAAACGAATCTGAAACATTTCTTTCCATGTATTTTAAATATAAATATATATATATATATATATATATATATATAAATACAATATGTAATTGTTTCTGGTTCAATCAAATGCATGGTTTACAGTAATGATAATAATAGTTTGTAGTAGTTTTGTTAAACTATGATTAAATTTGTTGCTATGATAATTTTTTTGTTCTTCGTGGATGCAAGCCAGCTCTTTGTTGGATACACTATTATATACATGTATTGTGCTATATCATAAAATTTTCAATCACTATTATTTCATTTGAGCTCTTGGTGGATGCAAGATGGTGGGTAACTTGTGTTTATTTATACTTGATTTGTGATGTATGATGAGTTTTATGCAGTGATTGTGCTGAGTTTTACACAGTGATTCTGATGAGTTTTATGATTCTGTACTTAAATTTTATGTTTAAGTTCAATATAAAGAGGGCACCAAGCAAAAAAGGCACTTGACCCTGCACCTCTTGAGTGCAGTGGAATCCTGTTCCTGTTGGTGGCCTTCTGCATGATTTTTTTATTTTATTTTTTGTCATTGTAATAAGTGACTCTTGGACAAATTACTTTCTAGTAGGATTCATGTACACTCCATAATAATGGTCCATGAAACTGATTTTATTACTTTGTAAAATTATAATTTGATGACCTCAACAAAATTTAATAAGACAACATAAATGATTCATTATTCACAGAAAAAATGATAGTATACATGAATCATAAAATCAACGGAAACAATCGAGATGACTATCCTAGAGTATCTAATCTAATAAAATTACTAAGAAAAAAAATTATTATCTAATCGTGATTGGTCCTCATCATTAAGGTTGATGATCTCTTGAAAATGATACTCCTTTTTGACTCTTCATTGGAGTAATTTTGTTACTTCGCCTTCGAAATGGATATTTATCCTCTTAAAAGCTTAAAATTGTACTCCTGAAAAAAAGAAGTTAAACAAATTATAACATATGAATTCTCTAATTATATATCAGGATTATAATTCCAAGAAAAATGTACATCTAAAACTTACTTTTCCATTGAAGCAGACTGAAACAAAACACAATCCAAATTGAATGAAATAATATAATATTCCAACCACTAACTACCCAATAAACAAAATATAAGATGCAAGCCTAAATTATCTTAAGCACAAAATATCCAGGAAAATACCAAAACATATTCTGAAAATTAAATAATAATAAATTGTCCAAATCCAAAAATATTCCTCTCAGAAAATCAGATGAAGAAATAATAGAAAAACATCAGTTCAAATACGAAAATTTCAAAAACATTCCTAAGCAAAACTTCCAAAGTGTTTTAACCAACTGCTCCTTCCAAAAACAATTCTCCCAGCAATAGGGATAGAAACCAAATAATGGAAAATACTATTTGTTCTCCTCGTCCTCTACTTTGATATCTTTCTTAGGCTTCCAAGCTTTGGAATTTGATTCTTCAAACAGTGGCCTTTTGAGGGAAGAACTTTCACCAACTGGTTCCTTTTCCGCTTTGGGCTTATTAGGCGTACTCACTTCATCTTCAGAAGAAGAATACTGCAGTAAACAATTGAATATTAAATAAAAAAACTTCATTTCTTTGTGGTTCAAAATCAAAAATAGAGAATTCATACCTTATCACCAACATCTTCCTCTCCTTGAAGTTTAGATAGGAAATCAGATTCCTTAAATTAAAAAATGTATCAGCAATGAGAATACAAATTTAAAGTATGAAGAAATTTATTTCTTGAAATTTTTACTATCTGGCTTTGTATGAAGAAACTGGCATATTTCTTAAGTAAATTAGCATCTGTGGTCAACCTCATCACAGAAAATGCGTCAGTAAAATATTTCACTTGGTTAGCCTTAACTTGAACCTTGAAAAGTACTTTTCGGTCCACCAAAGAGGCCAATTCATTTGGTAAATCCTCCCATCCTTCTTTCTGTTTGGAAGACGTGAAATATTTATACAGTTTAATGCATTTATATTTAAAGATTATATAGAATGTAATAATTAAATATACATCTATCAACTCATTATTTAGCTCAGAACATGATTTTCCAATCAAGGTCTCACAGTCCCTATCCCAACACAATAGTTGCGCGTTTGCACTGTTATCACCAACCTCAAATTGCATTCTATACCTTCAAGTGAGAATTCAGAAAAATATTAATATTGTTTTTATTATATAAATGAAGAAACATAAAAATATTTTACCTAAAATTTCCTGTCTGAGAAAATTTATCGCAATGTTCACAATAGAACTTGTCACCCGTTCTAGTGATCTTTCTGGGACATCTCTTGCATGACAAATACCACCAATCTCCAATAATGGAGAAAATTGTAGCATTGACCCAAAAACTCCCAACCTATATTTTAAATGATTAATCAATTTAAATCAATAAAATTAGAAGTAAACAAAAATTTACAACTTATATTGAATTACCTCTTCATTTTCAAACAATTGATCAATCATACGAAAAGGGGATCGCCCGGCCAAATCCTCGCAATAGTCATGTATCTTTGGAAAAGATACGTGACTAATAGAATGCTCAGGTTTGTTGCTATTCACAATCCTAGCAAAACAAAAAATAAATGAACAATGTAATTCACCATTATTGTTGTGATAATATATAAGAAAAACTAAATTAATTAGAGAAAAAAAATAATAAAATCAAACCTTGTCCTAAAGTTCTCAATCTCTTGAAATTTTTACTACCTGGCTTTGTATGAAGAAACTAGCATATTTCTTAAGTAAATTAGCATCCGTGGTCAACCTCATCACATAAAATGCGTCAGTAAAATATTTCACTTGGTTAGCCTTAACTTGAACCTTGAAAAGTACTTTTCGGTGCACCAAAGAGGCCAATTCATCTGGTAAATCCTCCCATCCTTCTTTCTGTTTGGAAGACGTGAAATATTTATACAGTTTAATGCATTTATATTTAAAGATTATATAGAATGTAATAATTAAAATATACCTCTATCAACTCATTATTTAGCTCAGAACATGATTTTCCAATCAAGGTCTCACAGTCCCTATCCCAACACAATAGTTGCGCGTTTGCACTGTTATCACCAACCTCAAATTGCATTCTATACCTTCAAGTGAGAATTTAGAAAAATGTTAATATTGTTTTTATTATATAAATGAAGAAAAATAAAAATATTTTACCTAAAATTTCCTGTCTGAGAAAATTTATCACAATGTTCACAATACAACTTGTCACCCGTTCTAGTGATCTTCCTGGGACATCTCTTGCATGACAAATACCACCAATCTCCAATAATGGAGAAAATTGTAGCATTGACCCAAAAACTCCCAACCTATATTTTAAATGATTAATCAATTTAAATCAATAAATTAGAAGTAAACAAAAATTTACAACTTCTATTGAATTACCTCTTCATTTTCAAACAATTGATCAATCATACAAAAAGAGGGCTGGCCCGAAGCCAAATCCTCAACAATAGTCATGTATGCTGGAAAAGATACGTGACTAATAGAATGCTCAGGTTTGTTGCTATTCACAATCCTAGCAAAACAAAAAATAAATGAACAAAGTAATTCACCATTATTGTTGTGATAATATATAAGAAAGACTAAATTAATTAGAGAAAAAAAATTAAAAATTCAAACCTTGTCCTAAAGTTCTCAATCTCTGAAATTTTTACTACCTGGCTTTGTATGAAGAAACTGGCATATTTCTTAAGTAAATTAGCATCTGTGGTCAACCTCATCACAGAAAATGCGTCAGTAAAATATTTCACTTGGTTAGCCTTAACTTGAACCTTGAAAAGTACTTTTCGGTCCACCAAAGAGGCCAATTCATCTGGTAAATCCTCCCATCCTTCTTTCTGTTTGGAAGACGTGAAATATTTATACAGTTTAATGCATTTATATTTAAAGATTATATAGAATGTAATAATTAAAATATACCTCTATCAACTCATTATTTAGCTCAGAACAAGATTTACCAATCAAGGTCTCACAGTCCCTATCCCAACACAATAGTTGCGCGTTTGCACTGTTATCACCAACCTCAAATTGCATTCTATCCTTCAAGTGAGAATTCAGAAAAATGTTAATATTGTTTTTATTATATAAATGAAGAAACATAAAAATATATAACCTAAAATTTCCTGTGTGAGAAAATATTCGCAATGTTCACAATAGAACTTGTCACCCGTTCTAGTGATCTTCCTGGGACATCTCTTGCATGCAAAATACCACCAATCTCCAATAATGGAGAAAATTGTAGCATTGACCCAAAAACACCCAACCTATATTTTAAATGATTAATCAATTTAAATCAATAAAATTAGAAGTAAACAAAATTTACAACTTATATTGAATTACCTCTTCATTTTCAAACAATTGATCAATCATACGAAAAGGGGATCGCCCGGCCAAATCCTCGGAATAGTCATGTATCTTTGGAAAAGATACGTGACTAATAGAATGCTCGGAGTTTGTTGCTATTCACAATCCTAGCAAAACAAAAAATAAATGAACAATGTAATTCACTATTATTGTTGTGTTAATATATAAGAAAGACTAAATTAATTAGAGAAAACAAAAATTAAAAATTCAAACCTTGTCCTAAAGTTCTCAATCTCTTGAAATTTTTACTACCTTTGTGTATGAAGAAACGGCATATTTCTTAAGTAAATTAGCATCTCTGGGGTCAACCTCATCACGTAAAATGCGTCGATGAAAATATTTCACTTGGTTAGCCTTAACTTGAACCTTGAAAAGTACTTTTGGTCCACCAAAGAGGCCAATTCATCTGGTAAATCCTCCCATCCTTCTTTCTGTTTGGAAGACGTGAAATATTTATACAGTTTAATGCATTTATATTTAAAGATTATATAGAATGTAATAATTAAAATATACCTCTATCAACTCATTATTTAGCTCGAACAAGATTTACCAATCAAGGTCTCACAAATCCCTATCCCAACACAATAGTTGCGCGTTTGCCGTTATCACCAACCTCAAATTGCATTCTATCCTTCAAGTGAGAATTCGAAAAAATGTTAATATTGTTTTTATTATATAAATGAAGAAACATAAAAATATTTTACCTAAAATTTCCTGTGTGAGAAAATATTCGCAATGTTCACAATAGAACTTGTCACCCGTTCTAGTGATCTTCCTGGGACATCTCTTGCATGCAAAATACCACCAATCTCCAATAATGGAGAAAATTGTAGCATTGACCCAAAAACACCCAACCTATATTTTAAATGATTAATCAATTTAAATCAATAAAATTAGAAGTAAACAAAATTTACAACTTATATTGAATTACCTCTTCATTTTCAAACAATTGATCAATCATACGAAAAGGGGGATCGCCCGGCGAAATCCTCGGAATAGTCATGTATCTTTGGAAAAGATACGTGACTAATAGAATGCTCAGGTTTGTTGCTATTCACAATCCTAGCAAAACAAAAAATAAATGAACAATGTAATTCACTATTATTGTTGTGTTAATATATAAGAAAGACTAAATTAATTAGAGAAAACAAAAATTAAAAATTCAAACCTTGTCCTAAAGTTCTCAATCTCTTGAAATTTTTACTACCTGGCTTTGTATGAAGAAACTGGCATATTTCTTAAGTAAATTAGCATCTGTGGTCAACCTCATCACAGAAAATGCGTCAGTAAAATATTTCACTTGGTTAGCCTTAACTTGAACCTTGAAAAGTACTTTTTGGTCCACCAAAGAGGCCAATTCATCTGGTAAATCCTCCCATCCTTCTTTCTGTTTGGAAGACGTGAAATATTTATACAGTTTAATGCATTTATATTTAAAGATTATATAGAATGTAATAATTAAAATATACCTCTATCAACTCATTATTTAGCTCAGAACATGATTTTCCAATCAAGGTCTCACAGTCCCTATCCCAACACAATAGTTGCGGCGTTTTTTGCCTTTGTTATCACCAACGTCAAATTGCATTCTATACCTCGTTTTAAGCCCGTTTTTCGTGAAATTTGGATTAAAGATCCAGAATATTAGTTAAAATAATTTCATATGATTTTTGGGACAATATCTGTCCAAATTTTGAAAATTTTCAGTTTTAGCCTCTTAAGGTTTGGAAAATTACATTTAGTGTTCTAAATTTCATATATTCGCATTTGCTTGACCCGGAGGTAGGGGTGTGCATGGTACGGGATGGTTCGGAGATTTGGAAATCTCCAGAACCGTCTCGAAGTTCGGAGATTCTGAAAATAAATCTCGAAACAAACCATAGAAAAAAATCTCCGTCCCGAACCGTACCGAAAGTTTGAGAGGGTTCGGCCGAGATTCTGGTCTTCTAATGGGGCGGGACGGTGCGGTTCGGTTCGGACGGAGATTCGGAGATTAGCTATAAATAAAACATACAAATTTGGAAAAAAAAAAAAAAAAAAGAAAATCAATATAAAAATCAACAAACGGATATACTTATAGAGTTCTAGTCTCTTTTTAGCGTGGTCTCAAAATAAAAACTAAAACTATAATATGTAACACATTCCAAATTCTAAACTTAATAACATCTATAATATAATAATAGTCTATTATTTAGGCAATTGTACTTCTATTTACATTGAACATATATAATTAACTAATAATTTTTATAAATTAAGATGAAATAAAAACTTTTATAAATTTATAATCTCGATGTCTCATACTTAACAACTTAACATAATCAATAAAATTATATTTAAAATTTATGTGGTGTGGTAAAACAATTAAAATATGGTCTTTTTTATATTGTTATAATATGGTACTATTACATGTTTCTCTTTTAAATTCTACTAATCATTTAACTAATTTCAATTTCAAATGATTTACTCTATTATTTATATCAAAGTTTTTTAAAATTCATAATAGTTGTAGTATTATGGTTTTTGCAGAAATATGCTTTATATTCAATTTAATTTCAAATAGATTGTAGTTAATTCAATATCAAAATAAAAACAACATAGAAATAATGTATATGTATTTTTATAAAATCTTTAAAATTGGTTCTAGCTTCGGGTCCTCGGTTCGGAGTGGTTAGGTACGGTTCTCGGTACAGGTATTTGAAAAATCTCCAGAACCGTACCATAAATATTTTCGGTACGGTACGGTTCGGGGAAAGTCAAAAAGTCAACGGATATTCTCGGTTCGGAGATCTTTCAGTCCGGATATCGGTTCGATTTCGGTAATCTCCAAGTCTCGTGCACATCCCTACTCGGAGGGTCTCAATTATTATTTATCACTTATTCAGTATATTTACAGTAAACAAAGTTCAAATTTTTGAAATTTTCCAGAAGGTTCCCATAGTTTTTGGTTTTATCATTTTTGGCTCTACATTATGCCTTATTTTCAAAAATTTTTGGTCCCTTTTTTGGTCCCTTTTCTTCCTTTTTTTTCCTTAAATTTTCGCTCCCCTGACTTAGAAATAGAGAAGTTTTTGTTTCTTGTTTTTTTTTTTTGGAGGAATGTGACTAAGTGTTGGGTGGAGTTAGTAGAGTGAAATGAGGGTTAGATGAGTTAAATGACAAAATGAGAAGCTTTCTTCTCTCTTGGCCATAATAACCGTGCACTCTACACACACATACACAATATTTTTGTTTTTTTGGTTTTTTGTCTTGTTTGTTTGTTGTTTTGCACTTTATTGGTTGATGTGTGATGTCTTGCATGCTTGTCTCGTTTTTTTGTGGGCTATGTTGGCATGGACATGGGAAGACTTGCAATTAAAGTGAATAAGACAAGGGGAAAAAGACAAGGTAAGGGGTATGTTTGAGTAAAAATGACAAGAAGAAAAAGGCAAGAAGGAAAAGACAAAAGGAATAAGACATGGCTTGTTTCTTCCACTCTTATACAAGTCTATTTCCATCTTACAACTAGTTCTTATATATATAAGTCAATTCCCATATAGTAAATCATATCACACTTATGTAATTAATCATCTATTTATAAGGTGTCTAGTAATTCCCAAGTAGTATCATCAATTATAATCTAAGGTATTAAATAAAATTAGAACCAATAATGCGAGTCAATATATATCAATCAAATAATTAATTAAATTATAAAAATTATTTCGAGATATATAAATATAATTTTCAAAATTTATAAATTATTTAAATAAATATTATGCTACAAGAAAATAATTAGTTGTTAAGAGAAAAATCCAACCGGTTAATATATTAAATTAGTAGTAGATGGTTTTAATAGATCATAAAATGAAATAGTTTGTTTGTAAAGCATAAAATTATTTTCCAATAAAATAGGTTCAAATGCTACTTTAATTTATGCAAAGAATTTCAAAAATCATAATAAATTTTTGTTAACTCGAGATAATAAATTTGGAGTAAAATATTGAATTTATGGATATTTCAAAATCTCAAAAATTAATACGTAGTTTCTTTTTTTAAAAATATTATTTTGATTGATTGAGCAATAGTAGCTTTATGAAAAATGACTAAATATAAGTATCGTCGTCATTAAAAAAAGAATATGGCGACAAGAGCTTTATTTTTTAAATACTAAAGAATGAATTTTAAATAGCATTTTACCGAATCAAGTTGTAAGGAAAATGATAATAGTCGTCAAATTTAAGTAATCACATAAATCAATTGCATTGTCACGTAAATAGGTAATAAATTAAGTAACGTTAATATTGATAACATATCGTATTATGTAAAATAAATAGTGAATATAAGAATCATTAACTGGAACACAAAAATAATATATCGGGAAATATATGTGGATCGTGTCATCTATGGTATAAAAATCTGGGCCTCACATCCTCCCCTCCTTAAAGGAATTTCGTCCCCAAATTCTCTTCTGGAATAATTCCTTTCAATTCAAAACGAGATTCATACTTAGTGTATGTATTAATGCAGGATTATCTAATCTCAATATAAAAACTTATGCGGCCTAGAGGCGCTCATTTCGATCCAAGTTCGCATCGGCCAACTTCAAATGATTTCCAAATTATCATTTTTTTGAAGTAGTATCACTAAGCATCTAGATCCCATAACACATCACATAGTCAAATCAGATACTAACAAATGATAATCTATATCCTTCAAGTCTCGTCATATCGGGGCATTATAACTTTCAGATCAACGATTCGTAAATCACCTAATGTCCCAATTGAAAAATATTCGGATATTTTAACACTATGGCAATCCAAATTAGTTTAAATAGTGTCCAAGATTCAACTTAGGTCATCTAATAGTGGTAACCCAATCCAAGGCAGAAGATCCTATCCTGGTTCAGCTCGGTGTAAGTTCCTTCTTACAAACCGAGCTCTGATACCACAACTGTCACGCCCCAAAATAGGAGCCGCAACACAGGCAGTCGAACTTATGTCGGGTTACAAGCTGGCCTATTTATTCATTAATATAATCCAAACATAAATAGCAATTCCCAAAATATGTAAAGATATTAAAATAAACTAAGTCTGGTACAGTAGCAACATAATCAGAAAAAAATCAAAATTACAATCCATGACACAATCATACTTTCTACAGGTCCTATGCCCGTCTATTACAAGAAAATTTCTAAATCTTGTCCATTCATAATGAAACCAAAAACGAAAGTCATTCGTCTTAATAGTCTAGTATAATATAGGGCTAGTCAGTAGCTTCAACATCTTCGCCGCAGTCTTCCTTTGGCAAAGCCTCATCCTCTGGTTGGAAAGAAAATAGGTGGGTGTGAGACAAAAATTCTCAGTGGGTGTGGTGAATGTGTGCAAGCGGGGCTTATAATTTATGCAGTAAAATCGATTCATGAGTTTTGATGCAAGAAACATGCAAGGACATTCTCTTATACTTGATAGTTTTATTAGTATTAGTTAACAGTCAGTCCGTCAATTGAGATCAGTTGGTTGCGTATGAAAGTGTGACGCCAACCCAGTCAGTCCGTCAATTCATATCAGTTGGTTGCGCACGAAAGTATGATGCCAACCCAGATAGTCCGTCAGCTCATATCAATTGGTTGCGCACAAAAGTGTGACGCCAACCCAGACCACCTTATACGACAAAGAAGTGTTGATCAAACATCATATCCCCAAACAGTACACCTTATCCCTCCTGTCGATAAGATTGTAGCCGCTATCGCAGTTGGCACGACGTCTTCACAGTGGAGCCAGCTAAGCTTGAAGAACGTTATAATCATGATTATACCCAAAATCCTTTAACCTAATCACCCGCCAGATTCTCCTATCCAGCTCGAGGTTGGGAGTTGGACGATGGAGGCCGGCATGAGACTGTAGCTAAGCTACCCATCCCATATGCGACTTATCCATTCCACAAATCCGTCAATTCATATCAGTTGGTTGCGCCGCGAAAGTGTGACGCCAACCTGATCGATCGATCGAGGGGCCGGTGCGTTCATAGACTCGCGCATCAATATTGATCGAACAATTGACCGCGACATAGATCTTTGGAGGGGTAATCTAGCCAGTTTTATTCATTGATTTAGTGTATTATGCTGAAGTTCTTAATAAGGTTCAACTTATGCGGGCGAGGAAGTCACCTTATTATTGGTACAAATAATCGGTATGAAAATCCCGAATAAGTTCGGATAATAATTTTAAAATAGAAATTTTAATTAAATAAAATATTTTAATGTTTCATGAATAAACTGAAATTAGAAAATAAAATAATTTCCTATGACCTTGGTAAATTTTATTGTAAAATAAAACATTTTAATTAAAAAGGAAAATTTATGTCGGGTTTTAAAATTCCATAAGTTGTGATCCCGGAATCAGAAAAAGGGAAGGTCAGTCTCTAATTTTTCTAACAATTCTAAGGAATCATATTTTCTGGAGGGTCAGATTTTCAAAATTTGCAGATCAGTCCCAAAATTTTCCCAATTTTGTATTTTTGACCTAATACTTTGAAAATGGATATCTTTTAAATCGGAAAGGGAATTAACGAGATTCCAAGTCTAAAAATTCCTTTAGGGCAGTGTATAACTGGGGGTAAAATCAGTTTTAAGAAATTCTCCATTTAAGTATCAAAATCTTGAAAAACTTCATTTTAGCCCCAATTTCATTCCGTTAAGGGCTCGTTTCAAGCCCATTTTTCATGAAATTTGTACTAAAGGTCCAGAATATTAGTTAAAATAATTTCATATAATATTTGGGACAATATCTTTACAAATTTTGAAAAGTTTCAGTTTTAGCCTCTTAAGGTTTGGAAAATTACATTTTAGTGTATCAAATTTTCGCATTTGCTTGACCCGGAAGGTCTCAATTATTATTTATAACTTATTCAGTATATTTACAGTAAACAATGTTCAAAATTTCGAAATTTTCAAAAAGGTTCCCACAATTTTTGGTTTTATCACTTTTGGCCCTACATTTTGCCTTATTTGCAAAAATAGTCCAAACTCGATTTTGTTCACAATTTCATATGTCCAGAATACTTATATAATATATAAAATATATTTCTCATATTCTCAGTTATTTTGAATATATATAAAAAGAAAGCCTAAAAGCATACAAAAGCTAATTTGTTTTCTAACCAAAATCATTTTTAACATAAGTTCACATACACATATATTTTGTTACTCGAAATTTTCCCAAAATTAAAACTATATTTTGTTTTTCCAGAAATATAAAAAAATATAAACACATGTATTCATGCCATTTCATGCAAAAGTCATGAGTTTTTAGAAATATTTTACCCACCTCTAGTCTCTTAGTTGTTAGTTGGTCTAGGTAGCTTCTCCTCCTTAGAATACCTCCTTGAAGTCCCAAGCTTTCTTAGGGCAACCCCTAATTGGAAGTTTTGGTGTCAAGAAAATAAAAGAAAAATAAAAAAGAGAAAGGAATAAGGAAGAGTGTTGTTAAAGATCTTTACCTTATGTCTTGCTTCTTGAAAGCCTTTCTAAATCACAAGTTGAAGCTCTCTTCCACCTTAAAATTTTCAGTCCCTTTCTTCCCTTTTTTTTTCCTTAAATTTTCGCCCCCCTTGGCTTAGAAATGGAGAAGTTTTTGTTTCTTGTTTTTTTTTTTTTGGAGGAATGTGACTAAGTGTTGGGTGGAGTTAGGAGAGTGAAATAAGGGTGAGATGAGTTAAATGACAAAATGAGAAGTTTTCTTCTCTCTTGGCCATAATAACCGTGCACTCTACACACACATACACAATATTTTTGTTTTTTTTTGTGTTTTGTCTTGTTTGTTTGTTGTTTTGCACTTTATTGGTTGATGTGTGATGTCTTGCATGCTTGTCTCGTTTTTTTGTGGGCTATGTTGGCATGGACATGGGAAGACTTGCAATTAAAGTGAATAAGACAAGGGGAAAAAGACAAGGTAAGGGGGTATGTTTGAGTAAAAATGACAAGAAGAAAAAGCGAAAAGGAAAAGACAAAAGGAATAAGACATGGCTTGTTTCTTCCACTCTTATACAAGTCTATTTCCATCTTACAACTAGTTCTTATATATATAAGTCAATTCCCATATAGTAAATCATATCACACTTATGTAATTAATCATCTATTTATAAGGTGTCTAGTAATTCCCAAGTAGTATCATCAATTATAATCTAAGGTATTAAATAAAAGTAAAACCAATAATGCGAGTCAATATATATCAATCAAACAATTAATTAAATTATAAAAATTATTTCGAGATATATAAATATAATTTCGAAATTTATAAATTATTTAAATAAATATTATGCTACAAGAAAATAATTAGTTGTTAAGAGAAAAATCCAACCGGTTAATGTATTAAATTAGTAGTAGATGGTTTTAATAGATCATAAAATGAAATAGTTTGTTTGTAAAGCATAAAATTGTTTTCCAATAAAATAGTTTCAAATAGTTAAAACTTTTACTTCATTTGAAAGGTTTGCAGCGAAATAAATACTAATAATTACTAGTCCAAAATTCATACTGAAAACACAATGACATTCAACGTTTAATGAACTAGTCAAACTTTGAACATAAAAGAATTCTATTGACATGTAAATCATAACAGACGTGGGTTTCCGAGTCATTGTGCATCGCCATCTGTTTCCTCTTCTGCATTTTCATCTGGAATTTTTTTTAGTATTCATGGAATGAGCTAAAGGTGTTCAACAAGTAATCTCATACATGAATGCATGCCTAATACAATATCTTAACTTTTATAACTTTGTAAAACCTTACGTTTCCTTTACTTAAAAACCTTTCACATTCATACCTAAAACATTGCCTTTCTTTTCGTAAAACATTTTTAGGACGTGAGATCATTTGGTAACACATTGTTCTAAACAGGGTCACAATGAGCCTTGTTATTTGGAGCCTGATTAACATTTTATTCGAAGGCTCATTTCCATTCATTTTTCCTGAAGGTCCTTTTCCTTGAACATTAACATTAGCCGCAAGTGGCACATTATCGGAATGCAGGTCCCCCGCACCCATTTCCCACTCACTCCAACATCATAGAACAATGTGCACCCATTTCTTTAAAAAATGTTATTAATTCTAAACTTTTAGACTTAACTTTACTTAATGCTGGGATGCTCGTGAAATGCTATGAACATATATTAACAATGATTTAACAATGATGCATGAACCTAAGTGATGCAACATATTATTAAATACGAGAATAAATGTAAGTGTATCATAATAATTAAATCAAGTTAGCTGAAACAACTTGAGAGCAATACCCCATTCAACTATTTAGGGAAAATCCTTCATTCAACTAGTTACGGAAAACCATATATTCAATTAATTTGGGACAACCCTATATTCAGTTAAAATCATTCATCCAATGAGTTAGGAGAAAACTCTATATTCAATTAATTAGGGATGATAAATCATACGTTCAACTAATTAGGGAAATACCCTACATGCATTTAGTTAAGGGAAACCCTACATTCTATTAGTTAGGAAAAACCATATATCCAATTAGTTGAGGGAAACACTACATTCAACTAATTTGGGGAAAAAACATGCCTACATTTAGTTAGTAGGGAAAATCCTACATTCAATCATTCAAACTATCCAGAGAAAAGATATACAATTAGTCTAGAAAAATCCTACATTCAAAAAAATTTGGAGAAAGCTCAACATTAAGTTGATTAGGAAAAAACAACATTCAGTTACTTTGGAAAACTCTACATTCAATAATTCACATTTATTTAGGGAAAGACCTATGTTCAGTTAATTAGGGAAAAATCCCACATTTAATTAATAAAGGGAAAACCCTACCTTTTAATTAAAAAGAAAAACCACACATTCAAACAATCAAGAATAATTGGCAACAAGACAATTTATCACATTAACACATAAATTCTTATCATATAAAGCGGCAAACCAATTTATCACATAAACATATAAATTCTTATCATATAAAGTGGCAAACCAATTTATCACATCAATACATAAATTATTATCACATAAGGCGGCAGCACTTGTAGTCAACATGATAAAGCGACAAACATTGTAATTTATTAGGATAAGGAGACCATCTCAAAATTAGCACAATAAAAATCACGTGACAATGATACAAACCTAAATCTACATAAAAACTAAGGATATGACTTGCCTGTTCAACTTATGGATAACAAAATTCTCAAAGTCTCTATCAAATCAAACCAACTCACATAGTTTCTAGAAGATTTGTGATGTGGAATGGCTTACCTTCCTTCTCTTTTCTCCTTTCTTTCTTCTTCTTTTCATTTGTTCGACCTTTCATCTCACTCTGATTCTCTCTCTGTATGCGTGCGTTTCTTTCCGTGTTCTCAGTGTGTGTATTTTACATGTCTTATATCTGTGTTTTAACCTACTTCCAATTAGACTGGACTTTGGATATATGAACTTATTACTAACTTACTAACAATATGAGCTTGATTTAATACTCTAAACTAATTAAAGGTCCAATTATTCATTATAAGGCCCAAATTAAATAAATTATCTGTCTAATTAAAAAGAGTCTTTTATAATCCGTAATTTAACAAATTAACCATCTAGTAAAATTATTAATACATTTCCGATTCTCCATTATTATTTCATATAATAATTAAATAAGATGATTAATAAAATTCTTATTAAGACATAAAAATTCGGGTCGTTACAGTAGGAATGTGGGTCCCAGTTATATAATATACGATTAAAATTGATTATGTAGTGGTGTAGTGGGTCCCACTGATGTAGCATATGTTAAAATTTGGGTATATAGGTGTGATAACTTAGAATATAGAGTTGAAATTGTAAAATGGGAAGTTGGAAATGTTCCTTGTTTGTTTATGTTTCCAAGAGCTTATTTCTATTTTCCAACTATACATAAAAGTGGAATCATATTTGTCCATAAAATTTCCAATGGAAATCATCATTTTTATTTTCTATTTTTCACATAAAATAACATCCCAAACCTATATTTTCTATTCTCAAACTTATACACTACCGTACATCACCCATCAATCACTATTTTCATATTTTAACTCAATTATACATGCGAGACCCACCACTATCAACTCTATCTACTTAAAATATTACTATTTTCAAATTATATTTATCTAATGTGATCCACCACCTACAATCTTACAAATATAATATTGTATATTCAAATTAAAATATTGAAGTGAACCCCACCACTATCAACTTTTCAATTATTATATAAATAAAATAATATTTCAAAACTACTCAACCAAACATAATCTCATTTCCAACCCTACATAAAACACATTTCAATTCCTAAGCTATTCATATCCTTTATGATAATATGGTTCAAATCTCTCACTGTTTTCAATATTTTTTTCTTTTTTGATATTTTGCTTTCGGATCTGTGAAAAGGAGAAGCAAAAAGATTTCAAATCAACTCGGTGGTGTTTATTTCAGGTTTTTTTTCCTTATAATATTTTATATTATTTATTGTATTAACTTCACATTTGATAAAATAGACAAATAAAACATTCATATTTACATTTTTTTTATTAGATCTGGAATTTTTTACATGAAAAAAATGAGATACAATAATTTTTTAAGGTAGCCTAAATTTTTTTGTTTTTCAGAACTGAAAAATAAAAAAATATTATTAGAGTCGTTTTCAAACATTAAAACTTTATTATTGTTTTTATAGTCGTATTTTGGTTCTACGCTCATTATTAGAGTATATTCTTTAAAAAATGTAGAAATACTAACAATTTCTACACTGGCAGATGAAAGTTTTTTGATACACACACATCTGTATTTTGGATCTGTTTCGATGGAACAAAAAAAATCGATTCACTGAGGTATTTTAATTTTTTTGATATATCTTTGAATTGCATTTTTTTAAAAATTTTTTTATACAATTAAAAAATGACTTCTGTTATATTTTAGATTTTGTTTTTGCTGAAAATCATATTTGGGATACTTTTTTTTTTAAAAAACATTATGTTATTCATTTTGTTTTTCAATATATATATTTTAGAGCTATTTTTAAGGAATAAAAAAAATTCATGTCCATCATTGTTAAGTTGAAATTTTAACAACAAAATAGGTATCCTAAGACTTAAAAATTGTATTGTTTTTAAGTAGATTGAGTCTAGTGATATTTGGGTCTTCTGTGATGCTGGTATCTCCGTTCTACAACATGTTTGGTCTTCTTCTCAGTGCATTGTTCTGCAGGTACAATTGGGCTCTATGGTTTTTCATATTGGCTTTGTTCATGGTTTATGTGATCATATTGCTCGGCGCACGCTATGGTTGGATTTGAGGAATTTGGGTCTTGATGATCTAATCGTTATTGGGGACTTTAATGTGGTGTTGGGTCATCATGAGCGCTCGGGCAGTGGGATTTTATCCCAGGCCTCTTGTCAGGATTTCAGGGACTTTTTGGAGGATGCTGGTTTATTTTCGATGCCGACTGCGGGGAATACATTTACTTGGTGCTGCCCCCGAATGCCTCTATCTCTCCTTCAGGCTAAGTTGGATCGAGCCCTAGCAACGTGTCGATTTTTCTCTTTTTGGCAAGTTGTTAAGGGCTTGGTTCTACCTTGTATTGGCTCGGATCATCACCCCATTTTGGTTTCTTGTTCGTCTTCTATTTGCAGGGGTCTGGTTCCATTTTGTTTCCAGTGTATGTGGGTTTCTCATGATTCTTTTCGTGATCTAGTGACGTCTTCTTGGGCTCCCCCATGTGCAACGCATAACCCCTTATTGTGCGTCATGTGGAAGCTCAAGAGGCTGCGTCAGGCTATTAAGGCATGGAATAGGGACGTGTTTGGGGACGTGAATTGACGGGTTGAGACTCAGATGGAGAAGGTTCAGCAGATTCAGGCAGATATAGAGATCTCTGGTCTTACCGCAGCTCGACAGGAAACATAGTTCGATGCCCAGAATGAGTTGGCTTACACACTTTTATTACAATCTGAATTCCTTAAACAGAAAGCCCGCTCGGCCTGGCTTAGGGATGGGTATCGGAATACAATATTTTTCATCGCCACTGCCAACTGTGTACGGGACGCTCGGGGATCCGACTGTTCTTGGGAATCATATTATATCCTTTTATAAGGAGCTATTTGCGGATTCAGTGGGTAGCACTTCAGACTACTCTATGGTTGATCAAGTAATCTCTCTTGTTGTGGGGGCCTTGGATAACGCCTGTTTGACGATTATTCCTTCTGATTCGGAGATTAAAGAAACGGTTTTTGATATGGGTTCGGACAGTTCTCCTGGTCCGGACGGCTTTAATGGGACGTTTTATCAGCATTTCTGGGATGTTATTTCTGCAGATGTCTCCGTCGCTGTCCGTTTTTTCTTTATCAGCTCTTCCTTACCTCCGGGATTGAACGCTAGTTTTATGGCACTCGTTCCAAAGACGAAGGATGCTAATTCGATTGAGAACTTTCGTCCAATTGTCATGAGCAATTTCCTTTTCAAGATTATCACCAAGATCTTGGCTACCCGATTGGGCTCGATCATTTCCGCTTATTTATCTCCTACGCAGTTTGGATTTATCCCGGGGAGGCAGGTTCATGATTGTATCGCCATGGTCTCTGAAGGGTTCAATGTTTTGCATGGTCACATGGATGCAATTATGATCTTGAAGATTGATATCCGTAAGGTGTTTGATACGTTGAGGTGGGGTTTCTTACTGCACGTCCTGGCCCGGTTTGGTTTTTCGGAGATTTTTATTCACTGGGTGGATGTTATTCTTTGGTCGTCCAGAATATCAGTATTACTTAATGGGACGACGGTGGGGTACTTCTCCTGTTTTAGAGGGGTCAAACAGGGTGATCCTTTATCCCGTTACTCTTTTGCATCGCAGATGAGGTACTTAGTAAATTTATTGAGGCCGCGATTACTCAGAATCGGTTAAGCCTATTTATTGCGCCTAGACAGATTCTATTCCCATCGTCCATCCTGTATGCTGATGATATTGTTATTATGTATGGGGCTTCTTCAGCTAACGCCCGTATCCTGCTTCAGATCCTCACCATTTATGCTGATATCTCGGGTCAAGCTTTCAATCCTCAGAAATCTAAAGTTTACTTTGGATCCCGGGTCTCAACTCATGTACGTGGGAGGGTTCAAAATATCATGGGGATCCAGCCAGGGGCGTTCTCTATGGTATATTTAGGCGCCCCGATTTCTGAAGGTGCCCCCAAGGTTGTGGATTTACAGCCCGTCTTTGATAAGGTGATTCTCAAATTTAGAAGATGGAAAGGTTCTTCTCTTTCTCTTGCTGGTAGAGTTTGCCTTGTTAATTCGGTGATTACCAGTTCTTTTGTTCCCACCATGATGGTTTACAAATGGCCTCGATCCTTGCTCAAGTAAATGGAAAGGGCTATGCGTAATTTTATTTGGACTGGGGATGTTAATACCAAGGGGTCAGTGGTGGTTGATTGGAATCGATGTTGCACGCCTTGGGTTGAAGGAGGGCTGGGCGTTCGGTCTATTGCGGTGGCTAATACTGCCTTTTTAATGAAATTGGTCTGAAAGATTATGAATTCAGACTCGGTGATCTTCAACACCCTTAGGAGGCGCTACTTGACGGCAAATGGGGCGATCAGGCGGTTGTTCATCCTTCCTCTATCTGGGCTGGGATTAGACCTTGCATTTCGGATTGTTTGGATGATTCTCGATGGATCCCAGGGACTAATTCCGAGATATTATTTTGGATTGATAACTGGATGGGATACTCTATAGCAGATATAATTGGTATTCCTCAGGAGTATAGACACTTATTTAGGCATCACATCTCGAATTACTTTTATGACGGGTCCTGGCACTTCACCTTCTCATTTGTGGAGACTTATTTGGATATGGTCCGGGATATTGTGCGAGTCCCCATTGCCCCTTCTTCGAGGGACACGCATATATGGCTGAATTCAGAGGATGGTAAGGTGACTTCGAAAGCAGAGTATTCCCATATACGTCCCCATTTTCCGGCTATCAAATGGGGTTCTTAGATCTGGTCGCAACACATTCTGGAATGGCGATCGGTGGTGGTGTGGCGGGCTATCCACAATCGATTGACTGTCTTGGACTTATTGAGGGCCAGGGGAAGTTTCACTGGCCCCTCGGTTTGTGCTCTTTGTCATGCTGCTGTGGAATCGGTTGATCATTTATTTGTCTCTTGTGTTTTTGCAGGGGCTCTTTGGCGATGGATCTTTGATTCATTTAACGTTCATCCATTTGTGGCTTATTGTTTTAATGAATTCCTGGTGCGACTTATGAATTTTCATTTTAGTGAGCAGGTGGCTTTCTTATGGCGTGTGGCTATTCTGTCTTGCATCTGGCTAATTTGGCATATCCGGAATGAGTTGGTATTTCACAACAAGTCCTGGACATTGGACGCTGCGACTCTTCATCTTCGGGTCCTCATCGTTGAATTATCTTCATTAGATCGGGGATGCATGAACAATGATCAACAAGACCTTCTCATCCTGCGCAGGCTACGTGTTCCTGGGAGGGTTAGACAAGCACCGAAGATCGTGGAAGTTAATTGGAAAAAACCCCTTCCGGGTGGATCAAGGTGAATACGGATGACCGTTCTTCACGGGCGCCGGGCAGTTTCACAGCTTCCAGGGTTTTTCGAAATTGTAGAGGTTTCTTTCGGGGGTATCTTGCGAATCATTGTGGTTCGGGTTATGCGTTTGAAGTTGAATTGGTCGCAACAATGTGGGCGATTCACTATGCTTCTGACAAGGGATGGACACAACTTTGGCTAGAATCGGATTCGATGTATGTGGTGAACTTGCTAGAGAAGAGATCTACTGAAGTCCCATGGCGTCACCTCAGCAAATGGCGTTACACTTTGCATCTTCTCTCACAGATGTATTTGGTGGTATCGCATATCTTCAGGGAAGGCAATCGAGTGGCTGACATATTGAGTAGGAGGACGGTCTATGGCACATGGTGGGGTGCCCCGCCTGAGGAGCTCGTACATTATCTACTGATGACTATGTTAGCCAGTCCAACTATAGGTTTGTTAGCTAGCGCGTCCTGGCTTCTGGTTTCTTTTCCCATTTTTGGACGCTTTTTCTTTCTTGCGGGGTACTCTTTTTCCTGCCAAGGGTTTTCCCCACAAGGGTGGATTTTATCTTGGGAGGTTTTAACGAGGCCCCAACCATTTAGCCATCTGGTCGGCTTGTGACCATTTCAATATTATCTCGGACAATATTTTCAGGCTTACTTTAGGCTACCTGATCGGCCTGTGATCAGGACAACTCTATTATCATTTTTTATATATATTCTCGCACTTATTCAAAAAAGTAGATTGAGTCCAGATTATTGTTGAAATTATACATCGAGTTGTAATAAGTATCAAATCACCAAGAAATCAAGAAACGGGCAGAATACGATAAAAAATGAATCATAGCTGTGAAAGAACGGAAAAGAAAAAAAAAAGAAAAGTAAAAGAAAAGAAAAGAAAAAAGAAAAAATAAAAAAAGGAAAAAATGTGTACATCGGTACACAAATGGGTGTACCGCGGTACACCAATTAGCAAAAGAGAAAGAAAAAAGATATTTAAAGCTTGGACTGTGGTACAAAACTTTATGTACCACGGTACACAGTATTTTTATGTTTGTGCCGCATTTTGATCCCGATTTCACTCTTTCGACCGCGATACATTCAACACCTACCACGGTACCTACAAAACAGCTTTTAGCAAGAATTCAACTTTACATGGCGGAAAACCACGAACAAATTATTTTACGATGAGGAATCATTATCAGCCGAAAGAAGAAGAAGAAGACAACAATCTACACATCAAAGGAAAAATTAGTGGAAGACATCTGATGATGGACAACAAAGAACTAGGGATGGCAACGGGGCGGGCCTGGGACGGATTTGGCCAACCCGGATCCGCCCCGCCAAGAGAAAACTGGACCCGAGACCCGTCCCGTCGCGCCCTACTTCAGGACCCGCCGCGCCCGTATTGGACCCGGGACCTGGCGGGTCTAACCCGCCAGACCCGCCAAATAAGATTTTTTGATTTTCTGTTAAATAAAATGATTCAGCTTTGTAATAATATTGCTTCAAAGTTAAAAGTGTTTCCCATATGCCTTAATTGCATGAATTTGATCTTCACATTTCTATGGCACCCGTCTGTTGACTAAAAAGTAGACTCAAAGATACACAACAGTGGGTGAAGTTCCAAGAAGAAGAAAAGAGGGCAATTTAAAACTAGGCTACCTAATTCACTACCATCGAGTTACATGACTGGTCTAAAAATTAATTAATAAAAATATATTAATAATACACAATGGGGCGGGGTCCAGCTGGACCTTTTTCAAATACGGGTCACAACCCGCTCCCGGACCCGTTTAACCGGTTTAGACCCACCCCGAATGGGGCAGATTTAATGCGGAGTCGGATTTTAACCCGACCCATTGTCATCCATACAAAGAACCCATTTTGATAGCAAACTCTTATCAGCAGGAAGAAATGAAATGTTCTGTTATAAATAGGTCTAATTGAGTATTTGGAAGGACAGACCGGGACACGAGGAGACGGGGAGAAAGAAATTGATACAGAAAAGTATAATAATAGAATTTATATTGGGGGAAGCAGCGGAGAGAGATCCTTCGATGCCACTGAGGAAGAACCAGACTAATTCTTCAACACTGGAGTACTGCCGAGCAATTCATTAAAAATAAGTTTTTCCTTCTTCTTCTCTTTCTTTCCAGTATAATTCATGTATTAATTCATATGTATCGAAATTCTTCTGTGCGTCATTTGATAGATTAATTAGATATTCTAGGGGCTTGATGTAATCTTGTTTGATCTTATGTTTGCTTTATAGATCTATTTTATTTCGAGCAATTTATGGTTTATTTGTGTTATTTGCATTAATTACATCTTAATTACCTGGCTATTAATCGTTGATGCCTGGTGTGTTAATCCACATTCGAGAGAAGGGGTTTAATACTAGATCTAGAATAACACAACATAGGAAATTATATTATCGAGAGATTTATAAATCCTTTGAAGTTGTTGTAGAAATTCCACTGTTCTATTTAGAATTATAATTCTTGAGATTTTTTATAGAGATATCAAAATCTTATTTTATAATTTAAAATTACTAGACACTCGAGAGAGGAAGTTGATTAAATTAGGAATTTCAACTTATAAACCATTGCTTGAAATAGATAGGTTGTTTATCTTACATAAGTGATAGCTTGATGAATTCAACCTCTACAATAATTCTCCCATAGATTTAGATGTTTGTATTTTTATTTACATTTAATTATTGTTAATTATAAATCCACAAATCCATTTCCTATTGATCAGTCAAATATAGCAGAGGTAATATATATTTGGTACTTACATACAGTTCTTTGTGGATACAATCCTACTCATTGCACTATATTAAAACTTGACAACCGTACACTTACGGGAAATTAAGTGAGTGTTTTACGCCTAACAATCATAATTTCTTTAAGAATTGTTATTTTCTCACATTGCTATGCTTCCTCGTACAACGTATATATTTATTTATATAAAAGTTTGTTGATATTCATTATTCAAGGGTGGTTGAATAATGTATTTCTGGTCGATCTTATGTAAGTGCACGAACTTGATGTGAAAAAGAAAGCCATAGTTTAACTATGTATTTTAAATTAAGAAAGTCTGAAAAACGCATATAATCAAGTTTACAGAAAATTACGAGAGATTATAGTGATATGTTACATTTATGATTAATTGATAATACAAACATGTTTGACGAGTAATAATTAATTTAAATTGCTATAAATATGCAATATATAATTTAAATTAAGAAAGTTTGAAAAACACATATACTCATATTTGTAGCAAATTAAGAGATTTGTTTGCGCTGTTACTTTAAATACTAAACATTCCTTTTAAAAAATCGATAAGTGTGAATACAATATACATAATTGAATTATTATTTATAGGCAATACAAATGGATGGGAAAATTTCATTTTACAATATACATAATTGAATTACTATTTAGAGGCTCATGATGTTAGAGTAATTGACTCGAATTTAATCCCATGTGAGAGCGTGTATTTCGCTATTCCCCATTCCCTTTGTACTAAAAAAAGAAACCAAGAGGGTCTAATTGAAACTATAAATATGATGGTGATGTAATTTTGAACAAAGTATAATTTATTGATCCTTAGAGGACGTCCTTATAATCTGACCAAAAGTATGATGGTGATGTAGTTTTCAACAAATGATAAAATAATTATACTTTAAAAACATTACAAACTTTAGGATTTTCTGTTGATTGTTAGTGTTAAAGGAGATGAATCTAGTGTCTGCAAAATGTTTACATAATTATTCCAATAAAATAAGAATCTGCTGATAGTTTCTATAAAAGTGGCATGATAACTGGGCAAAACTAATAACATGATAATTGGCCCAAAACTAATCACTATAGCCCAATAAGTTGATTGATAACTGGCCAACACTTGTTAATTAGGGATGGCAACAGGGCAGGTCTGGGACGAGTTTGGCCAAACCTGGATCTGTCCCGCCAAAAGAAAATTGGATCCAAGACCCGCCCCGCCCTGCATTGAACCCAAGACCTGGCGGGTCTAACCCGCCAGACCCGCCAAATAAGATTTTTTGATTTTCTGTTAAATAAAATGATTCAGCTTTGTAATAAGATTGCTTCAAAGTTAAAAGTGTTTCCCATATGCTTAATTGCATGATTTGATCTTCACATTTCTATCTACCCCGAGCACATGCAATGGAACCGTAGGCAGTCAAGTGAAATCCAATCCACGAAATAATTTGATCTATGGACAGTTTCATTGTGGTAAAGGTCGTAATGCCAGAGGAATCATTACCGCAAGGCATAGAGGGGGAGGTCATAAGCGTCTATACCGTAAAATCGATTTTCGACGGAATGAAAAAGTGTTGACTAAAAAATAGACTCAGAGATATACAATAGTGGGTGAAGTTCCAAGAAAAAAAAAAGAGGGCAATTCAAAACTAGGCTACCTAATGCACTACCATCGAGTTACATGACTGGTCTAAAAATTAATTAATAAAAACAGATTAATAATACATAATGGGGCGGGTACAAATGGATCCTTTTCAAATACGGGCCCACAACCCGCTCCCGGACCCGTTTAACTGGGTTTTTAATGCGGAGTCGGGTTTCAACCCGACCCGTTGCCATCCCTAGTTATCATCACCTATGATGAATCCAGGATTTTGAAAATAAGGGTGCAACAAATATTAATTAAAAAATATATACATAAACATCATTTAATATTTAAAGTCGTACAACATAAAATATGTATATAACAAAGAAAATACATACTATTAAAAGAAAATTATAATTGCAACGACATGTCTTCATTTTTTGAAAGCAATATACAATATCATTATCGGAAACTTGTATAAACACATCATTCTCATTAAAAAATGGCCAAACAATCATTTAATAATTGATCTGCAGATTATTTTTACTTTTATTGAAGGAGTATCTGTTGAGAAAAGTTGAGCCAAGAAAAGAGTCTACGTCGAAAAATATTGTATATTTTTTTACTTCTAAATGGTTATTTAAGTATAATTTTCTGTGAAAAGGGGTACAATTATTTTTGGCTAACGATTATTTTTGTAATTTTTTTCAAGTTGAGGTATATTTGTACCCTACTGTATACGCTCACTGGTTATCACTGATGTCCAACAAGTTAAATGATAAATGGCCATTACTTTTTACCACTATTCTATAATAAATGGCCAATATTTTTATCACTTTGACCCAAAAAGTTAAATGATAATTGGCCAACACTCATGTCATCACTATTGTCCAATAAGTTGAATCATAATTGGCCAACAAATTGTTGTCACAAAATTTGGTGCCAAAATATCAGTTTGAGATTCCTTGATGCAATTAGAGTTGGGGTGTTTATTTTTCGAATCAATTCGATAATTCAATTCGATTCAAATTTGAATTAGAATTTTTGAATCGAATTCCGAATATGAATACTCGAATCGAATAATAAATTGGAGGATTTTTTTCAAATTTTATTCAAAAATCCTAAATCGATGTAAAATTTGAGTGAATCCGATCCGAATATCAATTTGTATTCCTATTTCAAATTGAATTAGTGTGATTATTCGAACTAAATTATAATTCAAATTGTTAATATAATTTATATATTATACATTTTAAATATTATACACACATAAATTGCATATGCAAATATGAATAATATATTTACTTAATATATTAAGAACATTTAGTTTTACATGGCTATTATAATATAATTGATGCTATAGAATTATAATTGGTCATGAAAGCTTCAACCTATTGAAGAGGAATCAGAGAGAAAAAAAACCTAATATGATCCTAAAAATTCGATCGTCACACGTCTTCTTCTCGTCGGCCGGTCGTTAATTCACCATCTCCGGTCATCGTCTTCATGGCCACACCAGAATTTCGTGGATTAACAGCAAACATCAACCCTCCACCTGCACGTTCGAATGCTTCTATCCTTCATGTGACATCGTCTTCTAGGGTTTCGGGACATCATCAAACGCACGTCGATGCCACGGCATCCGATTTGCATGGTGATTCCTCCTCATCCAATCATGGCTGCTCCTGGCTTCCTTCGAACTTCGTACCTTGCAGGAAGCTCCCTCCGACTTCTTTGATCGTACGTTCACTGTGTCGTTCCACCAGATCTCTACTTGCCAGTCTCGCCGTCGACATCAAAGGGCATCGAAGCCGTTCAGGACCATAGTGCTACCAGGGGGACGACTGCCTCTTCACTTGACGACCATGGGGGCCGACCTCCCTTAATCTACTTCCTAGGGGGACGGCTCCCTCCTATGCCTCCATAGCCCCCGCCCCCCAGGGGTGATGACCCACGGCGATTCCCGGCCTTCCCCCAAAGATGTGGTTCCCGATCCTGCGGCTCCTCTCATGGCACTCCTCAACCACCTGATTATACCTCTGTTAACCCATTGTTGAAGAATGCAAAACCCATTGGCGCTGGGGATTCTCAGTTCTTGGCCTCTACGTCCAACTTTAAACCAAATTTGGAAACCTCTTCTTCTCCGATAACTAGTGGTAATGATTCTAATGTCGATTCTTTCCATGCACAAGCTACAGGTAATTCTAAAACCTATTCTCATGTGGTTAAGGGTTTAGCTTACTCTATCCCAGAACCTGTTAAGAAAGGTGATTACTATTCGATTACGATTGATGAAAACCTTTATAGGTAAAGTATCTCTGAATTTGCTTTTTCTTTGATTGGTCGTGTTACTATGGGAAAAGGGAATAAGCCTTGGGCTATTTTGCCACTTCAAAAACATCTCTCTGATTTATGGGGTATTAAAACTAATTGGAAGCTAATCCCCCTAGGTAAGGGTTATTTATGTATCAAATTTGACAATATGCAAGATTGTTCTCGGGCTCAAACCCGGATATCGTGGTCCCTTAATCTGGGAAATATCAGATTATCTTCGTGGGTGCCAGATTTCAGTCCTTACAAAGTCACGACTTCGATCGCTAGTGTTTGGGTCCGGATATTTGAGCTCAGCCTTGAATATTGGAAGCCACACTTCATTTTGGGAATCGCTAAAGCTGTTGGTAACCCTTCACAGATTGACAGGAGGTCTTTGGATGGTTCTTTGGGCCACTTCGTCCGGGTTTTGGTGGAAGTTGATCTTGCTAAGCCTTTGCAAGATTACATTATGCTAGAACGCATGGGTCATTGTTCATTTTTGTCGATGAGTTATGAAAGACTCCCGGATTTCTGCCCTAACTGTGGAATCACGGGTCACACAGCAACGTCATGTCGCCAATTGGGTAAGACAACTGAGAATAATGAAGCTCCTGGACATCCTCTATCTCAATGAGGACGCTCTAAGGAGCGTAAGGCTTACCGCCCTGTGCAAAAACCACAAGATAAAGGAAAAACCGTGGTTAACTCAATGGATGACGCGGTTTCATTTGGCCCTCAAACGTCCGTCTCACTTCCTTTGGTTTTGGTGCCGAATGTTCATAGTGTCCCGACCTCCTCTAATGTTCGCTTGGGTAATTCATTTGCTGCCCTGGCTGATACAGATGATCTGGTTTATGATTCGGCTCAATTGGATGTTTCTATTTCTGCCCTAGAGGATACACAACCTTTGCCCCTGGTTTCTCCGCCGCCTTAATCTGGGATACGTAAGCCTCTAAATGCCATTCAATATCCTCTGGAGAAACCTATCAGACTCCTGAGTAGGGCCATGCGGGATAGATCCTTTGATTCAGATAGACAACGCTTGCAGAAAGATATTGAGCAGGGTGCCACACCTCCCATTCATCAGGTTGCTATTTCTCAGGATGCTGATGGAGCCAATAACCTTAACATTACGGAAACAAAAAGATGGGTTGATTATGATGAAGAGGATATAACATACGCTACTAAGACTTGTACGCCTATTGCGGACATGGGACTTACGAATTTGCATAATTCTTCCAATGTGCCTATCCCCGTGTCATCAACACGGCCCTCCACCTTTGACGTTATCTTATGAATTGCTTGTTCTGGAACATCAGAGAGATAGGGATTGTTGCTTCTCGCAATGTTCTCAAGGCCTTCTGCCAAAGACATAGCCCATCATTGGTTGCCATTTCGGAACGCAAGGTGGATCTGGATGCTATTCATGATTCTTTTTGGAACAGTCTGGGGTTGCAGTTTGTGGTGCAGAATTTTCGTGCAAATGGGAGATCGGATATTTGGATTTTTTGCCGCACGGATGCCACTATTTTGCAGCATATTCTCATTTCTGATCAGTGTATTATTCTCAAGGTTCACTATGCTAGTATCATCTTTCATGTGGGGTTTGTGCATGCCCTTTGTAACCATGTGGATCGTCGGTATCTCCGGAACAATATACTTGGTTTAGGCATAGATGACTTGGTTTTGATGGGAGATTTTAATGCTATTCTGGGTAATCATGAGAAAAAAAGGCCAGGGGATTGCGTCTCTTGCATCATGCCAGGACTTCCGCAATTTTATGGATAGTGCGAGGTTGGCGTCCATCCCAACCAGGGGTCATTTTTTACGTGGTGTGCTACGAGGGGTCGACATAATCTTGTTCAGGCTAGGTTAGATAGCTCCATGGCTACCTCTAATTTTCTTTCTCTTTGGCACAAGGTGGATAACTATGTTCTCCCTCGTATTTGTTCCGATCACCATCCCATTTTGCTCTCATGTTTTTCACACCTTACGTAAGGCCCGAGCCCGTTCTGATTTCAGCGTATGTGGATTAAACATTTGGGTTTTTAGCAGACAATTGCTTCTTGTTGGAATATTCCTATTGCGGGCTCTAATCCTTTGCTTAAACTGATGTGTAAACTCAAGCGGTTGCGGCCAGTGCTTCGTACTTGGAATAGAGAGGTCTTCGGAGATGTCAATTGGGCAGTGGAGGATAAATTGGAGAGAGTTAAACAAATTCAATCGGACATTGAAACAATTGGTTATACGAACAACCTCAGGGAATAAGAATTTGAGGCTCAGCATTCGCTGAACTATGCCTTATTGATGCAGTCTGAATTTCTTCGGCAAAAATCGCGGGCAGACTGGCTTGCTGATGGTGATCGTAATACTTCTTTCTTCCATCGTCGTTGTCAAACCAATGCCGTTTGGTCTTGTATTCATGGTTTGATGATAGACGACCATCTATCTACTGACCCGATCGCTATCCGAAGTCATGTCATACACTTCTTCGAAGATTTGTTCGCGGCTCCGGTTGGATCTTGGGTTGATTACTCGGCTATTGACCAGATTATTATTCCGGCATGCTCAGAGGTTGATAATGCGATTCTTAATTCCTTGTCGTCTGACATTGAGATAAATGAGGCAGCTTTTGATCTTGGCGTTGACAACTCCCCTGGTCCGGACGATTTTAATGGGGTATTCTATCATCATTGCTGGGATATTATTTCTAAGGATGTCATTGATGTCGTTCGTCACTTCTTTGTGTCTGGGACTTTGCCAGCTAGACTCAATTCCAGCTTTATGGTCCTCATTCCTAAATGCAAGGATGCCATTATTTTTGGAAACTTCCGACCAATTGTTATGAGCAATTTCATTTTTAAGATCATTATGAAGATTTTGGCTAGTCGTTTCGGGAAGATTATCAGCAGGATTCTTTCTCCCACCCAGTTTGGATTTATTCCAGGTCGTCATATTCATGATTGTATCGCTTTGGTATCAGACGGCTACAATATTTTGCAGAATCGATCGGACAAGAACATGATTTTAAAGATTGACATTCGCAAAGCCTTTGACACTTTGATTTGGGAGTTCTTGCTTTACGTTTTGCAGAGATTTGGGTTTCCGGCTAAGTTCATTGGCTGGATCTCGGTGATTATTAATTCTGCTCATATTTTTGTTTTGTTGAACGGTTCACAGGTGGGTTACTTTTCTTGTTCTCGCGGTGTTCGTCAAGGGGATCCTCTTTCTCCTCTTCTTTTCTGTGTTACTGAGGAAGTTTTGGGTAGAATTTTTGCAGACTTGGTGGCGTCTAGCAGTCTATGGCATTTTGTTGCCCCTCAGAACATTCATTTCCCTGCTACGATGTTGTATGCCGATGATATAGTCATTCTCTGTGAGGATAATACTAGCAATGCCCGTCATATTCGCTAGGCTCTTCGATTCTACGCTTCTATTTTGGGGCAAGTCTTCAATCCTAACAAATTGAAGGTTTTCTTTGGGACCACTATTTCTAGACACCTTTGTAATTGGATTCAAGATATTATGGGGATTCAAGTGGGTGATTTCCCTACTACCTACCTGGGTGTTCCTATCTTTAAAGGGGCGCCCAAGCAGAGGGTTTTACACGCTACTTTTGACAAGGTGCTTCTCAAGTTCAAACGATGGAAGGGGTCTTCTCTCTCGCTTGCTGGCAGGGTGTGTTTGGTGAACTCTGTGGTTACGAGTTCACTGGTGCACTCTATGCTTGTTTACAAATGGCCGATTGCTATGCTTAAGCAGTTGGAGAAAGCTATGCGTAACTTTATACGGACTGGTGACATCTCCCAGAAAGGTACTCATGTGGTTAATTGGGCTCGTTGTGGTACTCCTAGGAAAGAAGGGGGCCTTGGGGTTCGATCTATCATCACAGCTAATCAGGTTTGCATCATGAAATTGGGTTGGGAAATTATTACTTCGGATTCCTTCGTGCTCGCCACCCTTCGCAAGCGTTATCTGTTGGCGAGCGGGGCGATCCGTAACTCTTTTATACCTTCTTTGATATGGGCTGGTCTTCGTCTTATTATTTAGAATTGTTTAACGGAGTCGTGGTGGATACCGGGGGCGCAGCCGTCTGTTGGATTTTGGAATGATAATTGGTTAGGTTATGTCATTGCGCATCGGATTGGCATTCCTAATGAATACCGGGTACATTTTCAGAAAACAATCTCAGACTTCTATTATGACAAAACTTGGCATTTTACCATTTCTTTTATGGAGGCTTACATGGATATAGTTCGTGACATTGTCCGTTGTCCGTTTCCCCCGCATTCAGAGGATAAGAGAGTATGGATGCATTCTATGGATGGGGTGGTTTCTTCTAAAAAGGCATATTCTTTTTTTGCGGCCTGCTCTACCGGTGGTTAGATGTGGTTCTTGGATTTGGTCTACGCACATCCCGGAAAGGAGATCAGTGGCTATTTGGAGAGCGATTTTTGGATGTCTGGCGGTTCTAGACGTTATGTGATATCAGGGCTTTATTGGGCAGAATTTTTGTAGTCTATGTTACTCTCAGGCGGAATCGATTGATCACATTTTCGTTTCTTGTGCTTTTGCAGGGCATCTGTGGGGATGGACGACTGAGGTTTTCGCTGTTACTATTCATCCAGTGCATAGCTTCAATGAATTTTTGGTTCACATCATGGGTTTCCACTTTAGTGATCAGATGGCTTTTCTATGGAAGGTGACTTTTATTTCCGGCGTTTGGCTCCTTTGGCATATTCGAAATGACATTATTTTCAATAATAATAAATGGTCCCCGGAGGCAGCATTGGTTAAACTCTGGGCGATGATTTTGGAATCTGCTGTTCTGGATAAGGGCTGTATGAATAACACTCAAGATGACCTCTTATGTCTCCACCGTCTCAAGGTCCAGGGTTGTGCTCCCAGTGCCCCCAGAATCATTCCTGTTACTTGGAAACTTCCTCTCCCAGGCTGGATTAAGGTTAATATAGATGGCAGTGCTTCTGGCTCTCCGGGCCGCATCGTGGCAACCGGGGTCTACCATACGACTAGGGGCTTCTTCAGATATTGCTTTGTTAAGCAATGCGGATTTGGATTTGCTTTTGAGGCAGAGCTAATTGCAGTTATTAAGGCAATCTCCTACGCGTATCATAAGGGCTGGACGCACCTTTGGGTGGAATCAAACTCGTCTTTTGTGGTCGATCTCTTTCGTAATCACGATGGCTCTGTCCCGTGGCGTCTTCTTGGTCACTGGAATTACTCAATGCATTTGGTCTCCCGAATGAATTTTGTAATTTCTCACATCTATCGGGAGGGAAATCGTGTGGCAGATTGTCTCAGTAAATTCTCGGAATCCAAGTGGTGGGATGTGCTTCCAACGGATATTATTACTTTACTCAATGATGATTATGTTGGTCGTAGTCAGTATAGATTTGTCAAATAACTTGTGTTTTTGTGTTTTTTATGTTTATTGTGGATTTCTTCTCACAGGTACTCTTTTCCTACTAGGGGTTTTTCCCACAAGGGTGGATTTTACTCCGGTAGATTTTTAACGAGGCCCCAAACTCTGTGCTACCTGATCGACTTGTGATCAGGACTTTTTATTTTCTTCTATATTATTTTCGACCTTATTCAACAAATAGAATAATAATTGATCATAGCTAGTTTCACAATTCAATCTAAGTTTCAAGGATTTTTGTTTACTTTTTATAATATCTTATGATATATTTAAACTTAAAAGAACAATATGCTTTTAATTTTAAGAGATTTTAGTTTTAGAAGTCTTTAGTTTTTAGTTTTTTGTCATTAGTGTAGCAATCTTGTTTTGACAATCGGTATGCTTTGCCATGCTTTTATTTAATATATGATTCTTTCTGTTTATCAAAGTGCTTCTCCGACTAATAAAAATTTGTTCAAAAACATGGGCTCTGGATCCGAAAATATGGGTTTGATCCGAATTTTGCCTAATTTTATCTACAAATTTGGATTGACTCAAATTCGATTCAAAAATCAAAAAATTTAATTCGATTAAATTTGGTTCTAATATAATCAAATTAGGATCGAGTTTCGAATTTGGGTTTTAAAATGCCCATTCAATTAATTCGAATCGATGAATACCCCTATTTAGAGTAGAGTTTGCCTTGTGCTTTGTATCCGCGTTGTTTGACGGTTATTACATCATGCCCAAAATTTTACTTGCGTGCATCCCAAAGATAATGACTGCGGGTTCCCATTAAATAAATAAAATAATCATAGTAGGGTTTTCAAAACCGAATTGATTTGATTGATTGAACTCTGTATTGTACCACAAAGTTCAGTTGCATGTTAAAGACATGCTGCAAAATGTACTGAATCGAAAAACTACGAAATAAATTGGAAACTCGGATGAAACTATCGAATCGAATTTATTTAATAGTATTGAGATCATTAAGAGCTATTAATTAATTAATAAATTTAAATAATTTATAAATTTATAAGGTTTCTTTCAAATTTAATAAATATACATTTATTCAATTAAAAATGTATCACTCTCTCAATATCGACTAGTATATGCCACAGTTGTTAAAAAAAAAGACATGTAAATGCCCCGATATAGTTGCGATCAATTCTTTTAACAACAGAGTGCAAGTCTGATAGGGGAAAGAAAAAAGTCCGATAGGATGACGTGACTATGTGAGTATATTTTATGAAGTGCAGAAAAAAGAAAAAGCCTAATAATTAATGGGGCCAAAATTGAACAGAATATAAAACATGGGATGGAAAATGCGACTGCTCCCCCTATGAGCTTCATAATCACTTAAAACCGAATTGCTTCACTTTTGTACTGTGATGCTGCTTTTTAGATGGATCACTTAAAGTCAAAGATTCTGATGAAAGTCAAAGTCTTCATCTTTTCAAGGGGAAAAGTTTTCTTCTCTTAGAGCTGGAAATTCTTCAATTGGAAACTTATCTACACACACGCAAATGTTAGACGGGCCCCTGGGTTGTCCTAAGAAGGCCCCTCCGATGCTCAAGTCAGCACAATCATCGAGAGAGAAATTAATACAGTAAACATATATTGAATTAATGCGTAAGACTAAGTATAAGAGAATGTACTTATAAATGAAGAGTAGGAACTTTTATATACCTGGGTGATGGGCCTCGTGGCCAGTGTAGGAGAAATAGGCCTGTGGGCCGATCCGGGACTCCTTTGGGCCGGGTTATTCCATTAATAGCCATTGGATAATTAATACTATTTCAATATATAAACCGAATTATATATTAATTATTAAATATCATTCTTGCCCCCAACATAAGCCCCCAGCTCGGTGTTGTGGGAGAATAGAGCAGGTGCGGGAGCTAAACTGATACCGTGTTTGACTTGTCTTGAGTTTCCTTGAAATTTACGAGGATGAGGGAGCCCAGCTTTGACCATGTCTTCCAATTCCATCGCTTGGTAGAACACTTAGTGAAATTTTCTTGAAAATTGAGGAGAGTGTCCATGGAGAGTTGTAGAGAGGAGTGGAGTACATCGATTGAGGAGAGTCGAGATAAGAGCCCGAGAGTTGAGAGAGATTGCTCCAGGGTGCCTCCCCGGAGCAGGAAAGGACACCCTCGTGCGTCCTCCAACATCGGGGAAGGCGCGCCCCGAGGGGATGGCCTAAGCCCCCAGTTCGTCCTTCCTTGCATTTTTCGCCGTCATTTATGGAGTTTTCCCATATTTCGGGCTGGATTTCGGATTACGGTCCTTTTTTATTTCCGCTCAGGGGTAGGGGTATCACCGGCCATTCGGTATTTAGTTACATTATTCTATTTCTAGATTTGCCCATGGCCTTCGATTATCCCCCTCTGGCTCCAGAGTTATGTTATGATGGTGAGGGGAAGTAGAGCTTGAGTCGGATTCATGCCTGAGTAATGAGATTCCTGGAGCGCGGGAGCCCAACATTGGAGTTTCTTATATGTGATGAGTCCCCACGGGACTAAGCTTTTTTCGAAAGGCAACTAGTGACAGTTTATTCCGGCTTTGATGTTACACTTATACTTGTGCTTTTTCTTATGCATATTTGCTTCTTCATGTTTGACTTATAGTATTTGCACATGATTTCTTGTTTGTGGAGACTTGTTCACACTTTGTGTTGAGATGGATCCTTCCCTTTAGGAGGAAGCCTTAGTTCTTCCGGAATGGCCGGAGATGTTTGTATGAAAGCTAGGGGCGCGCTTCAAGAGCTCAGGGGGTGCCCTCTCATGGCCTGGAGGGGGCGCCCCTTATGTACTCAGGAGGCGCCCTCCCGTGGCCCGGAGGGGTCACCCTTCAGGAGCCTTGGGGTTTCTTTCTGGAGCCCTTATCTTCATTATTCTTCTAATCATGCATTCATTCCTTCAGCGTGGGTGTTCGCATTTTTTGCTCTCTTTTCGTTGCATATTTTTGTAACTTATCTTTACGAGGACTCTCCGTGAGGGAGCCCCTCCCGTCTGGGAGCACCGGAGGAGGAAAAAGTTACGAGGACTCCCCCGTGAGGCAGCCTCTCTCCTCCAGGAGCACTAAGGGGGGTTTAATTTGCAAGAACTCCCCCGTGCAGGAGCCTATCCTCTACGGGAGAACCGAATGGGGTGTAATTTATGAGGACTCCCTCGTGAGGAAGCCTCTCCCCTCCGGGAGCCATGAAGGGGGTTTAATTTACGAGGACTCTCCCATGAGGGAACCTCTATTTTCCTGGAGCGCGTAGCATCACCAGAGGGGTTTTGATTTACGAGGACTCCCCCGTAGGGGGTCTCTCCCATTCGCGAGCACCGGAGGAGTAAAACTTTACGAGAACTTCTCCATGAGGGAGCTTATCCCTTCCTAGAGGGGGTTCAATTTACGAGGACTTTCCATTAGGGGAGCATCTCCCTCCTGAAGCGCGTAGCATCGCAAGAAAGGTTTATTTACAAGGACTCTACCATAGGGGAGCCTCTCCCTCCTGGAGCACGTAGCATCACTAGAGAGGTTTATTTACAAGGACTCCCCCATAGGGAAGCCTCTCTCTCCTGGAGTGCGTAACATCACTAGAGAGGTTTTTTACGTGGATTTCCCCGTAAGGGAGCCTCTCCCCTCCGGGAGAGCCAGAGGAGAATCTTATGTTGCCGCCTCTCGTATTACAGGTAGGAACACCCTCTCCATGATTGCCGGAAAAGGATTGTGATAGAATATGTTACCCTATTAATCATTATAGCCTGATTTTCGTGAGTGTTAATAAAAATCTTTGGTGCCACACAGTGGTGTTATAACACTTAACACATACACTATAAAAATATAATGCACAACGGACATAAAAAATAACACCGTGATTTTTAACGTGCTTATATTCCTCAATCTTAATGCACGAGGCCACGCCCAGAGAAGAAATAATCCAATATTAGAAAACAAACAGTTATTACAAATATGACCGGATTTACGAAAAGCATAAAGACTCCCTCTTTATCTTATTCACCAACACTCGTATAAAACTAATATTCTGATCGATTCTTCCAAAAACCTCAACCTTGTTGGAATCCCTCCAACTTCAAATCCCTTGAATGGTTGAGTCGATCCACACCGTAGATCTTCACCGTCTTCTCCCGAAGACTAACAAAAGCGACATAAATGATTTTCTTGAAGAAGAATTATAAGCTCAATGTATTTTATGTGTGTCATTCTTCAAGATGTTGAACTCCCTTTTTATAGTGTACAGGACCAATCCCTTCATGGCTAGAATCAAGGATTTGCTAATTCATGGCTGGAATCAAGGACTTGCTAATTCCCAGTTGGGGGTTACACACTAAAAAAGTAAAACAACAAAAACAAATCATTTCCTTATGGGTGAGAGCAAAGACATAAGGAAAGATATTAAATGGCAATAATATGGGCTGAATAAATCTAGATATGGCATCCAAGATTATCAGCAAACTACTCAAAATAGGACACAAGCCATAAACCAGAAACATAAAATCTGGCACGAAATCAACCCAGATTCTGCGCACTCAGTGTTGCATTTTAGTGTTACAACACCAGATTTTGCACTGTGCAGAAAGACCAAATTTGCCAATAATGATAACATTAACAATCTCCCCCTTTGGCACTTTTGGTCAAAACAAATCATGCAGGAAAATACAAAATCATAAGTGAAGCAACACTTTTGATTTAAATCCTGCAAATGTTAGCACAGTCAAAATAACAAGCATTTATCCAATAGCATACATATCCAATCAGTTTATCCAAAATAAAACAAGTTTTATCATCAAACTACAAAGCAAGATAAACATTGAATGTTATAGACTTAGTCATCCTTTGACTCCCCCTTAGAGTCAGCCACATCATCATATTCAAACTCCCGCTTAGAAGCTGCATCCTCTTTTTCCTCTTCATCACAATTTTCGGACTCTCCCTGAAATGGGTCTCACCATCACATGACTCAGTATGCTCACCACATCACTCGACTTAGTCTGCTCTCCCTTACTTGGGTCTCACCTCACTAGAGTCTCTTCTCTCCCCCATTCTGACAAAAAAAAGACAAATGAAGCCAACCAAACTTTGGCTATTTTTTGGTCAAAACAATCTCCTTTAAGAATTTGTATGTAGTCATTACCAAAATTGATGAGAGAATGAACAACCATAATTAGAGTGATACAAATTGCGACTATGGCAGTTTCCAAGAAAAGCTTCCAACTGCAAATTTGAAATTCAAATATTTTTGGAAAAATCCCATAATTCAAGGTGTGCAATTACTCCAAAACAAACACTGATGATCAATTCCTTTTATAAAAGACAAATTTAAGGAAAAAAAATCATTTCCAAAAATAATGTACCACATCGAATCAAGAAGAGAAATTTTCCACAAGCCCAAAAATGATCCTGAGCGATGCCTAGAATGATTAGTTTATTTTTGACAAGAATAAAATGGCCTCAGGCGTTTTGGTGTTGTAACCCAGTGTTGTACCACCTTTTTTCAAGAACATCGCCACACAAAGTCAATGGATCAAAATCCTTTTCCCATTTAGCAATCTTTTAGTGAAAGGAATAATCAGTAGAACATTTAGCTAGTCGGTTGCTTTCGCTCCAAAACATGGGTAGCTCTTTCTCAGAAGATCATAACATGATTCAAGCATATAAAAGAACATAGAATAGTTCACAACTGAATAGTTTTCACACACAATGTATAGACATCTTTTTCCGTCAAAGGCCCAAAAAAAAAATACATCTTTCACATGGAAAAAATCATTATGTTTGCAAATTGATCCACAATTGTTTTTAGGCAAAAGTTACATCAAAAGAGTACTCAATTGAGTCACAACAATAAAACAAAGATAGGCCAATAGAATGATCTTAAAAATGCACAATGACTAATGCAAAAGAAGATTGCAACACATCAATAAGGAGAAGAGATGATGCATATGGTGTTGCAACACTGAAACCCACATGCTCAGAGAGTACAAACACCCAGAGATTGTTTCAGGTAATTAAACCTTTGAAAGTCTAGGGCTTTGGTGAAAATATCAGCAATTTGATTCTCAGTGGTAACAAAATCAATGGTAACAATCTTATTCTCAACCAAGTCTCTAATAAAATGATGTCGAATATAGATGTGTTTAGTTCTAGAGTGTTGCACCGGGTTTTTAAAAATGTTTATGGCACTTGAATTATCACAATAAGTAGTAAGAGTTTTCTCTTCAACCCCATAGTCAGTCAACACTTGTCTCATCCACAACATTTGAGAACAAAAGCTCCCTAAGGCTGTATATTCAGACTCAATAGTGGATATGAATACACAACTTTGTTCCTTACTGTACAATGAAACTAAAATGTTACCAAGGTAGACACATTCTCCAGGAGTGTTCTTTAGATCATCGACATCACCTGTCAAATTAACATCACTAAACTCAATCAAGTTAGTGTTATGACAGTTAGTGTTGTAACACTGGAGCTGTTCCTCCAATAAATAACAGTTAGCGGTGGACCTATTTCCCTTCAGAATACAATTGTCAGAATTATCAAGACATTACAAACATTCTTATCAAATTTGACACATAAATCATCATCATACAACTGGCTAATGCTAATAAGATTAGCTTTCAAGCCTTCAACATACATAACATATTTTAAATGAGGAAATCCTATGACATTTAACGTTCCTTTTCCCAAAACCTTTCCTTTAGCACCATCACCAAAAGTGACCAAACCGTTTTCATGTTTTTCGAAATCAATGAGTTTTTCCAATTCTCCAGTCATATGACGAGAAGACCCACTGTCAAAATACCATGATTCAGTCACATTAGCTTTTAAAGATGTCTGAACAACATTACAAGAAAACTCATTTTTCCTAACCCAAATTTTCTTGGGTTTGTTGGATAAATCAACTTTAAAACAAGGAGTGTTTCTTTGGTGATGTTTGAACACATGAGATTTCACTCTGCCTTGCCTACAATGTTTCTGAAGACGATAACACTTAGGTCTTATATGGCCAGGACGATTGCAATAGTGACAAATAGGAACAAATCCATTTCTTTTTCCAACATGATTAGATGAAGTTCCTTCTTTAACAAAAGCATTTTTAGAATTTTTATCCTTTTTAGCAAAGTTTTTGTTAGAATTAGAACCAAAACCAATACATGCGCGATGTTGATGATATTTTTCTTGAGATAGAATTTCATCTAATCTCCCCTTTCCAGTGTTCAGTTTTTTGACAGAATTTGTCATCTCATTGAGTTCTTTCTTTACTTTGGCAAGTTCTTCTTTTCTCTCTGTTGCTAGCTTTCCAAACTTAATTACCTCTCCTTTGAGTGAGTCTTTTTCAGCAGTAAGACACACTACTTTCTTTTCCAGGTTCTCATTTGTCTTCAAGACAACCAAGCATTTTTCGTACATCTTTTGGTAAACTCTCCTTAGTTCTTCATTCCTTGATTCTTCATCAACTTCAGAGTCATCCTCAGAGCATTCATCACTTGAGTTGTTCTCATCTGCAGGAATCACAGAGTTTAGACATCTTTCAACAAAAGACAAGTTAGTGTCATACCTTCTTGGTGTTGTAACACCAGAAGTAGCACTGGGGTGCGTTTGATTACAACCAACCTCTTTGTCAATGCAGGTGAATCCAACATGATTGCTCACATTTTCTTCTTCTTCTTCATCATCTGGTTCTTCGTTACTCCATGAGGTGGTGAATGATTTCCCATTCTTCTTTCGAGTATTTGCACATTCAACCTGGATGTGTCCAAAGCCACCACATTCTCTGCATTGATTCCTTTTGCTTTTGATTGAGGATTTACTTCTTCTGTTCTTTTGACTGTCAAGGAATTGAGGGCATGAAACCGAACTTTCTTCATAAACACAAGACATGTTAGAAACAAATATAAAACAGGATCTCACTAATAAGAATTAGTGTTAGGCTCTTGATGCCAATTGATAGAATATGTTGCCCTATTAATCAATATAGCCTGATTTTCGTGAGTGTTAATAAAAATCTTTGGTGTCAGACAGTGGTGTTATAACACTTAACACATACACTATAAAAACATAATGCACAATGGAAATAAAAAATAACACTGTGATTTTTTAACGTGCTTAGATTCATCAATCTTAATGCACGAGGCCACGCCCAGAGAAGAAACAATCCAATATTAGAAAAAACAGTTATTACAAATACGACTGGATTTACGAAAAGCATAAAGACTCCCTCTTTATCTTATTCACCAACACTCGTATAAAACTAATATTCTGATCGATTCTTCCAAAAACCTCAACCTTGTTGGAATCCCTCCAACTTCAAATCCCTTGAACGGTTGAGTCGATCCACACCATAGATCTTCATCGTCTTCTCCCGAAGACTAACAAAAACGACACAAATGATTTTCTTGAAGAAGAATTATAAGCTCAATGTATTTTATGTGTGTCATTCGTCAAGATGTTGAACTCCCTTTTTATAGTGTACAGGACCAATCCCTTCATGGCTGGAATCAAGGATTTGCTAATTCATGGCTGGAATCAAGGACTTGCTAATTCCTAGCTGGGGGTTTCACACTAAAAAAAGGAAAACAACGCTAGGCGCTAGTCGGGCGGTAGACTGGGGCCTAGCGCCTAGGCGGAGCCTGGGTGGGGTTAGACGGGACCTAATCGGAAAAATAACGTAGGCGGACAAGGAGGGCCTAGCGCCTAGGCGGGGACTAATCGGAGCTAGGCGGGGTCTTTTAGAACAGTGATGAGACATCCAAGATTATCAGCAAACTACTCAAAATAGGACACAAGCCATAAACCAGAAACATAAAATCTGGCACGAAATGAGCCCAGATTTTGCGCACTCAGTGTTGCATTTTAGTGTTACAACACTAGATTTTGCACTATGCAGAAATACCAAATTTGCCAATAATCATAACATTAACAGATTGGATACAGTATAAACGATAGGAAATAAATTCTTTAGTGAATAGTTGTTTGCCTTGTAATCAAGAAAACTCATGAAAACAAATCATGAATTGTATTAGTTATTCAGAAATAAATAATATGCGGAGCTGGCATGTAGGCCAGAGAAACTTAAAGCAATAATAAGTTTTTATGTCTCATGGGCAGAAATGAACTTAAAACGAGTAAAAATGTGGAGGCCCCCGGAGAAGGGGGTGAGAACCAGTGTTCAGGGGAGCTAGCGAAATTCACGGCTCATAAGGTTGCTTGGCGCGATTAGTCTCTTCTTGCCTAGGCTCTTTCCGCAACTTACATCGATCCACATAATCCTTCAGATAGCCATCCTGAATTAGCCTTTCGATTTCTCTCTTCAACTGGGAGCGCAAGTTTTGATGGTATGTCTTTGGTCGCAGTGGTAGCGACAATATTTGTCAGAATTTGCTCTGTTCGAATTGTCTGTCATTTGAGAGGGAGGCTCTATGATCCCTTTCTCATGTGCGGCGGTTAATATTTAGTTTAAGGGAGTGAGTTGTGACTCGTGGTTTCTTCTCCCACCTACCATTCTATTACTTCTTTATGGCTGGTCACTATCATTTTCTCTGGCCTCCGCTTGTGGTTGGGCTCCGGCTTTGTGGATTCCTCCACTCAGATATGCGTCTCTGCTCGACCTAGTAACTCCTCCAGGGTTGAGGGAGGCTTCCCGTCTAATGAGTCCTTCAAACATCCATGGCAAAGATTCTGCTGTAATATTCTAACTAAATTCTCATGCTGGACGTTTGCAACTTCATTGATGGCTTCTACGAACTGCTTCATAAACTCTCACAGTGACTCTCCTTCTTTATGTGCATTAGATGCAAAATCCTTGTAGATGAATGATTTGTCTTTTCCTTGAATGAAGATTTGATTTGCTTTCTTTTTTGACATGCATCACATATACTTTCTTCCTGATAAACTGAATTTGGGAGAATTTCTACTAGATGACTTCTAGCAAGCTTGTTGATAGTCTTGAAGTTTAGATGACTCAGATTCTTGTGCCACACGCAACTTGCTTTAGCTGTGCTTTTTGCTAGCAAACAGATACTTGGTGTTGCAGTAGACTAACATACCATATACATGTTATTTTTCCTTATACCTGAAAGAACCTCTTCATTGACTTTTGTGTCCTTGATTTGGCATTTTTCCATATTAAAACCAACATTGTAGCCTATATCACAAAGTTGGTTGATGCTTAACAAGTTAAAATTTAGTCCTTCTACATATGCAACATTCTGGATTTCCATTCCATTCATTTTAATTGAACCAATGCTCTTAATCTCCCCCATAGTTTTATTTCCACCAAATATGACTTTAGCTCTCTTTTTTCATTGAAATTTGACAGATGACTTCTACTCCCAGTCATGTGTCTAGAACAACCACTATCCATGTACCAGGTTTCTTGGCACTCAGATGTCCTGTGATCATGCATCAAAGAAACTAAAATTTAAGTACCCATACCTGTGTGGGTCTTGAGGGGTTACCACTGTATGGTGAACCAACCAACCTATGACAAAATAATATGACTCTAAGAGGTCACCACCTTTTTGTTTCATAATCATAATGAATAGTTGTAAATTGTTTAGGTGCTTTAGCAACATACATCTGTCTCTTTTGTCTATATGTGTGAGTGTGCATATGAGCATTCATATTCATGTGATGGTGATTGAACTGTGTTTTGTTTCTAGGGTCATCATTTATGTGTGGATTATATCGAAGTGCATATGTGTGATGATGTGCAAACCTAGGGAAAGACCTGAATTGGCTTTTAGGCTTTTGCCTATTGATCTGTTTCCCTTAGGAATCTGCTAATAGTTCATGAGAGGATTCCAATTAGCATATGTAGGATATTTTCTACCATTCTTATCATTAGCATTCTTCCTATGAAAGCTTTGGGGCTTTTGGTAGTTCTTCTTTGCTTTTACAGAATATTTTATATTTGGAGTTTGCTAGTTGACTCTTCTGAATTGGTTTCAGCAGTCTTGCCAATGTACTCAGTTGGTTTCTTGCCTTTACTTGTATATCCAAGACCAGCATATGTGTGAGTTTGGTGGTGTGTGAGTGCAACATATAGTGTCTAGATTTGTTGCTACCTTTATCTCTTGAGGAACCTTTCTCTAAGATCTCTCTTGGTTTTTATGCATTTACAAAGGAATTAAAGCTTAGTACAACTTTATCTTCTATTTCCTTTTGAATCATCATCAATTCATCCAGTATTTTGGATTACTTGCTGAAGGATGCAATGACATTTTTGAGTTCATGTTCTCTCTTTTCTCTAACAGAACACTCTGGTTTAATCAGCTCTATCTCAACCTTCAACTTCTTGTTCTCATCAGCTAAGTGAGTTTAAAGTACTCAGCTCTTCAGTCAGTTGTGAGTTTTTGCCCTTGAGTTGGTTATTTTCCTCAATTAGAAGTGTGTGTGAAGATTTGATGTGCTCAAATCTTTCATCATTTTACCCAATAAATCATAAAGATATATGGGTGTGGAAGTCTTTGTGCCATGATCACTATCACCACACTTAAAATTAGATGAGTTAGGAATTACCTAATCTTCTTGTTCTTTAGACATCAAGCAAAAAAATACTTCTTCTTCTATATCATATGAGTAATCAACTTCACTGTTGTCTAACTCCTCTGCCACTTTGCCTTTGGAGGCCTCTGCTTCTGTAAGCATAGCTCTTTTTCTTTCCTTTCTTCTTTCCTGAAAGACTTTCTTTTATTCCTCATTTCTATACTTGTTGATTGGTGGATGGTGGCAGTGAACTGCAAAGTTGTAACGGCCCGCCTTCCAGATCGACGTCTGTCCCCACAAACCAACACAAGTCTTTCCAGCGCGTTTTGTCCTCACTCACGCGCACCCTGAGAGCAGCTTCCCAGGGGTCACCCATCCCACAATTGCTCCAGGCCAAGCACGCTTAACTTCGTAATTTTCATCAGATGAGCACCAGAAAAGAAGATGCATCTTGTTGGTATGAGTAGTACCTAATCAAATCTTTTAAGCTCTCCTCAATTGTATAGTCCCGTACCTACACAGTCTCAGATTCTCCTCTTTTTTGGGTGTGGGATCAGTTCATTCATGTCCCCCTCCGCCTAGAAGCCTGCTAGGAGCCGCTCCTTGTCCGTGCCTTCTTGCACCGGCGATCACTCCCCGCCCTCTTCGGCCCCAGGCATCACAAAAGTGACCTGGCTATATGAAATTCTAGCACAAATCTTCAACTTTCTTTTCAGCTCTCTTTGGAGGTCTCTTTTCTTTCTCTTTTTCTAGAGTTGAATGTCTTCTAGTGGTTTCTCCTTTATTCATTTGATAGTTCTTTTTTATGAACTTTTTGAATCTTTTGACCATCAGAGCAATTTCCTCATTGTCAACAATGTCTTTGAACCCTTTTGACTTTAACATTTTAAGGTTCTCAAACTTTTGAACAACTACAGTTAACTTATTCTTATTTATTTGCTCAGTCCCTTCACAAATTAGTGTGAGCTTATCCCAAATTTCCTCAACCGTTTTACGGGATTTAACTTTATTGAATGTAGCTTTGTCCAATGTATTGTACAAAATGTCCTTAGACACATTGTCTAAATTGTGCCTTTTTCTATCCTCAGCAGTCCACCCATTTCCTGGCTTGTCTACCTCTACTGCAATAACAACAATATTAGCTTCTCCTGTAGCATCATCAGTTGCACCCCTCGCATCAACTGTGTTGATTTTCTTGATCTTTATGGGTCCATCTTTGATAAAAAAAAAACCACATTATATCGTGTAAAGCAGATAGATCTACCTTCATGCAAATTTTTCAATCATCAAACTCCTCAAATGTGAACATTGGGATACGAGAAAGATTAGCTTCCATTTAAATAACTCTTTAAAACTTTGAAAAGCTTGTTGTGTTGAAGAGTTGTGAAAAGCAAGATATTTAGTTCAGTAACCAGTGCATAAGGTTATTTGAACCAACAACTCTGATACCACTTGTAGCTCCCAAGGGTGTCAGGGTAAAGTCTAGAAGGGGGTCGACTAGACTTTACAATTTTTAAAAATTTAATCCATTTTTCAAAATCAGTGTTAAAACAGTTAAGTCCTTAGAGACAACTAGGTTGAAATTCAGCAGGAGAGTTAACTACTCAATAGATCTCTAGATAGAGCTATTGATAGAGTAACTCGGCAGAAAAATTACAACTTTCACAAAATCTATCTTCAGTTAAGTATAGCTGAAGACTTGCAACCTTTTCAATTTATAGCAATCAACACAGTGTTTTAGTGAGTTATTTAGCAAGCAATAATAGCAAAATAAATTGCAAGAATGTAAAGTGCAACAATAAGTAAATGAGACACAGATTTATAGTGGTTCGAGACTGGGATAATTCCTCTACACCCACTCTCATCCTTCACAAGAGGTATTCCCTAAGTATCAGTTGACTTTAGATACAAAGTTACAATACAATCCTAGCAACTTTAATCACAACAGCCCACAACCTAGATTAAGCTTTTCACTAGAATTGACTAGACAACCTTCTAACTACTTTAGCTTCACAGACACTGCAAGATTTGATCACCACAACCATGTTGCAGCTCTGTCCTGGTTCAACCCTAAACCTAATCACAGATCCTTTGATTTAAGAAATGTGAACCCCATTTCAGTTTTTCAAACTTCTTCCTCTTCAACTGTTGAATCAACTTTTATCTTTCACTTGAGTGTAGAATAAGGTATTACGATGTGAAGCTTGAGGTTTTTCAGTTTAAGGCTTTAGAGAGATTTTGCTTGCATGCAGCTCAATTTTTATCTCTTGTGTCTCATGTATCTTGTACTTCTCTCTGTAAAATTTCAGCTTTTATAGTTTTGATTTAAATTTTATCCATTGGAGAGATAGACAAATTCAAAACACAGCTTCAGACAATTAGCTTGTCCATTCCTTGTAGCTTGGTGTTGACCTTTCATATTATCTTCTGAACTGTGTAGCATCCTAAAACTGGCAGTCCAACAGCTGCTTCCTATTAGTTGCATCCCTTTGGTCTTCATTAATGCTTAGCACTTTAAAGGTCAAACATAGTACTTTTTTTCTCTCCAATTAAAATCCTTCTTGAACTCAATGCAACAGAAATGTCCAGTTCACTTGAGTCCTTCAACTGCTTTACCCCATTCCGCTGATCATTAGTAGATTTCTGATGTTTAAGTCTTCTGATAGTCTTCTTACTTCGACTCTTCTGTCAGTCTTCTGCATTGGACTTAGCTGACACTACTCTGCTGAGAGTCTGCTAAGACATTGATATACAACTGAGAGTCTCGAAACTTCATTAGTCAGCTGAAAGTCTTCTGAACTATCTTCAGCGAGTCTTCTGAGAGTCTTCTGCATTCTGACTTAATTGTTTAAGACAACTATCAAACTATCTATTGCAAAGATAGAAATTACAACAAATCGGGGTGCCAACTTCCTAATACATAGTTTTCTAATCATCATCATAATCTATAAAAATAATTTCCCAACATATATCACAAAAACTCTAACCAAATCTGTAATTTAATTATCTAAAGGAAAGCAAATAAAATACCTACTAATACTCAACACAAATAAACCAGTAGAAAGTATGGAGAAATCATCTAGGATTTTAGAATTATCTCATCAAACTCACAATCAGAATACCAATCAATTTATCATACGATTAAACAATTGAGAAAATAAATATAAACTAGGTGTATATCCGATAACTCTCGTATTCAAGGATTAAGTCGAGATAGATTTAGTTTACCCAATAATTAACCAAGTTAGACAATACATTATTGATATATATCCAACCTCCTAATTGAATTTAGTCTAGTAATAATAGCATCTCTCTGTCTCAATTATTCTCTTAAGATAATCAAAACTTGACAAAACAATCAATTGTAAGATAAAACAATTCAATCATGAAAGACAATCACTCAATCAATATTCATGCTTGTTCGTTCGCATTGACTCATCCTAATCCTAGAATAAGTAATTTAGTTCACGCTTAGGGATGGAATCATCAATTCAATTAAAAGGTTAAAAACAATTATAGACATCAGCATGAAATAACAATAATTACCAAGCAATTGAAATTATGGATAACAATGGAGGAGGGGTTGAAACCCGGCCACACATCAAACCCCCCCACACGGTGCGGGTTTAGACCTGGTCATGGACAAGAAAACTAAAACCTGTCTGGGTCCAAGGTGGGTAACGAGTCGATCCATTAGGCACTTTCATGCACCTGCCCCGGTACATCATGTTTGTTATTATTATTATTTTTTTAGTTTTCCCATATTTTCTTTAGGGGTAACTTTACTTTGCCCCTTCCAACTATACGTGTTTTTCTACTTAGCCCACTCAACTTTAATTGTTCTACTTTACCCCCTGAACTTTGTAAATTGTTACGCTTTGCCAAAATTTACCAAAATACCCCTCTGTATTTGATAGTTTGTTTCCAGTTTACCCCATGAACTTCAAAATCGTTGCATCTTGCCTCTTAATTTATAAAATCTTCATATATTCTGTATTTACTCATACTGGGTTTTGCGATCCTTAAAATTGGTATCAGAGCCAGGTTTATTAAGAACTTTTAGTTATATTTATTATATTTATGTAATTAACAATTGGTGAGGAGAATTTCTCCGAGAATATGGATCTGGACAATTGTCCAAGATGTACACCTTACAGGACATATCGTCAAATTTTGACGATGTATGCACAAGAACACCAGGATAAGATCACATATTGGAACCACCAATATGAGATTCAAGAACGCGCAGGAGCCGATAGGGAAGCCTTGAGGCAATGCGAAATGCGAGCGGCATATCATATGAGTTTCTGGACAGTAAACCAAACCTTATATGTAGACCTGATGAATCGCCAAGAAGCAGTTCATGAGAATTCCCATCAGAGCAATGATTCCTGATGGAGTACCAGAATGGAACGAGATACTTATAGACAAATCTAAGTTCTCCGAAGATCTTAGAGAAGTCCAAAAGACAGTGCAGAATTATGGCAACCATCATATTCATCTACCCGGACAAGTTCATCGGATCGAGCAACTGGATGGAGACGATGGTGAAATATCGAAAGGAAACTCTTGAAATCCTTCATGATATTCAGAAATGAGTCAAGAGCTTGGAAGATAGACCGAGTTCTTCCAGAGGAAAGAAGCGTATCGATTTTGGGACAGTACCCTATTTACACCAAAAGGGGAAACCAACTGAAGTAATAAGAAAGATGACGGACGATGAAAAGCTCATTGCTATCATCAAAGGAAAATCCATCATAAACTAAAAGTGATGGATATGTAGAAGATCAATCTTAAAGATCTACATGACCTTACAGAATCCTTCGCGGGATTAGGTATTGTAGACTTAAAGATGAACGCAGGGGAGATGGATCGACTTTGGTTACCTATGACCTCATGGTAGACCAATTCCGCCAATTCCACCACCACCACCAATGAAATCCCAACATCGCGTGCGGGTTCAAATGTCATGAAACCCGGACGAGAGAATGCATCACGTCGGAGATTTCACCTCGGGGAATGAAACACTTTCAGGAACAGGAGCTCGACCACCTCTCGCAGGAACTCGAGTACCTCCTAGAAGGCCAAACATTCACCAGATGCCTTATGGAAGATCGCATCTAGATCGAATACATCCATATGGGTTGATGCTAAATCTGGATATCCCAGATTTCAAAAATCGAGTAGTCCTCATTGATGAATGGGCATCAGCAATGAGATTGCAGCAGGTACCCTTGATCTTACGAAAGATTCCTTCATTTTACTCCTTGAAATGAGTATTGAGGGATCTGTAAAGATTGCATGGGATATGACCGATGCAAGTACGAAGAGCGCGGTCACATCAGGAGAATCATTGAAAGGAATTGTCGATAATATGACAAAACTATTCAAGTTGTTCACCGAATACCGATAGAAATCCAAGATTGGAGAAAAGGAAGCTTCACAGCTATTCTTTGCAAAGATTCTGAGTCCCTGGAGAGAAATGCTTATCAGGGAATACAAGGATGGAGCAGAATTAGATACAGTGGCCAGAAGAATGTCTTTCTTAAAAGCCAAGTTATCTGAATGGTGTTACCAGGCAGCTTTATACAGGAATTATAAGAGATTACGAGGAATGAACAAAGCTGTTCCTCTATGTTGTGTAGACAATGATATCCCAATAGTTGTGGGATGTCAACCACGACGACATAAGAAGAAGAAGGAGAGAAGCCATCCATACCGCTAGGGAAGCAGCATAAAAAGGTCTTCATGGAGACCTAGAAGGTTTTGGTCAAAACAAAAGGCCCGAAGTTACAAATCAGGGCAAAGACCAGCACCAAGCAGGAGTAGAGCCTTATCATCAGGTTCAAATCAAGCAAGCACCAACAGGACCACAGGGAGAAGGACTCTCAGATGAGCCCACACCAGAGCTAATGAAAGTTTCAAAGACTGTAATTGTTGGACATGTGGAGCAAGAGGGCATATCTCAATTGATTGCCCAGAAAATCAAAAACGAGGAGTCAGACAGTTCGAGGCTACACCAGAGATAGAAGAAGCCATCTACTATCAAGATCTTATACAGGTGTATCAATTTGAGGATATACCCTCAGATGAAAGCATCTATGAAGAAGATATCTATTCTGAAGATGGAAGTGAATCCAGTTCAGAATCGGAGTGAAGAAGAATTTCTTCAGCAAACGGTTAGGGAGGATATGTCAGGATTCCTCTCTCATACTACTGTGTCTCATAAAAGTCATATGAGAATTATGAAGGAAGATCCAAAGCTTCAGATATATGATGGATATACAATCGGAGCTATGAAAAGGCGTTGGATAAAATTAGTTTTCGTAATAGAAAACACCAAATTATCCACAGACCGGAGAATTTGCCATTCCGATGGAGTTTACCGGGAACCTGATCGAGATGCAGTTGATCCCTATTTGAGAAATCAATGAGATCAAAAGCAAAGTTAAAAGACAAGTTGCAAATACACTCTCATGGATTCATATCGGATCCATAAGAGTCATTATTAAAGCAACATTCAAAGAAGGAATAGATTCGCCACTCAATCTTGCTATCTTTGATAAGCGAATCTCACATCTCAAGGATTCATGCCATGGAGTTGTTACAGGAAATTTGTATGCTGGGAAATTGGCATTTAATGTCTATCCTAGAATTGCATACAATTTGGGAGATCGAAAATTCAATATAGTCCTAACTCTTCATCAAGATTTCAAAAGAGATGATTTGATGAAAGAAGGGAACATACCCTACTCGATTACATACAAGATATCCTATGCTCTCTTGAATTCACATCATTCAGAAGTATTCTTGAGAAAGGAATTTATTGAAGTCCCAAGAATCTTCGAGGACTTTGCCAGGGTGGTTTTACCAGAAATCATTGAGTCTCCAACCATAAAGGAGATTGATATGAAAATACAAGATCAACCAGTCTTCAACAAAAGTCAAAGTCTCAGAGTTGAGCCCAGAAGGATGTCTTTCCAACAGGACAGAATAGTGAGCAGCAGACATTGGGAAGAAAAGAGACCAAGTACAGTTCAACGAATCCCAAATGTTTTCAAAACAACAGGAGAGCTGAAATGCCCAAAAGGATGGAGAGAAGTTGAAGTAATATTTGACATCACTCAAAAGGATAATATTTTTCCTTGTGATGTTCTATATTATCTACAACAACCCATAGTTGGAAGGTATCAAGGCAGCCTAAAGATGGGTGAAATTGAGCTAACTATTACAGGTACAACAGGAAAAATCCCAGAGCAATTAATATTGGGAATTGAATTTCTTGAGGATCATAAACCTTGGGAAAGATTACAAGATGGAATGGAGTTCACAGTGGCAGATAAAAGATACATAATCAAATGACCACTAGTCCATTCTCCATATACATTTGTATCGGAATGTTATATGTTGAATATAAGGCAGAATATTTTGCGGCCTATATTGATTCAGGTGCCGGAATATGTACTGCAAAGCCGGATGTTTTCCCTAAAGATATTGGAGAGAATTTACCAGCTATTGCAGGATGAGATTTCTCTAAAAGAATTCTTATTCTTAACAGAGGAATTAAACATGCAGAAATCATGATCGGAGGCGCAGGCGGTACCCCATGGTACAAAGTGAAGACGCCACCAATCTATTTCCATGACACAGGAGCAGATATTTTGCTAGGAAATAATTTCCTACAAACATTCAAGCGATTTACATAGGAAAATGAGACAAGAAGACTTATTTTCACAACATTATGTGATCATAAGATAATTGTCCAGAGACTGCGGGAAGCATTTTATAGAAAAATGCCAATTAATTTTCGCAGCAAGCGTGGTGATGAAGCCAAACTTCGAAATCCAAAAATGTCGGATAAGAGAAGATTTGGTGATGCCTTATTATCCTTTCGACAATATGGTTCGAAGCACAAGGATACAAAGCGATGGGATAATAACTTGTATTCATTCAGAATACAAGGAAAAGAACGAGTACCTCTAGAGGCTATTGCAGAATTGATGATGAGCCTAATGAAGAAGCCATAGAGTGATGTTACCATAGAGGATCAAATATCACTCGAGGATATCAAGAAGAAGATCCAAAGGAATTATAATGAAGATCCTTTGGCCTGGTGGGATAAGAACGAGCTTAAAGCTTCCTTAAAGGTTAAACCAGGAAAGGAGTACGAGTTCGTGAGATTCAAACCAATCCTTATGAATCAGGAAGATCGTGAGGATATGCAGAAGATACTTAAGGAACATCTTGACCTTAAGTTAATTTCACCAGGAGTTTCTCCATACAGCAGTCCGGGATTCTTAGTCAGAAACCATGGATAAATCAAAAGAGGAAAACCAAGACTTATTATTAACTACAAAGAGATTAATAACATTTTAGAGTTCGACGGATACTATATCCCAAGTAGAGAACATCTGGTTAATTGCATCAAAGGTGCCAAGATATTCTCAAAGTTTGATTGCAAATCTGGATTCTACTAGATTAAGATGGAGGAAGAAAGCAAGAAGTTCACAGCTTTCTCCACACCACAGGGACATTATATTTGGAACGTGATGCCAATGGGATTGGCTAACGCACCCCAAATATATCAAAGGAAGATGGATAATCTATTCAAGGATTATTTCAGTTTCATGTTTGTATATATCGATGACATTCTGATCGCATCAAAGAGCATGAAGGAGCATCTCAAACATTTGGAAATATTTTCAGATGTTTACCACAAGGAAGGATTAGTGCTTTCGGAAAAGAAGGCGGTGATCGCAACAAGACAAATTGAATTCCTCGGAATAAAAATCGATGAATCTGGAATCATTCTACGAGTCATATCGTGGAAAAGATCTGGGATTTCGGATACTGGCGAAGGACAAGAAGCGACTTGAGTTTTCTTGTAGTTGTTAATTTTGCTGGGATGTTCATTAACAACCTGGCATATTACAGGAAGGTGTTTAGTCCATTGCTTAAAAAAGATGTAGTATTCAAATGGGAAGATGAACATCAAGAAGGAATTAAGCAACTTAAAGAAGTTTGTAAAAAGCTTCCAAAACTTGCGATTCCCAAGACGAGGATGAACTGTTCTTTACGGATATGGCGGTGATGATTGGTGGGCGCGGCAGATTCTTACTAAGGTCACACCAAGCGAAGAAGTGCCATGCAGATCTCGGCGATTTATTCACACCCGATGAAGCAAACAGATGGCATATAAACGAGAAATAATTCTTTGCGAATCGAAAGGCTTTCAAAAAATGGCCTCTATTTCTACTTGGCTAAAAAGTTTACTTTAAAAATTGATAATTCAAGTGTCAAGCTTTTCTAAAAAATAAAATTGAATCAAAACCGAAAAAAGGCTCGATTACTTAGATGGCAAGTGAATGTCAATATTATGATTATAATATTGTCATTATAGAATCTCATGAAAATATTCTTGCGGTTTTTGACACGAGATGGAAGGGCGCGTTTTGAGGTCCTTAAACGAGTGAAACATCTCGAAAACCTGGAGAGTCTAGAAGCGAGATTTTGGGGCGTTATGTCTCAATGCGTAAGTTGATGGACGACTTCAACAGTGACCCGAGAAATTTGTTTCTAGTCAAATACGAGCATGCCCGATTCGCTCAAGGACAATTGTTCTTAGCGGCAAGGGCCTCTCTTCCAGGCCGCATCTCCTACGGTGCAAAAAGGGGCGAATAGAGAACGGGGCTCTAACCCGGAGGTTATGGATTCAAGTACCATAATCACAAGTGTTGCAGGTGATGCATCCCCGGAGGGTGTACAAATCAGAACGAATGTTGAAGCTCCTGTCACAACCCGATTCTTCAAGTCAACCCAAAGACCTCTGGGGTAAAAGAGGGAGAGTTGAATCTTGGGCCACAGGCCAAGCAAATCTAAGGTTCAAATCGACGAGATTAAGATTTCTCCTATGCATGTATATCAACGACAATGGGAGAAATTAGTTACAAGGAGAGATATTAACCCAGAAAAAACTATAGTTGATATCTCAGGCAAGTATCCCAGGGTTTGGATGAAGCCAGGAACTCATCCAAATGAAGTACAAGAATGGTATACGTTTGGAGCTCTAGCTTCAATCTATCTTGGTATCACCAGGATTCCCAGAAATTTGAAATTACCGAAATGGATTGGGGAAGCGATTCTGACTTGGGCCAACAATCCACACTTGGCCAGAGGAGACATTTTGGAACTATATTTTCTAAGTGCAGCTCCCGAACCAACAAAGAAAGGCTTTAATGAAGCTTTTCATTTCATCAAGCTAAGAAGACCGGATGGAAATGCTTTAAAATATATAAAAGCATCTTCACCGGAAGAAGGACCAGTATTAGTAGGAGCATTTTCTGAAGATGAAGCTTCTACTAGACGAGCATGGGGTCTTTGGGTTTGTCTAACCGAAATGGACAAAGTCAAATATCCATTCAAGTTTTTCCAGAATTCAACAAATGGATCTTTCTTTTTGAATTCGATGACTGGATCAACCACAGGATTTGCAGAGGAACTCTTCGAGACCAAAAGAAGAATTCTCTGGGAAAATAAGATTCCGGCAAGTAAAGAAACTTACCGAAAATTCTGTAATATGGCGCATGTTGGCCGTTGGATCGACCGGATCAGTCAAGCATGCCCCTAACAGAAGAAACACGAGTTTGGGAAAGGTTTTCGACCCAAACCCGACCGACAAGACCATACAGCTGGAAAGGATAAGGGCCCAGCTCACAAGACGCGTTTTCCTCGGGGATCACATAAACCAACTTTTTAAAATATTCCCCGACAACTATCACATGGGCTGAGACACGCGGAAAGAAAATGAAGATAGTCAAGGCAGGCAATAATGCGAGGATATGACGTAGCGCGATGGCGTCATAAGTTTCAACAAGATTTGAAGTCCGCCTTTCGGTCCTGGGAGTTACCTCTATAAATTGCGGATTTAAAGGAAGCTGAGGACATCGAACATTTTCCTTAGTTTTCTTATAATAAAGTCTGAGAGAAAAACTTGTAATATTTTGAGTGTTTTAGTTTTCAAGTTTGTATGTGTTTTCAAGTGCAAGCCTCATACATGAGAGGCTAAACAAGTATTCTCCTCCCAAAAGGAGATTACTAATGTAATAAATATTTCTATAAGTTTTTAATAAAAAGGGGCTTTCTGCTTCAACATGTCTTCATAATGTTCTATTAATTTATCCCGTTTAAAGATTATCTTGTACGCCTGGAGTAGGAAATGAACCAAGGCTGTGCTGAGCAGTTGTTGAAGGAGTCGGATAACTTGCAGATCATCTTCCCTGAGGGTGAGGTTGAACAGTGAGGAGCTGTTTGTCAAACGATCTGGGGGCATTAATTTTCCGACTGGTGGTATTGCAAGCCATCTCACCCGGTGATGTTTCGGTCAAAGAAGGTATGAATTTTAGGGGATATTTTAATTTTACGGAAGCATGTTGGGCCTGATATGGTCGTAATGGACTATATCCAATTTTAAAATAAAAAAACCCAGTTAGTTCTCATACCTTGATAAATCCGAGAACTAGAAATTTTAGGAGTCAAATTCATATTGATTAAATTAAATGATAGTTTTATTAATTTTGAGTGTCTGACGCATCAAATTGATGATTAATTGGATTGTTCAAACTATTAAATAAATTTGCAAAAACTAGGGGTAAATTGTCTATATAGGGTAAAGTGTGAGAATTCACGTACTACAGGGGGCATAGTGAAATAAAATAAAGTTTGGTAGGTAAAGTCGAAAATGAGGCATAGTTCGGAGGGTAAAAAGTATTTAGCTCTTTTCTTTATAGTATTGGGGTAGACCTGAATTTTCTTAGTTGACATATGATTACATTTTCAGGGTTTTATCCCTTATGAGACCCTGACTCTAACTTCTTTTGGGCGCTTCCAGGCCTTCACCTTCCGTCCGAGAGGGAGTGCTAGAGCAATCTTTTCTTAGTTTGTATTTTTCTTGTATTTACATAGTGGTCATAGTGCTGAATATGATATTTCTTATTTCCATTCAAATGTCTCCCTATGCAAATTTCTTTTGGTGTTGTTTTTAACTTTCATTAATTTTTGTGGAGTTGTTTTAATTTTGTTCTGAAATGAGAAAAAAAAAATTTAATTGAGAAATTATCATTTAGTTTAATTAAGTTTGTAATTTAATAATCATTAACCTTATTATGTCTTCAAATGTGTACTTTGTATATTAGTCAGGAAGACATGAATGCAAAATATATAATTTCATATTCTTCTGCAAAGTCATAACAGGCTGCTGATGGGTTTAGACCCACCTTGACGGGTTTTGAAGCGGGATGGGGGTGGGGCGGGTCTTGAATTGGGGTGGAGCGGGTCTCGGGTTTTACTTTTTCTTGACGAGGTAGATCTTGAGTTTATCAAAACCTGTCCTAGACCTTCCCCATTGCCATCCCTAATCGAAATCAAATAATAAAGACGAGGAAACGCTATGCTCTGATCTAGGCGCACGATATCACCGGTGGAAAACCAAGCAATCCCAATGTTGAATTAAATAGAAACTACCAAAAACTAGGGGTTTTGAAGTTCTAGGAAGTAAAAATATACGCAAATATGGATCCTTCAAATCTTCTTTATAAATGACAATTGGTCAATAAGCATGCATTTAGGGGTACATTTCGGTAAATAATTGGCATATATACATGTATATTAGGTGTGTTTATGTTAGTTTCCCTTGTTGGGCGTGATACGGCGAATTCTTGGATATTTTTGTAGGAAGCGAAGCTAAATTGGAAGGATAGCAGTAGCATACCCAGAACAGAATGTCAAGAGCTAATGGATGAACAAAGACGTGAAGAAAACAAGAAAATAGGCCGTACACGACTAAATCGTGTGAAGGGGATCGCGCGGCGGCACGACCGCTGTGCCTGAAGAACATTACTAAGAGAATTTCAAATGGGTGGGTTGTGTCTGTCACACGACCGTGTGCGGATGCAAACAACTTTGATAGATTCTGATCATTTCACACGACCTGGTCATGTCTGTTTGCACGGGTCATGCGAAATGCGATGTTTTGCGGATTTTGTTTCTTTATCACTTGAGGACTGAAAAGGGGATCCAGAAAGGCAACTATAAAAGGGACACTTAAACCTAAAGGCAGATATAACACCGTAGAGAAAGAAAATGATGGCTAGAGAGAGATCCAAGAGAACAACACGAGACCTTTATCAACCATGAAGGCACGAAAGTTCGAGGTTGTGAAGATCAATTCATCCACTTACGGGGGTCTCATCATCATAGTATAGAGTTTTTCGTTTCATTCTTCATCTATGTTTAACTCTTTGTTTACAAATTTGTCTATGGGTTTGAAGACAATCATGTTAGGCTAATTCTTTTGATTCTAGGATGTGCTCAAGACTGTGTATTCATGTTAATTCTGATTTTCATAGTAATCGTTTCTATTAATCTATTTGTGAATTGTTATGCTTATTCATTGTGGATTATTTGGCCAATTATTTGGATGTTTAATAGTTCGAACATAATTCGAAAAATGAGTTCTAACAGTAGATAATAGATTTACAACATAAACGGGAGTAGAGTTGGGAGGCTTACAATGTTTGTGGGGGTCTCTATTTAATTCTCTATACTTTTAGGAGTTATATTAATTCTTGAATAGGGATGCTAGCAATTCAATATTGATCTACAATTTGTTTACTTCGGGAGAGGGAATAAACTATGTTAGGAATTAAACCCATAGATATGGAAAATTGGTTATTGTGAAATGCAACTCGAAGTAATATTAATGAAGCATGTCGAGATCATAATCGTAGGATTGCTTTTGTTGATTGATTAGTTCTTGTGAAATTTAACAATTTATTGTTAATTTGATATTTTATTTTTACTAATAGTAATTAGAAAATCACTTTGTTTTATGATCGCCCCAATAAAATTAAATTACGACATTTATGGTACTTTATGTGCTTTGAATCAAACCCTGAGAAATATGATCTTGCTTGCCATTATTTGTAAACTACGCCGTACACTTGCGTACAAAGAGGAAAGAAAAATCACGAAGCATAGATAAAAAGATATCTCGTGCAACCGCGCGCCCCTCGCGCGACCAAACAACAACACGCCATGGTTGACGAACGCAGTCGCACACATGACTGGCATCACATGCTGCCAGACTCGTGCGGTTATGCGACATTATGTGCAACCGTGTGCCTTCAAAAACTCCGAATTTGCTAACAGTGCTTTCTTGTGAATTGTAGCTCTATTGCTTAGCTTTCCATAGCCTCTTCAATGATCTCAATATCAAATTTCTAGAGAGAGTTACGGCCAAAATACTAAGACATGTCATTTACAAAATTTCATGACATTGTTTCCACTTTCACCTGGTTTTAACCACTCAAAATGTCTGAATTGGCATTGAGTAGAAAAAATAGACATTGTAGAACTCTTTTTAAAATTTCCAATTGAATATGGATAAGGTCAATTGGACTTCGGATGGAAAAGCTGAAATTGATTTTTAACGTTTCTTACCCCCAAAACTTGTTTACTACACCAATACCTATAAAATCAACATAATAACACAACACGATACTAAAACATACAACATGCAAATATATCACACCAAAAATATGCATAACTAATCAAACAAAACATACACAAAAATATGCAAAATACCTCCCACCTGTAGCTCCCGTGCTTAAAGGGGGATACCAAACTCCGTAGATGAAACCAGAGCCAGACAGAGTGAATTGGAAACGGATTGGCCAGTAACTACCGCATAACAAGAAAGACGGAGCTCCAGGATCTAAAACACGGCTCGAAATATGCGAAAGCTCCGGAGAGAAATGAATCCACACGAAGAAGAACGAAATGGGGGACGAGGGCCATCCCTTGGGGGCGAGTCCTTGAGAGCGCCCTTGCAAGTCGGCACCCTTGCTCCCACGCCCTTGAGGCCATGGGTGGGCGCCCTTAAGGGCCCTCTCGGGTGCTCTCCCACTGATTTCTCCCCTCTCTCCTCTCCTTCATGTTTGTGTTCACTCCACTATAAATTCCCTACAATATTTTTACTAAGTCTCCCACCAAACAATGAATTCAAAATTGAATAAATTTAGATAGAGAAATTTTACCTTTTGACGACATGGTCAAAGCTAGGGGTGTGCACGGTTCGGTCCGGTCCGGAGATTTAGAAATCTCCAGAACCGTCCCGAAGTTTGGAGATTCCAAAATTAAATCTCCAGAACCGAACCATAAAAAAATATCCATCCCGAACCGTCTCAAAAGTTCAGTACGGTGCGGTACGGAGATTCGTTTCTAATGGGACGGTACGGAACGGTTCGGGACGGTTTGGAGAAACAGAGATTAATCAAACATTTCACAAATAAAACACACAAAAAAGGTGAAAAGAAAAACCAGTATAAAAATCACTAAACGATTATACTTTCAATCTTTTTTTTAGTACAATTTCAAAAATACATACTAAAACTATTAGTACTATATGAGTTTAACTTTTGGATATTTTATATTTAAATTATACATAAAATTTCTTTAATTCATATTTAAATGCTAAATTTTTAATATTGTAATTATAAATCTTTCTTTCATGATATAGACTAATATATACTACATATTAGTTTAATATCAATTTAACTTTTAAACTTTTATCTAATTTATAGTTAAAAGTATTGATTTTTCTTTTTGGATTTTAGCATAATATGTTTCAGATATTATGTTATTTGTAATAGTAGTAAAAGTGTAAAATCTCAACGAAAGACAAATTTAGTAGCCTCTGTTACACAATAATATTCTATAATCTTGGCACATTGTCATGAGCTCTTGACATAGGGAAAAAATAATTGACTAATATTCTATACTATATGTTTTAATTTCTTGGTTAGATGATTACTATAGTTTATGTGCAATGTACTAATCATTTAACTAATTTTAATTTAATTAATTTTTTTGATTAGAGGATGAGTCTATTTATGATCCTTAATAAGTAAAATATCATCAAATTTAAACATTTTCTACAAATCAAATATGATTTTATAATTTCATTTATTGGTTCAGTTAAATGAACTAATATGAGTATATGGCATAACTATTAGTGAATTAAATATATATTCAATTATTCATATTGATAAAATATGCCAAATTTTTAATTTGATAATTTTTAGTATTATATAGTATTGAATTTCAAAGGAATCTTTAGTTAATTCAATATCAAAATATAAATAAGATAAAAATCTTATAATGTATATATAAAAATAATTTTAAAATCAGTTCTAGTTTCGGATATTCGGTTCGGTACGGTTCTCGGTACGGATATTTAAAAAATCTCCAGAACTGTACCATGTAAATTTTCGGAATGGTTCGGTTCGGAGAAAGTCAAAAAGTCTATGGATATTTTTTGGTTCGGATATCGGTTCGGGTTTGGTAATCTCCAAGTCCCGTGCACACCCCTAGTCAAAGCTGCGACATTGCTCCCTCCGCCTTCTGCAGACCGGGAGATGGGGGACTTATGTTGGGGGATAGATTTAATTTTTTCCAATTATTTTTATTTAATTATTTTGCGTGTTATTTAATCACAGAATTACTTAATTAAACATCCAATGCCATTAATCATTATCGGATCACAAATATAATTATCCGGCCCACGCGACCGTACCGGCTCACGCATCCATTTCGTCCTACGAGGCCCATGAGACCCATCAATCTAGGTATAAAAAGGTCCCTCCACATTATTTGTAAGTATCCACACTTCGTTACTTCCAAGTGCTACTCTTTTGCTCTAGATTTTCTCTTTTACACATTCTAACTTGAGCATCAGAGAGGCCTCCCTGGGCCTAATATTTGTTGGCGTTGCAGACAAGTTCCCATTTCAAGAACTACCAGCCCCGGAGATGAAGTTGGACACTTAATCAGAAACTTTAACTTATTTGAGTGATTTGCAGATTTAAGCAACATCACAAATAAAATGCCAGGTTTGTGTACATTGCCTGAACCCAAGCTATAATTTTACAAAAAAATATTAGGAATGTTAAACTATATGCAGATTATAAGAGTGAGATATTTCATTATTAGATGATCAATGAGATACACAGTACATGGCTTACTGACTCTTAAACTAACCGAATTAACTACCTAATTACTTTCAGTTACAACTTGTTATTTTCAGTGTATGGTTTTCTTAAAAAAATCAGTAGAATAATGGGACGGAATTCTGAAGTGGAGGCTAGTATTGGATGCTATCTCCATAAGACCAAATTTTCCCGCACAAAGTACTAATGATTCAAGCAATTATCTCTAAGATACAACGACTTTCCAGTTCGACTTAGCATAGTGTTTCAGAACTTTTGAATTAAAGAAGGAAGAAGTTAGATAGTATGCTGAAATACTGTATTGAATGGTGTAAAAATGAACAACCAGGGGTCCTATTTATAGAATTTCGGGTGCCCCTTCAGATTGAGTGTTACCCTTCATTCAGATCAATCTAGAGTGTCAGATCGTTCCTTTCTGATCAACAACCGCAATATGATGGTACAAATCACATCCTAGCGAAGGTACACATCCCTTGGCATGGACCCCTACACACTCGACATTTGTGTCCAGTTATGGTGCCCCGTTAGTGAACAGTCGCGTCTATTCAGCATCTCTACTCGTCGTTGCTCACCATATGACTTCATCCGGATGACTCTGTCAAGTCACTGTAACCTAAGCGATCGTGTCGTGTCACCGAGCCATTAGACCAAACCCAGCTTCAATTTTTCAAAACTTTAAGGCTCTTCAAAGCTCCCAGCAATGATGCATATGTGCAAAATGCACCTCTAAAGCACCCAATGCAATAAGTGCGCGGGCTTAGGCACCGGCTTAGATGGTGCTCCGCACTGTCCTGATGTAGCTTGAGCTAGCTCAAAGCTAGTTAAAATTAAACTTGGTCCATTACGGTGCACCATAAGGAGCTTCACTTGATTACTCCTTATTATTGTTTAAATTCTATATAAACAAGTTAAGAATGTGAACTACTATTCATGTGGGATGTGACTTTATACATTCTCGTCCTTTCATATTTCCATATATTATATAAGATATTTAATTGGCTTACTTTATCATTAATTTTTTATTCACCCAAAATTGGTTTGAGAAATTCAAAATGTTGAATTCATCTACCCGCGGTGTAGATTATTATTACATCATTTATTTTCCATAACTAATATATGATCCCACATAAATAATTGGTAAAAGTTGAGTCAAAATCCAACTTTCTAAAACCAATTTCCAAACACAACTAATACTTCAACTATATCATGTTACAACAAATATATTGGTGCTTATCTAACAGCCCCCCTCAAACTAAGGTGTAGGAATCCACAACTGTAAGTTTGTCTCATATAGCACAAAACACTGAGCTGGAGTTTGCCTTGGTAAAGACATACACAAGTTGATCAATAACAGGAACTTGTCTTATGTCTACAAGCTTTTGTTGCACTTCCTCTCTGACAAGTAAAGATCAAGCTCAACGTGTTTAGTTTTAGCATGCAATATTGGATTTGCTGCTAATTTTATCACATTTATATTGTCACACCATATGATAGGAGCCACATTACTAGTAACTTGAAGTTTTTGCAATAACCATTGCATCCAACTGATTTCAGAAACTAAATCTGCCACACTTTTATACTCTGCCTCAATGGAGGATTGGGACATTATATGTTGCTCCTTAGATTTTCAGAAGATAAGGTTAGGACCTAAGAACACACAATGGCCTCATATTGATCTCCTATTATCCGAATCAGATGCCCAATCAGGATCTCAATTTTGCCACTAAGTTTACAATAGTTGAATTATGTTTAGACAACTTCAATTCATGATTCAATGTACATGCCACGTATCTGAGAATGTGTTTAACAACTTTGCAATGCGCCTCCAGAGGTGTCTGCATAAATTGACATATTTTGTTCACTGCAAAAGAAATTTTAGGCCTGGTTATTGTAGCATATTGTAGAGCCCTTACCGTGCTTCTATACAATTTAGCATCCTACACATGATCACTACCATAAGTTGTGAGTTTAAGTCTAAAGGTCATTGGAGCCTTAGTGTTTTTAACAAAATGCATATCAGTTTCAGTTAAGAGCTCTTTGACACTGAGATCAATGCAAGCCATCAGAGGTAGACTTACTTGAATGACAAAGAAATAATCTAATTTCCTAAGATCCTTCAGAGAAAATTGTTGATTAAATTTCAGAATGAGTTTTTAAGTGTCTTGAGAGTTGATCCCTGTGACTAAAATGTCATCCACATACACTAAAACAAAGATAACACCCCATTTTTAATTCCCTGTTTATTAGATTTTGATGAATGCCATGTAAAACTTAGACTAGAAAGTTGGCACCCCATTTTCCTTGTAATTTGTATTGTAATAGATAGGGATGTACGAGCTGAGTCAAGTCGGCTATGCCTGGATATGCAAGAAGTCAATCAAGACTAAAATGAAGACTCTATTTGTGAAGCGGTGAGTATGGCAAGTAGAAGTCAAGAACTCGACTGAAGGAGTATCAACTGGATACAGCTGTGTGAAGTGCTAGTCAAGTCAACTCAAGAAGCCAAGTCTCAAGTTGAAATGACAGATGAGTCATCCAATGATTTGGAGCAGACTCAAGTCACCTAGGGAAAAAGGCAGTCAAGTCAAGACAACTGAAAAGAATCCGTTGCACAGAAGTCAAGAATATTACCTAAACAAGTAATACTTCCATACTTGCCATGTCTTAAAGTGCTCGATCCCCGAGCGTGCAAAAGGAATAAACCAATGGGAAGCACTGCACCTTGTGTCAGAACCTGGAAGGCTGCAAGACATTTAATCCGAGGAAATGTCAACATCAAGTACTGCAACAAGACAAGCCAACGAACACAAGTGATCTCTTCAACGGGCAGATTTTTGAAAGTTCACTATAAAAGGCTGAGGAATCACATTTAGAGAAGGTGACCTGAACCACGAACATTCAAGCTATTATTCGAGTTGTAACCTACAAAAATATTCTCAAGTTATTCAAGCAAATCCTCAAGCCTAAACTTCGAAGGAAATCGATCCAACACCAAGCTGTGAAGGAAAGACAACTTCAAACTGTTGAAGAGGAAACTTTTGAAGAATCAAAAGGGGTCTACATTCCAAGGAGGATTGTAGAAAGGTTCAAGGTTGAAGCAGTCTCAAAATATTGGAGGGCTTCGTGATCAAATCCAAGAAGCTTGAGCAAGTGAGTGAAGTAGCAAAGCAGCCGCAGTGAAGAAGGCTGAGTCGGACGAGAAGCACTGCGTGTGATCAAGGCATCTCAGGACCCAGAGTCCCAAAGGATCAAGTCACCGTGTGTGATCAAGACTTGTATCTGGGTGATAACCACTTTGTACTCGATCAATACTTAGTGGATTCCTCCAGGAGTTGGAGAAGAGAGGAGTATAATAACTACCCCATCTTCAACCTCTATAAAATTTGTTGTGTCATTTACATTTCAGCATTTACTTTCTGCACATTACTTTATATCTGCTGATAATTTGCATTCCAATTGATAATTAACAAAGTTCTAAAACCAAGTGTTAAAACAAACTTAAACCAAATTCAAGGGTGTTAAGTCTTCCTTCCAAAAAATCTCATCACAACCAATTTAAGGTTTAGACTAAACAAATGAGTTATTCTATCAACGGCTCAATCGAGTGTTGAGTGGCTAACTCTTTGGTTAACTAACTTAGTTGTCCTCAAGGACTTAGTTGTGTATTTAACTCTGTATTATTTTAAAAGGACTAAAATCGAAAAGTTGGTAAGGTTTATTCAGCCCTCCCCTTCTAAACCTTACTCACAGCCCTTGGGACCTACAAGTGGTATCAGAGCGGTTGGTTCATTGAGCCTTCCGCACTGGTTACTGAGCTAGATCTCCAATCTTTCAAAGAAGTTTTTAACACTTGTTCTTTCAAAAGCCATTTTTAAAACAGCAAAGTTATTATCATGGAAGCAAATTTGACACGCATTTCTATGTTCACCATTGAAGAATTTGATGACTGGAAAATACGTATGCAGGCTCATCTATCAGCTTTACATGATGAGATGTGGATAGTGATAGAGGATGGACCACTGCAAATAATGAAAGTGAACACAACTGCAAGGAGAGCTGTTGCGGCTGAAGAAGAGGAGGTTGCTCCTCCCAGACCAGCTATGGTTGAAAAGCCAAGAGCTGAGTGGACAAATGATGATAGAAAAAGATACAACCTTGACAATGTGGCCAAGGATATACTTTACAAGACATTGGACAAAGACATGTTCAACAAAGTCAAATCTTGTAAGACAACCAAAGAAATCTGGGATAAATTAACCTTAATTTGTGAAGGATCTGAGCAAATTAAGGAAAACAAATTATCTGTTGTTGTTCAAAAATTTGAAAACTTTAAAATGCTTGCAGGTGAAACAATGGACCAGCTGGATGCTAGATTCACTGAAATTACAAATGAGCTCTCAAAGACTTGGGAAAAATACACACGAGAAGGAGATGTGTATGAAAATACTAAGGAGCCTCCCAGCTGAGTGGGAAATGAAGACCATGGCTCTAAGGCACTCAATGACCTATCAAAAACATCCAATCATGAACTATTCTCAGACCTCAAAGCTTATGAGTTTGAGCTGAGAAGAAAGGATCAAGAGGAGATAGCTGTACCCAAAACAGCTGCACTCTTAGTCAAGGAAGGGAAGAGAGTTGAGACCAAAGAAGTCATTGACCAGGAGGAAATTGCCTTGATGGTTAAAAGATTCAACAAGTTCTTCAACAAGAACTACAAAAGGAACAAAGGTGAATCCTCTAGAAGACATTCAGCTCCCTCTAAGTCAAGGGAAGATAGGCCACCAAAGAGAGCAGAATATCAAAAGGTCGAATATCAAAGAGTGACAACCCAAGAAATGAAAGAGTCGATCAAAAGGTTGAAAGCCTCGTGTTGGAATTGCGAACAAACCAGAAACTTTGCTATTGATCCCCATATCCATATCCTGTAGTCAATAAATACGAAAATGAAGAAGAAAGAAAAGTCTTGAAAAAAGAAGACAAGAAAAGAAAAGAGCAATGTTGGTGCTGACTAAACTCGCTAAACAAAAACAACTAAGTCAAAGGACACAACTGACTCGAGAGAGTAGTGAAGCCGACTACTCAAGTGATTACGAAGAAGAAGCCATGATCCGTCTAATGGCCAAAGAACATGATCAACCTGACCAAGAAGATGAGGTACACTCTAACTCATCTCATTCAGATTCTAGTGATAGTGATTGTGACACGCACACTTCATCACCCACTGATCTTTATGATTCATTAGGCAAAATGATGAAAGACTTTGAGCACATTAAATCCTCACACACACTATTAAATGAGGAAAACAAACAACTCAAAAGCCAAAACTCACAAATGACTAAGAGTCGAGTACTCTAAGTCACATAGCTGATGACAACAAAGAGTTGAAGGTTGAAAATGCTAAACTAATAGCAGATATAGCTGCTATAGAAAAGAGAGAAAATGATCTCAAAAATGTGATTGCTTCATTCACAAAGGCATCTAAATCATTGGATGACCTTACTATGAGCCAAAAAGAATGTGGAGACAAGACAGGCATATGATTCAATTCCTTTGTGCACAGTCAGACTCCAAGAGTGATCTTGGAAAAAGGATCTTCAAGTAATGAAGCATCTCAAAAAGCCAATACACCAAATGTTGCACACAAATTCATTCCAAAGCACAATCACAAACAAAATGGCCTTGGATATAAAGGAAAAGGAAAACAACCAGTTGAGTATGCTGAGAGGACAGCTGAGAAGAAATCCAGCAGAGTTCCTCAGCAAACTCCAAACAGGAAGTACTCTGTGAAGAAGAAACAGAGCTACCAAAATCCCTAGTCTGTCAAAGGAACACAAATGATGGGAATGGTAGAAACTACCCAAGTCAAGCTGATTGGAATAATGTGAAATATCAGCCAAGACCAATGGAATACAAGCCTAAATGGCAAAGGCCTAGAACTCAGCAAAGGTCATTCCAAAGGCAAAAGAGTTATTATCAGCACACATATGCACCCAATCACTACACTCAGAGATATCACAATTACCCAAAGAAGGCAATTGCTAAAACACACACACAGGCATACAGACAAAAGAGACAGGTGTATGAACTTAAAACCTCCAAGCAATTTGCCAAAGTGGATTATGATTATGGCACGGATAGATGGCAACCTCTTAGAGTCAAATCATTTGGCTATAGGTTGGTTGGTTCATCTTATAGTACTAACCCCCAGGACCCAGGCAAGTATGGGTACCTAAAAACTAATTTCCTTGATTGCAGGTTCAAGGAACAGCTGAGTGCCAAGGAACCTGGTACATGGATAGTGGTTGTTCCAGACACATGACAGGAAACAAGAAAAATCTATCAAAGTTCAAGGAGATTAGAGGTGCAAAAGTCATATTTGGAGGAAATGAAGCTCCGGGGGAAATTAAAGGCACTGGATCCATCAGGAAAAATGGATTAGAAATCACAGATGTTGCATACGTTGAAGGCCTCAACTTCAATTTGTTAAGCATCAGCCAACTCTATGACAAGGGCTATAATGTTGGATTCAATATGGGAGTATGCCAAATCAAAGACACTGAATCAAATGAAATAGTGTTGCAAGGATCCAGACAAAAGAACATGTATGTGGTATATTGGTCGATTGCCACACCAAGCACTTGTCTGCGCTAGCAAAAGAGTACAGGCCGAATCAAGTTGGGTCGTGGCACAAGAAGCCGAGTCACCCAATTTCAAGACAATTAACAAGCTTGCAAGGAGTAATCTTGTAGAAGGACTGCCAGACTCAGTATATAAGAATGAAAGTGTTTGTGATGCATGCCAGATGGGAAAACAGATCAAATCATCATTCAAAGAAAAGTCAAGTCCATCTTCAACAAGGATTTTGCATCTATTGCATATTGATCTATTTGGTTCAGTTGAGCCTGCCAGCATAAGTGGAAAGAAATACACTCTAGTAGTGGTGGATGATTATTCAAGATATACATGGACAATCTTCATGTGTAAAAAGAAGGAAACTTTGCAGAAGTTACCTCAACTGATGAAAAGAGTTCAAAATGAGAAGAGTCAAACCATTAAAAAGATAAGATCGATAGAGGAAGGCGAGTTTGTTAATGGAATAATAACTCGATATTGTGTTGAAAATGGTATTGCTCATGAATTATCTGCAGCAAGGACTCTACAACAAAATGGTGTTGCAGAAAGAAGGAAAAGAACTCTCAAGGAAGCGGCAAGGACCATGTTAGTCAAAGCAGGGTGCCTAAAAGATTTTGGGTGAAGCTATCAATACCGCATGCTATACTCAAAATAGATGCATGATAAATAGACAATCGACAAAGACTCCCTATGAGATTTGGACGGGAGAAAGCCAAATGTTGCATATTTTAAAATATTTGGATGTAAATGCTTCATCCACAACAATGGCAAGGATAATCTAAAGGCTTTTGATGCTAAAGTCGATGAAGGTATCTTCTTGGGATACTCAAAAAAGCAAAGCCTATAAGTCTTGAACAAAAGGACTATGGTCACGAGAAGAGATCCATGTGGTTTTTGATGAACCTAATGTAAATGGAGAAGACTTTGAGGAGTTAGGCGATAAGTGAATCATCACCAACCGTGCGAAGAGTCCCTATGTTGAAGTCAAGCCGGAGTGATCAATCAAGGTGAAGATGACATAGTCAATCTCAAATACAAATGGAAAATTTGCAGCTAAGTGATGACGAGAGAGTCTGCTCAAGATAACACAACAGCAAGACGATCAACCCCGCTGACTTACTCCAACCTGATGTGAGATGGCTGAGAGACCATCCACCAGAGCTAATCATTGGAGATGTAAGAGATGGTGTAAGAACCAGATCCAGAGCTCAACAAGAAGCAATGTTCACTTGTTTTATCTCCCAAATAGAACCTAAAGACGTGACTCAAGCATTGGATGACACACATTGGATTCAGGCCATGCAAGAAGAGCTGAATCAGTTTGAAAGAAACAAAGTATGGGAATTGGTTCAAAGACCAACCCATCAAAATGTTATTGGCACAAAATGGATTTTCAGAAACAAGATGAATGAAGAAGGTTTTGTGGTAAGAAACAAAGCAAGATTGGTAGCCAAAGGGTATTGCCAAGAAGAAGGTATAGATTTTGATGAAACATTTGCTCCTGTTGCTAGATTAGAAGCAATAAGGATGTTTCTTGCCTATGTTGCACACAAGAACTTCACTGTATATCAAATGGATGTGAAAAGTGCATTCTTGAATGGATTATTGGAAGAAGAAGTCTATGTTGAACAACCTCCATGATTTGAGCAGAAGACTCTTGGAGATAATGTGTACAAGCTCAAGAAAGCTCTATATGGATTGAAACAAGCACCTAGAGCATGGTATGATACATTATCTCAATTCCTAACAGATAATGGATTCACCAAAGGCAAAGTGGACAGAACACTCTTCAGAATTCAAGATGGAGAGAGTATACTGCTTGTTCAAATATATATGGATGGCATTATTTTTGGATCCACAAACAAAGAGCTGTGTGATAAATTCTCAAACCTCATGCAAGGGAATTTTGAAATGAGCATGATGGGAGAGCTGACATTCTTTCTAGGACTTCAAGTTAAACAGCTGAAGGATGGAACCTTCATAAGTCAAACAAAGTACACCAGAGACTCAATGAAGAAATTTGGTATGGAAGAGAAATCTTCTGTGAAAATACCAATGAATACATCAGTCAAGATGAACATGGATGCAGATGGTAAAGTTGTAGATCAAACCAGATACAGAGCACTTAGTGGATCATTGCTCTATTTAACAGTAAGTAGGCGAGACATCACCTTTGTTGTAGGTGTATGTGCAAGATTTCAACTGCACCAAAAGAAAGCCATATGATCAAAATGAAGAGAATCCTAAGATATTTGAAGGGATGCCGGAAGTCGGCTTATGGTATCCAAAGGAAGGTGGATTCAAGCTTATTGGTTACTCGGACTCGACTATCTTTGGATGTAGAGTTGACATGAAGATCACTTCAGGCACATGTCAAATGCTTGGAAACAGATTGGTTTCTGGTTTAGCAAGAAAAAACTCAATAGCCACATCCACAACTCAAGCCGAGTACATAGGCTGCGGGCAAAAAGTTGTGCCCAAGTCTTATGGATGAGACAACAGCTGAGAGATTATGATGTTGAAGAAAAAGAGATTCAAATTATGTGTGATAACACAAGTGCTATTGCAATCACTCAAAATCCTGTGTTGCATTCAAGAACAAAGCACATTAATGTCGATATCATTTCATAAGAGATCATGTTGAAAAGAAAGACATCACCTTGGAATACATCTCAACCGATAAACAAGAATGACATATTCACAAAGCCATTATGTGAATCAAGATTTGAAGAACTCAAGCATGAGCTAGGGTTAATTGAGCTGAGTTGACACTCAGAAGACTCAAGGAGAAGAGATGGAACGAGAAAAGATGAAAATAGAGCTAAGCTCGTGAATCAATGCTAAGTGAATCACCAGATCGGAAAATCACCGCATCGAGTTAGGCGACAAATGAAGTACCTATGTGAAAAGAGAGAAGAAGAATTGAATCAGCTAAGAAGTAAGCAGAATCATTTATGAGCTAAGTGATAAAAACGCAGTCGTTTTTAATAAGCGGGAATGTTTTAAAGATGACGTCGGCATAATAATGACAGGTACAGTCAAAAGCTGCACGACAAAGCATATGATTGGATATAAATACTGCCGCATTAAATGCGAGAAATTAAATGCTAATCGGCGTGCTAAATCTGAGCCGTTGATCTTGATCAAATTTCAAAAACCGTATGCACGTCCTTTCATAACACATACATATACCATTTTGTCTGTTTTCTCTCTCACATTACTCAAACTGTTCATCTCTCCAAAAGAAAAGAAAGTGTTTTTCTCTCAAAACCCTACAAATCTTCAAACCAAGTTTCTCAAAACTCATTCGGTAAAAAAATCACTGAAATGGCAACTACTTATGATTTCACTAAGTTGGGAAAGCAAATCCACACTGGTTCTACTGTGTATTTCGAAGGGATGATCAAACAGGGGTCCGATGAAACCCTTGTGAAGAAGATAGCTGAGAAAGTGGAGAAATCTAGACTAAAACACTTTCTCACGATGGAGTTTCAGATGACATATGTGGAAGAGGTCGCCCAGTTCTACGTGAATGCTGAAGTTCACGACGAGGGCATCAAGTCATCTGTTCACGGAAAGGAGTTTACAATCACTGATGAAGATCTAGCGAAGCATTGTTTGCTGTCGTCGGAAGTAGTGCCGGAGATCTATGAGGCCGATGTAAACCTGGCTGCTGCATGGAAGGAAGTGGCCAAACCTGAATGTGCTGCGAAGGTTGTCTACACAGCTGCTGAAGGTAGATTACCACAAGTTGCTGGACATTGTTGTCAAGTGTGTAGACATCAAATTTGGAAGCTTTAATCACCGTCTCTAAACTAAGTTTGATCGTGATGGCCTGCGATCATGGAGGAGAAGAAAGGTAAGGTCAATGAGTTTGTATACAAACTGCTGCCAAAATGTTGGAAATAAGTCTTTCAAGGAAGATGGGTCTTTTGGAGGATCCTTGGGATATGGCCTTGTGATTGGCCGGTTGATGGAGGTGAAAGGAGTTCTACTCCGACATGGAAAGGCGTTCCATTTCAATAAGAAAATGTTCCGATCAAATCTTTCCGGAGCTCAGAAGAGAGCTTATGCCAAGAGAGCGGATACGGTGAGGGGGAATCAACGACCCTGAGGAAACAAATTGTCTCTCCCCTCCCAAGAAGAAAGTTGCCCCTGCAGCCGAGTCACCTGCCCTTGCAGCCGTGTCTCCTGCCCCTGCAGCCGCAGCAGAGAAGGAACCTCAAATACCTTCTCCCGATGTCAAAAAGAAGAGGATCGACAAGCCAAGAAAGCCGCTCCTCAAACCAAGAAAGTAGCACGCCCCCCTGCCCAGGACTCGAGGAAACCGTATCCAACCGAAATTCCTCTGGTGAGGACCAAAAGAAGAAGACTCTTCAAGCGTTGAGCTTGAAAACAACAGAGTCGCCACTCACCGAACAGATCGGCAAAAACAAATGGAGAAGTAGAGTCTCCAGAGATTATTGATGAAATCTACCAAATCTGTGAGCCGATCAAGAGAGGCAAGTCGAAGACCCACTGTGGACGAAACAAGCGAGGAGCAAGTAACACCGTGAGACAGCTAAGTCTCCTGTCGACGACAGGATCGTGTCTCCGCTGCGGCGACGCCGCCGAGGGTGAAGAGCGGCAATCTCGCTACCCTCCATTCCCGAGAAAGAAATGCACAAAGGGAAGATGATGATGATGATGTGATCATGCTATCTCCACCATATCCAGACATCCAAAATCGTCTGCGAGAATGGAGGAAATGGAAGCTATGTCGCGCAAGGGACCAGTTCTAAAGACCTGAATTCATTGAAGAAGAGGAAGAATTGATGAATTTCCTTGGATTGACCACAGTGGTCCAAGTACTGGATGAAGAGAACTGCATAGATATCTTGCAGATCTTCAAAGATAAGGAAAATGAGAGATTGGCAGAGGAAGCTGAAGCTCATGAGAAAGCCAGCGTTTGACCTCTCACTGGAACCACTGATCATACTCATCCTCATCTTGACATACTCTCAGAAAGTGATGAGGACCTGTACCCTGCTGCTGATACAAAAAAACTAGAAATGAAGCAAGCCATGCGGGAATCCAGAATGATGCATGAGCAACAGCTGATGGAAGGACCTGGGTAGTCTTCCAAATCTCAGTTGGAAATTGATCCATTGGGAGTGGTGCACCAAATTGCTACTGTTATTGCTGCAACCACTTCCCCAGCTCACTCAGAGAATGGATCTAGGGGACTTGGCGATGAAACTAGGAACTTGGGGACCCAAGTCGAGTACCCCTACTGAAGGTGTTTTACCACCTGCCTCAACGGTGAACACTCACAGAAAACCGCCGGGAGTTTGGAGAAGAGTGACCCCAATCAAGTCACTCACCGGTGTGCCGGTGAGGGGGAAACTCCTCCACCGCAGCTAGGTCGGAGGTTGCTTTGCGGATGACTCCACAACGAATCTAGGAGGCGAAGTAGAGAAGGAAAAACAAATAGAAATACAACAAGTTGTCACTACCCAAGCTCGGATGGTTGAGACTGTCTCGGTGAAGTGCCAACCGCTCGCAGGGGCGAGACGCCTGGCGATGCAGTCGAGGCACAGGATGGATCTACCCTGGGAGTTAACACTCTGGTCAATGAAAGTGCAATCCACGGAGTTGAGACTCCTGTGGATGCCACCATAGAAGACCGCAAGATAGCTGAGTCTGTAGAAGGGAATGTCCAGGCCTTGCTGCAGTTGAGACTGCAGGAGGTACTGAAGGCCTACGGGAGGTTGAGACTTCCCAGGGTAAAGAGGCAGAAGCACAGAACATCCCTCATGTTATCATCGATGCATCTGAGAAGGAGATAAGTGCACTTCATGATTCCCAGGATAACCCTGATGTAACCTTTCTGGGATCTGAAGGTGAAGATGAAGCTAAGTCATCCCCCATTGCGAATCCAAAAGACTCAGCTGAGGATGTTCTCCCAAGCACGAGTAAGTCAGATCTCAAAGCCACTCGTCAAACATTCACTTTCGATGATGATCCACCGCTTGAAATCTCATCATCTTCCGATGACGCTACCGATACGGCCGAGAATGATAACTCAAATGGAAAAACCAAAGACCGAAGGTTTGTTGAGACACCGAAAGCTCGGCCACCGGGTCCATACCACAAAAGACCCTAATCAATCACGATCAATCGTGGCAGCTCCCAACGCTGCAGCAGATTCGACTCAACGGGGCACATCACGACCACAAGTCATAGTTGAATAGATTCCCTATGTCCGTGATGATGCATTTGAACAAATGTTCCCTTTCTCACTAGAGCAGCCTGATCTTGATGAAGAATCAGCTAGAGATCAATGACGTTTCCATAAACCTGACCCAGTCATTCCCACAGATACCATCATCCCAGCAGATTTTGATTTGATGTTGCTTGGCCGCCAGCTGAGACAGAGGTGACAACTGAGGTTCGATAAGTCTTCAAGGCAATATTTGCGGAGATAGAGAAGATGGAAAGGCACCAGGCCTAATTGGATATGCGGTTGGATAACAGAGATGCAAATCTTACAACCGATCTGCGTGGAATAGTGGTCAGAATCAGGGAATGGTGGCAACAGCAGCAAACAATGCATGTGGAACAGGTTCGATACTTCAAAGCATTGTACAATAAGATGCTAATCTGGAGCACTGATAATGTTGACATGAAGAAGAGGATGCAAGAAAATATTGATAGGATGCATGCCTCTCATACCACGGAAATGGAACTGCTGCGAGAATTTCATCGCAAAGAACTTCTGCGCATGGAGGAAAACAAGAATGCAAAATTCAGCCTTCTTATGGCTGAAATGGAGTTGGTGACAGCCGAATCAAAAGCCACTCGCTCGAAATTTCGAAAGCAAAGATACTCCGCAAATACTCCGCAGCCGAGAATCCAAGCGAACTTCGGCTATCGGCCGCTAGATTTTATGCTTGCTGGTATGTTCCCAGGGGTTCTCCTTTGATGATGCCAAAAAGGGGGAAGAGGAATACCTAAAGACGTTGAAAGGGTCCGTAGCTGAGAAAAAGGACGCAGCTGTGAAGGAGAAGACAACTAAAGAGCAGAAGAAAGAAAAGGGAAAATCAGTTGAGGGGGAGGTTCGAAAGACATGACTTTAATGGTTGCTAGAACCCCTCAACAAGGACTTGTCACAATGACATCATCGAAACTCCCGGTGACTCTGCGCTCCAACACTCTGTTTGTGCCCATGTCTCGAAAAGAGGAAAATAGTAGAAGCAGAGATGACGGAGATCGTAAGAAAAATGGATGCCCGTGCGATGGACATACTGAAATAGTACGGAGGCATTCCAGCAGGAAGAGACACAGATGCCATTTCAGACGTCGGAACTGAGCCTAGATTTGTTGATGAATTCAAGATGCTGGCATCCGAGGGATACTTCGAGAACATGACCATGGCCCAAGCTTGAGACTTGTATTGGGAAAAAGGGCTCAAGCTGTGCGAAGAAGGCCGATAAGCGGCGAGACTCAGAGCGATCCTCTGCTGGTCACTCTACTAGGAAGAAGAAGGCCCCAATACAATATACGCCCAGAGGAAGAGAAAGAAGCAGTGGAGGAAGAGGTTTCAAACTTAGACCTCTACCCAAAAACATCGAATATATAGATCCAGGTAAGAAAGGAGGGATCTATTGGGTTGGGTTTCACGAAGTAGCCAACATGCAAGTGGCCAGGAACAATGCTGAATATGTAAAGAGAATCGAAGAAGAAAATAGAAGACAAACTCAGCTGTGGGAAGAGAGACAAGAAAGGAAATGAAAAGATGAAGCTGCCAGAAGAGCTTATGAGAAAAAGAAAGCCGCTGAAGAAGAAAAGAAGAGAAAGAGATCAGAAGACGACAGAGCTGAAGAGGAAAGAATGAGGCAGCGAAGGCGATGAAGTGTTGTTGTCCACCCCTTCATGTATTTTACTATTGTAAATGCATATGTATGTAAGTCTTCCGTACATTGAATAAGAATCTAGAATTTCTATATTCTTGCGTAGATACAGAATGCCATGTTTGCTCTGATACACCTTGTAAACAGCTGTGTAAAGGACAAGAATGTTATGATCAATAAAAAGATTGATTCCACGCATACATTCTCTATTTCTACATTGTCTGTATGTATCTTTGCTATTTACATTTTGAATGTATGTTTTAAGTTTTGGCATCATCAAAAAGGGGGAAATTGTTGGGAAATTTGTTTATTAGATTTTGATGAATGCCATGTAAAACTTAGACTAGAAAGTTGGCACCCCATTTTCCTTGTAATTTGCATTGTAATAGATAGAAATCTGCATTTAGTGAGTCAAGTCACTATGCCTGGATATGCAAGAAGTCAATGAAGGCTAAAATGAAGACTCATTGTGAAGCGGTGAGTATGGCAAGAAGGAGAAGTCAAGAACTCGACCGAAGGAGTATCACCGATACACCGTGTGAAGTGTCAGTCAAGTCAACTCAAGAAGCCAAGTCTCAAGTTGAAGTGACAGATGAGTCATCCAATGATTTGGAGCAGACTCAAGTCACCTGGGGAAAAAGGCAGTCAAATCAAGACAACTGAAAAGAATTCGTTGCACAGAAGTCAAGAATATTACCTAAACAAGTAATACTTCCATGATGCCATGTCTTAAAGTGCTCAGTCCCAGAAGCGTGCAAAAGGAATAAACCAATGGGAAGCACTGCACCTTGTGTCAGAACCTGGAAGGCTGCAAGACATTTAATCCGAGGAAATGTCAACATCAAAGACTGCAACAAGACAAGCCAACGAACACAAGTGACTTTTAAGATCTGCCTATCTCTTCAACGGGCAGATTTTTGAAAGTTCACTATAAAAGGCTTGAGGAATCACTTTGAGAGAATGTGACCTAAACCACGAACATTCAAGCTATTATTCGGGCTGTAACCTACAAAAATATTCTCAAGTTATTCAAGCAAATACTCAAGCCTAAACTTCGAAGGAAATCGATCCAACACCAAGCTGTGAAGGAAAGACAACTTCAAACCGTTGAAGAGGAAACTTTTGAAGAATCAAAAGGGGTCTACATTCCAAGGAGTATTGTAGAAAGGTTCAAGGTCGAACCAGTCTCAAGTTATTGGAGGGCTTCGTGATCAAATCCAAGAAGCTTGAGCAAGTGAGTTTGAAGTAGCAAGCGTGGCCGCCCCGAAGAAGCTCGAGTCGGACGAGAAGCCACTGTGATCAAGGCATCTCCGGATCGAGTCCCAAAGGATCAAGTCACCGTGTGTGATCAAGACTTGTATCTGGACTGATAACCACTTTGTACTCGATCAATACTTAGTGGATTCCTCCAGGATTTGGAGAAGAGAGGAGTAGAAGAATTACCCCATCTTCGAACCTCGATAAAATTTATTGTGTCATTTACATTTCAAAGATTTCCTTTCTGCACATTACTTTATATATGCTGATAATTTGCATTCCAACTGATAATTAACAAAGTGCTAAAACTAAGTGTTAAAACAAACTTAAACCAAATTCAAGGGTGTTAAGTCTTCCAATGAAAATCTCATCACAAACCAAGTTAAGGTTTAGACTAAACAAATTGAGTTATTCTATCAATAGCTCAATCGAGTCCGTGAGTGGCTAACTCTGGTTAACTAACTTAGCTCCCTCATGACTTAGCCGTATTTAACTCTGTATTATTTTAAAAGGACTAACATCGAAAAGTTGGTAAGGTTTATTCAACCTCCCTTCTAAACCTTACTCACACCCCTTGGGACCTACAGATTCTAACAAACAAAGACATGTCTGATTTGGTTGGATGAAAACCAAGAGCAATCAAAGCAGTTGAGAGCGTATTGTACCAAGCCATAAAGGCTTGCCTAAGTCCATTGAGGGACTTTTGAAGCTTGCAATCAAAATCAGGGTGTGAAGAATCCTCAAATCCATAAGGTTGAATCATATAGACTTCCTCTTGTAAGGTGCTATTTAAAAAGACATTGTTAACATCAAATTGTCTTACCATCTAATTTCCACTCAAGGCAACATTGTCTTACCATCTAATTTCCACTCAAGGCAACATTGGGTACAACTCTGATTTTTTTAGGCTTCACAATTGGACTAGAAATCTCATTAAAATCAAATCTTGCAACTTGATTGAATATTTTGCATCAAGTCTTTCTTTGAATTTATTTAGAGTTCCATTTGTATTTTCTTTCACTCTAAATACCCATTTGCACCCTATATGTTTCCTGCCACGTGGAGGATGGACCAATTCCCAAGTTTGGTTATGCATAAGGGTCGTACATTCATCACATATAGCTTATTTCCAGTTAGGTTGCTGAATAGCAATAATTGGATTCGTAGGTGCTTGAGTGAATATAAAATCTTTAGGCTTGAAAATTACATGTTTGGCCCTGGTGAGCGTATGGTGTGTTCCTTATAGGATGTAAATCAGTTTGTACCACAAAAAGGGAAAGGGGGGATGTTTTAGCATTAATTGGAACCTCATCAGCACATAAGAGAGGTGGAGAAAATGTTGATGAAAAGGGGGACTAAGAACACATGTAGATGAGGTAGGAAGAATAATGAAGAATTAGGAAGGTAAGGTGGAACACCACAAGAAGGAGATGGTGGAGAAGATTGTAAGTTGGCAAATGGAAAGATAATTTGCTCAAAGATAACATTCCTTGAGATAAAACATGTGCCAGTGGAATCAAGATATTTATATCCTTATGATTTAGATTGTAACCCAAAAATGTGCAGGGTGAGGATTTGTAATTGAATTCTTGAGACTGATATGGTTTGAGATTGGGATAACAAAGACAGCCAAAGGACTTAAAGTGTGAGTAGTCTGGTTGGTGTGAAGGAGGACTTCAATAGAGGATTTGAACTGTAACACTGAGGTAGGTAATCTGTTTATGAGGTACACAGATGTCCTAGAGGCTTCATTCCAATATTTCCATGGTAATAAGGCTTGAGCAAGGATGTAAGCCCATTTTCAACTATGTGCCTATGCTTGCATTCAACTAGGCAATTTTGTTCATATGTGTGTGGGCAAGAAAGTCTATGAGAGATGCCATAAGAGGCCAGGTATTTAGTAAAGGGTCTAAACTTCACTCCTCAATCTGTTTGTATGGTTTTAATATATGTATTTAACTGAAGTTCAACTTGGGACTTAAAGTGAATGAATGAGGTGAGAGCCTCAGATTAAAGACTTATTCATATAAATGTGCTTAAAATTAAGTTCTTTCCTTTTTTTCTTTCTATAGTGGAGATAGTCGCACATAATGACAGACATATTATGAAATTGTGGTAAGAATGGGTTTTGTCTTACGATATATTGCCATGTAAATCTTGAATAGCTATCAACAAAGTGTATGTAGTATCTGTAGCCATTAGATGATAAAATAGGGGCAGGACCCTAGAGATCTGAGAGCATAAGTTGCAATGGAACAGTGTATGTAGTGTGAGAATTAGGAAAAGAAAATTTGTGTATATTGCCAAGACAACACATTGAGCGAACATAATCGAGTTATTTTATTCAAAACTTTGATATTACAGGAGTTCAACACAGTTTTAATATTTACATCACTAGGATGTCCTAAACTATTGTGCTAGATTGAAAAATCAGCAATTGTAGATGCCAAATGACAATCTAAGTCTTGATTGGAAAAACCAGTAGCAGTTGGTGTGCATGAAGAAAAAGCAACAGGGGTTGAAAACGGACATTGAGGCTTGAGAATAGGAGCTTGAGAGGTTGAAAAAGCATAAAAACCATCCTTAAAATATCTTTGGAGTAGAGTAGCCTTGGTTTTGAGATCCTTGATGAAACACACAATGGGATGGAATTCAAATAAGACATTGTTATCTTGAGCAAATTTGGAAATGCTTAAAAGATTTTTGGTAATTTGAGGCATGTGAAGAATTTTCTTGAGAGTAAGAATTTTATTGAGCATATAAGAATAGGAAAAAGAATAAGAACCAACATGCTGAGTATGCAACTCCTTACCATCTCATATGTAAACTTGATCTAAGCCAAGAAAGGCAGTTTTGTGATTAATGTTGGCAGATCTGCAGTCAAATGATTTGTTACACACAAGAATCCAAATAAAAATTTGGATCAAGAAATGTGTTTGGAGTGGCCAACAAGGCATGTGGAGCAGGAAAAATGATGCTGGTGAGGGTGTGACTCAGGAGAAAATTGAGTCATTTTGCCTTGGACTGAAGGAGCTCTACTGCTCTAGGATATTAATGTTGTAGTTGGAAAGGCCCTAAGAATGAAGAATCAAACCGATAGTAACATTGAGTGGCAAGATGACCAGTGTAGCTACACAATTGGCACACAATTTTGTTCGATGAATTCCAATCAGACCTGCCACTTCCTCGAGAAAATCGATTTCCGAACCTACCTCTAGGGCCAAACCTTCATCAAGAATAAAAGTGACTAGAATTTGGACGAAAACGACCAGAATTAGGATAAGAAGCTTGTGTAGCGGGATGTGAGGTTGAAGATACTGCAAGGTTGGCCATAGCAACACTGACTTATTTAAAATTCTTCTCAATTCGAGCCTTCTGAGTTAGGAGAAGTGCCTCAACATCACCAACAGTATGGGGATCCAACCGAGTAGTTATAGAGAGAATAAAAGAGTCATATTCAGATGGTAAGCCATCAAAAATATCACTGAGGGAGTGCCCAACAAAGGCTAGCATATCAATGCAATTACGTTTTTTCAACAAATACTCATTGATAGATGAAGAACCATTAGACAAATTCTGAAGTTGCATGTAGTATTGATGTACTTTAACAGGAATCTAAATGGTATAGTAGGACTCCAACATATTCCAGGCATATGCATCAGTATCCCAATTAACAATTCTAAAAAGAACTTCATCACTAACTGAAGCAAGAATCCAAGATATGATCAATTGATCTTATTGCTCCCAATCCAGACACAAAGGATTGATGATACCAGAATTAACATCTTAAGGAGTGACAAATTTTGCAGGAATTAGTGTAGAAAGAGAAAGAAAATGTTGAATACGATGACCACGAAAAATAGAAAGAATAAGTTTGTGCTAAATTAAAAAATTGTCATGTGATAATTTGGAGGAAAGAGGATGAAAAAATGTGACTGAGTTGAAATTCATATAAGACTGAGTAGTGGAGGAGCTGGCCATGGCAGATTGTGAGAAGATAAAACTCAGATGGTGAAAAATACAGAACAAAAGATGATCGACGACAGCTTCTTGTGCTAGCCTGATACCATGTTAAACTATATGCAGATTATAAGAGTGAGAGATTTCATTATTATATGATCAATGATATACACGGTACATGGCTTTATAGAGGTCAAATATAACTGACTCTTAGACTAACTGAATTACTACCTAACTACTTCCAGTTACAACCAACACTTCAACTATATTTTGTTACAATAGATATGTTGGTGCTTATCTAATAAGGAATAATTAAAATAATTAGACTTGAAGTTTAGCCTAATAACAAAAAAGCTCAAACTATCTTTCAAAATTATAAATATTTTCTTGAAGTGTTACAAACACCATTGAGATAACTTTGAAAGTTAACTGTTGTTTTTTTTTTTTTTTAATTAGGCTAAACTTCATGGAGCAAATTTTTGAAATTTGATAAACCTCCATCCTTGTTCAATTAAATGCTATGAGAAACAATTATAGCCAAATTAATCATTAGAAGCTAACAAAAGCCATTAAAAAAACTATAAAAATATTAATTATATATATACTAGGAAGTGCACGGTCCGGGACAATCCGGAGATTTAGAAATCTTTAGAACCATCCCGAAGTTCGGATATTCCAAAATCTAATCTCTAGAACCGAACTATAGAGAAAAAATCTTTGTCCTGAACTGTCCCAAATTCAGGATGGTTCGGGATGAAAATTCGATTTTAATGGGACGATACGAGACGGTTCAAGACGGGACAGAGAAATGGAGATTATGATATCAGTCATATATAAAACACGTAAAAGAGGGGGGGAATGGAAATCAATGTAAAAATCACCCAATGCTTCTACTTTCAATCTTTTTATTTTTTAGTGCAATCCTCAAATATTTACTAAAACCATAAGAGATAAAACAAATTTAAATTCTAAAACCATAATAATGGATACAACCCCAAATTCTAATAACATAACATATAATACAATTTACTAATTATTTAACTAATTTTAATTTTAATTAGTGTCCTTGATAATTAGAGACGAGTTTAGTTATGATATTTACTAAGTCAAATATCATAAGATTAAAATGTTTACCACAAATCAAATATGATTTTTTTAATTTAATTTATTGAGTATATTTAAATAAATTAATTAATAGTGGATTAAATTCATATTCAATTATTCATTGATAATTGATAAAGTATACTAAACTTTTCATTTGATATCTTTTAGTTATGTGTTTTATATAGTATTGAGTTTCAAAAAATATGTAATTTATTCAATATCAAAATATAAATAAATAAGACAAAAATAATATATATGTAAATATAAAAAATATTTTAAAATTGGTTCTAGTTTCGGTTCTTCAGTTCGGTATGGTTCGGAATGATTTTGGGTACGGATATTTGAAAAATCTCCAGAAACGTACTATAAAAAAATTCGGAACGGTTCGGTTCGGAGAAAGTGAAAAAGTCAATGGATATTTTCGGTTCGGATATTTTTCTGTTCGGTTCTGGTAATCTCCAAGTCCCCTGCACAACCCTAATATATACAACATCAATATTTGTATTCCAAGTACAACAACACTATCAGGAGAACAGATCAGATTGCAATAAACCTCTCTCCAATCTGTTTGCTAAACATCACAGAGCAACTCCATAGACATATGTAACAGTTTAAAGGGCGACTCTTTGAGAGCCCAAACTTGGCAAATCAAAATTTATTTGCATATAGAAACGAAAAAGTGGTGCATAATAATATCCCCACAAAAAAGTTACATTCATATACTTTGAGAATAAAAGCATGAAATTATTCCCATAAACTCCTCCCTGCCTCTTGCTCTCTTCAAGTTCGGTCTGTTATGCTTAATCAATTAAGTTCAAACAAGCTTCTAACAAAGAATTTTATTCTGCAATTTAGTTCATTAAAGCTCTATGTAGATTCAAATATAACAGAGGAAAGAGAAACAAGATCAAAATAGGTAAATACAAGTTCTCAAGACAGCCAAATGTACCTTTCATGATCTCAGCTAACACAGCTGCAAACAGCCAAACCAATCAACTGGCCAGGCCGGCCGGCCATCAATTCATTTGAAACATCTATAACAGACAACTATTAGCAACATTTTTCAAAATACTACTAATTTACGTAGACATGACAGTGACATGGTTATACTGATAAACAACATAAAGCGAAAAAATAAATCGTGTAGCTGAACAGCAATAGTCATTGATTATTTTGTTCACTTGCTTGCTCTTTTCCATTAAAACAGCTTGAAATTTGCTGCATATGCAGCCAGTTTGACCCTCAGCAAATCAACTTTATTCCATTTGGTTAAGTTTTCCGACCCTTTGAGTGCATCTCTCAAATCGTTTAGCCATAGAAGTAACAATTTATAGTTAAGATTTGTTAGCTATAATAATTTATAAAATTTTCCAATCATCTAAGCTTCTCATACATTTCCCTCATTTAACGCTTACTACTTCGTGGAAATTAACGGGAAGAGCAAATTATTCATTTTTTTCAACTTTAATAACTTTCTATTGACGAAATTCTTGTAAATGCTTGATTTACCGGTTATCAAAATCTTGTGCAAACCACACCGATCAAAAGAGAAGAAAAAAAATCAAAACAGTTTTAAGTGTGAGAGTCAAAAAATCAAGCTCAAGTGATATCACTTATACTTTGTAAGAGTGTTGACCGAGGTTCGAACCCGATATCTTTGAGTTTCTTTGAAATTTATTTCATCCCCTCCAGCACTCCCAACTTATTAAAAACAAAAAAAAATGTGAGAGCCAGAAAAATGCACATTAGCACAATAATTTATAATAATCTACAGAACTTCAACAGCCTAAATTCTTGGTCAAGAGAATAACAGAAAGACAACAAAGAACTTCAGCAGTCAGCAGATAGCAAAATTAAAAAATCATGGCCTCAGCAGACGGAGACGCGGCCAGGACTGAATATGAAGGAAAACCTAATTTTATGTCCCCAAAGACAATTTCTACTCCAATTCCTTATGCATAAAACCTATAATATGAATACATACATATTAAAGCATATTAACATGCACATGTCACTTGTGAGTTGTGAATTAATTAGGTGGAAACTTCTCCTGGAGGATCTTGTACCCAGTAGCTTGCGCCACCTCCCTGGAATTTTATCACTTTCATCAGAAACAATGTCAAGTCGAAGAAAATCTCATAGATTTCACTTTGAACATCAGTGGCTCTTGGCAGACCACTATATGGAGGTGGTGGATAAGAGTTGGCCTCTTATACATTCCGGCCAATTAGCTTATGCAATGTGTTCTACAAAATTGTCGCTAGAGCGCTAACAAACAACCTACGCCCCATCCTTAAGGAAGTTAATGATGAAGCCCAAAGCGCTTTCGTCCCAAATAGACTCAATCATCATGGACAACATATTGATTGAATTTGAGGTGATGTGTTGGATAAGAAAAAGAAAAGTTAGTAAAAATTAAGAGACATGCGACACTCAAGCTCGACATGAGCAAGGCTTACGACCATGTTGACTGGGGCTTCCTCGAGTCGATCATGAGAAAACTGTGATTTTGCGATACTTGGATTTTAAAAATTATGAAGTGTGTTAAATTGGTGAAATACTCGTTTTTGCTTAATCATGAAATTGTTGGGAATGTAACACCGACCCGGGGCATATGACAAGGTGATCCCTTATCGCATTATTTGTTTGCTTTGTGTGCGCAAGGTGTATCTTACGAGGTATGAATTACAAAAGATATTCAGTAGTGTTCAATTGACTCCCTCATGTCCTTCAATTTTGCACCTTTTCTTTGTCGATGATAGCCTAATATTCTTCAAGCAACCGCACGAGACTGTGAGGGAATACGGCAGTGTCTGAATTTATATTCTAAAGCATTTGATCAACTTAATAACTTTGAGAAGTCGGACCTTACATGTAGCCTCGATACGAAGGATCAAGAAATAAGGGATATTAAGACGAGTTTGACGATATCGGTTGTAAGGACATGATGTATATTTAATATTTGGGTTTGCCTACTTTCTAGGCAAGAAGCAAAAATATCTAATTCAAATATCTCATTGATCATGTGGCCCAGAGTGCCGAAGAAAAAAAAGGAAATTCTAAACATTGTATAGATGCAATTCGAATCTCACGTTATCCTACAGTGTTTCATGTGAATGCTGCGAGTATGCTAATGTGATTCCCATATAGGTATATTAAAATCGCGTTATTCCCTGATGAATATGAATATGAAACAGTATGGGAAATAGGAGATATCGTACAATATCGGTGACACTTCACACCCACACAAATCGAGAGACCAAAAACCGAGCGCTATAAGACACAAAAAGGGAATTTTATTACAGTAAACATTGTATAGATAAGTTTGAGTGAGAAAATTAAAACATGGACAGCATAGAACAGTGTCCTAATATAAGTAGTTATTTGAAATCTCGATACATGCAAACTGCACAAAAACTCTGTGCTCAAGATAACAGATCAATAGCTCATTCCAAGTCATGGAAATGTTTTCTCCGGCCAAGAACTAACTGTAACCTTTAACGATTCTCCCAGTGCCTCCACCTGCATAAACGAACGCCTTAACCGATCATCGGGCGCTCACCGTCTGCCGAAACCCCAACGCCAAATACCGAGTTATTGCTATTATATTTGACATGATCAATATGGCACATAAAGTGGTCCAGTAGCGGATGCAGGATTTGAAATTTGGGGGGGGGGGGGGAATTATTTTTGATGACAATTACAAAAAATATACTCAAGATTTTGAGGGGGCTAATGTAAATTTTCCTTTAGCCTATGCAAAAATATATAGAAAAATAACAAGTAAAATAAAGAAGAAGAAAAAAATTGAAAATTTTTGGGGGGGCTTGTTCCCCCTAAATCTGCCTCTGTACAGGTCAATGAGAAAAACGAAAGCTAAGAGGCAAACAAATTATAAGAAAGTCATAACACACTTCTGAATGGAAACACCTTAACATCAATCACTCGCCATCCAGGTACGGAATATCACAAAATACTGTAGAGGATTTCAAATGACTCAAAATAAGAAAGATTTAAAAGTGTCCAAAATGACTTCAAAAATAATTTCCAACTATATTTGAAATGCATTATAAAATGAGTTCATCCAAATTACTATTAATTCAAATCCCTAGCTCGAAACCTATCAATTCAAATGGAACCTAAGGGTTTATTTATAATTTATTAATGAAGTTTTTGTAATTAGACTAAAACTTAAGGGTATTTTTTGTAATTTTCCCCATGTTTTTAGTTCAAGGCAACGATATGCATACCCGTAAAAAAACCTGAGTATCGGATCAAAGTAGGAATCGCCTCCAACCATTCCCAGTTGCTCCCTCAATCGCAGATTTTCAGCACCAATCTCAGCTTCCCTTCTCTTGCTCTCTCGAATCTCCTTTCGGAGCTCGTCTTTTTTCTTCTCAATCTCCTGAAGAGCTTGTTCGAGCAAACCATTCGTTCTCTGCAAATCTCCGACCGATTTCTTCGCCCGTTTATGAGCTCTCTTTCTATTAAACCAGCTACCTATCTGCTCCACATCCAGTCCTGTCGAAATACACAGTTCCATCTTCTTCTGTTTCGTCAAATGCTCCGACTCCTCAAACGCAGCCATGAGAGCATCGATCTGATACTTTGCAAACCGTTTCGCCATAACGCCGCCTCAATTAATAACCCCATTTTTTTATAAGTACCTCGACAGTATTCAGTATTTATAGAAATTTACAGAGAAACATAAGGAAAGGAAAAACCATGAACTGCATTGAGACAAGCACATGAAGTTAGCAATAGACGGTTATTACTAAGGAAAACATTTCATTCAAGTACCTTTCACAAGAATTATTTCGATTAATTGCAAAATTGGTAATTGGGAATTTTCAATTTTCTTTCGAAATTGATAATTAATTTATTTTTTAATTTAATAATATTAATTAATAGTCATATGGAAAATGAATATCATATATGTCCCAGTCAGCGTTCAAATCAACAATTTCACCAAAAAATTGAAAATTCCAATTTAGGATAATGAGCTGGCAGCCACACCAACGATGCAACCAGTTTTTGGCTACAATTATCATCAATGTTCCTAATTTTTCTTAAAAATTGAAGTCTTGAATTACAAATTGAAAAAAATAAAGTCAAAAAATGACACAATCCTAAGATTACAGAACCAATTTTGCATTTAAGTCAAAATTAATTTATCAAAATGGTCTCTTTCCACGCCATGAGGATTTGTTCAAATAATATTTCTCATTGACAAAATAACCCGCCATCCAGGGTTCAAAATTTACCTTTGTTTACTATATAAAATTGACTTGTGCAATTTTTAAAGAGACAATTGCACCCTCATCCCCACAGGATTAGGCCTATTAAAACCGTTAGTCCGTCTTTGCATTTGTCATTCCACTTTGTTTTTAGATCTTGCACTATAAGTCCTACTGATTTTAGAGATATGCATAAATAGTCCTGATTTATAAAATTTGCCATGCAAGTCCCAACTTACCCTATTTTTCAATGTATCACATGTTGTAAAAGCTTTCTTTTTCGACACTGCTTTTTTTGTTCGTGACATTGTTACACCTACTTAGATCTAGTCTCTATTCAAAGATTTTAAATGGATCATGTCGGGTTTCGAAACTATAAACTTAACGGGGCATACTGTAAAAGTTTTACTAACATGTATACATACTTCAATTTGCCTAAGTTTATTAACATAAATGGATATAGTCCATTCACGACCATATCGAGCCCAACATGCTTCCGTAAAATTAAAATATCCCTTAAAATTCATACCTTCTTTGGCCAAAACGACTCGGGTTAGATGGCTCGCAACACCACCAAATGGAAAATTATCGCCCCGGATCGTTTGACAAACAACTCCTCACTGCTCAACCTCACCCTCGGGGAAGATGATCGCAAGTTATCCGATTCCTTCAAAGAATCGCCAAAGACCTGACTTTGGTTCGTTTCCTACTCCAGGTGTACAAGATAATCTTTAAACGTGATAAATTAATAGAACATTATGAAGACATGTTGAAGCAGAAAGCCCCTTTTTATTAATAACTTATAGAAATATTTATTACATTAGTAATCTCCTTTTGGGAGGAGAATATTTGTTTAGCCTCTCATGTATGAGGCTTGCACTCGAAAACACATAAAAACTTGAAAACTAAAACACTCAAAAATTACAAATTTTTCTCTTAGACTTTATTATAAGAAAACTAAGGAAAATGTTCGATGTCCCCAGCTTTCTTCAAATCCTGCAATTTATAGAGGTAAGTCCGGACTTGAAAGGCGGACTTCAAATCTTGTTGAAACTTATGACGTCACTGCTTACGACATATCCTGCATTATTGCCTCGCCAGATGTCTTCCTTTTCTTTTTGCGTGACTCAGCCCATGTGATGGTTGTCGGGGAATCTTTTAAAAAGTTGGTCTACGTGGTCCCCGAGGAAAACGCGTCTTGTGAGCTGGGCCCTTATCCTTTCCAGTTGTATGGTCTTTTCGGTCGGGTTTGGGTCAAAAACCTTTCCCAAACTCAGGTTCCTTCTGTTCGGGGCATGCTTGTGTCCTGGTCGATCCAACGGCCAACATACGCCATATTACAGAATTTTTGGTAAGTTTCTTTACTTGCCGGAATCTTATTTTCCCAGCGAATTCTTCTTTTGGTCTCGAAGAGTTCCTCTGCAAATCATGTGGTTGATCCAGTCATCGAATTCAACAGGAAAGATCCATTTGTTGAATTCTGGAAAAACTTGAATGGATATTTGACTTTGTCCATTTCGGTTAGACAAACCCAAAGACCCCATGCTCGTCTAGTAGAAGCTTCATCTTCAGAAAATGTTCCTACTAATACTGGTCGTTCTTCCGGTGAAGATGCTTTTATATATTTTAAAGCATTTCCATCTGGTCTTCTTAGCTTGATGAAATGAAAAGCTTCATTAAAGCCTTTCTTTGCTGGTTCGGGAGCTGCACTTAGAAAATATAGTTCCAAAATGTCTCCTTTGGCCAAGTGTGGATTGTTAGCCCAATTCTCGTAAACTGCTTTCCCAATTCATTTCGAAATTTCTGGGAATCCTAGTGATACAGTATAGATTGAAGCTAGAGCTCCAAATGTATACCATTCTTGTACATCATTTGGATGACTTCCTGGCTTCATCCAAACCCTGGGATACTTGCCCGAGATATCAACTATAGTTTTTTTTGGGTTAATATCTCTCCTTGTAACTAGTTTTTCCCATTGTCATTGATATACCTGCATAGGAGAAATCATAATCTCGTCGGTTTAAACCTTAGATTTGCGATCTGTGGCCTAAGATTCAACTCTCCCTCTTTTATCCCGAGGTCTTTGGGTTGACTTGAAGACTCGGGTTGTGACACCGAGCTTCAACATTAAATTCTGATTTGTACACCCTCGGGGATGCATCACCCAACACTTGTGATTATGGTACTTGAATCCATAACCTCCGGGTTAGATCCCCATTCTCTATTCGCCCCTTTTTGCACCGTAGAGATACGGCTGGAAGAGAGGCCCTTGCGATCTAAGAACAATTGTCCTTGAGCGAACCGGCATGCTCGTATTTGACTAGAAACGGTTTATGGTCACCTGTTGAAGTCGTCCAAAGAATTTGTGCATTGAGACATAACGTCCCAAGATCTCGTTCTAGATTCTCCAGGTTTTCCCTGAGATGTCTTATTCGTTTAAGGACATCGTCAACAACGCGTCCTTCCATCTCGTGTCAAAAAATCTGCAAGAATATTTTCATGAGATTTTATAATGACAATATCATAATCATAATATTGACATTCAGCTTGCCATCTAAGTAATCGAGCCTTTTCTGGTTTTGATTCAATTTTATTTTTCAGAAAAGCCTTGACACTTGAATTATCAATTTTTAAAGTAAACTTTTTAGCCAGTAAAAATAGAGGCCATCTTTTAAAAGCCTTTCTGACTGCAAAGAATTCTTTCTCGTTGATATGCCATCTGTTTGTTTCACTGGGTGTGAATAAACCGCTGCAATATCTGCATGACACTTCCTCGTTTGGTGTGACCTTAGTAAGAACTGTTGCCCACCAATCATCACTGGCATCTGTGTAAAGAACCAATTCGTCTTCATCTTGGGGAATCGCAAGCTTTGGAAGCTTTTTACAAACTTCTTTAAGTTGCTTAATTCCTTCTTGATGTTCATCTTCCCATTTGAATACTGCATCTTTTTTAAGCAATGGGCTTAACACCTTCCTGTAATATGCCAGATTGTTAATGAACATCCCGACAAAATTAACAACTCCAAGAAAACTCTGAAGCTGCTTCTTGTCCTTCAGTGTATCTGGAAATCCCTGTATCTTTTCCACAATATGACTCCGTAGAATAATTCCCGATTCATCGATTTCAATTCCGAGGATTTCAATTTGTCTTGTTGCGATCACCGCCTTCTTTTCCGAAAGCACTAACCATTCCTTGTGGCAAAGATCTAAAAATATTTCCAAATGTTGGAGACGCTTCTTCATGTTCTTTGATGCGATCAGAATGTCATTTATATATACGAACATGAAACTGAAATAATCCTTGAATAGATTATCCATCTTCCTTTGATATATCTGGGGTGCGTTAGCCAATCCCATTGGCATCACGTTCCAAATATAATGTCCATGTGGTGTGGAGAAAGCTGTGAACTTCTTGCTTTCTTCCTCCATCTTAATCTGGTAGAATCCAAATTTGCAATCAAACTTTGAGAATATCTTGGCACCTTTGATGCAGTTAACCAGATGTTCTCTACTTGGGATATAGTATCCGTCGAACTCCAGAATGTTATTAATCCCTTTGTAGTTAATAACAAGTCTTAGTTTTCCTCTTTTGATTTCTCCATGGTTTCTGACTAAGAATCCCGGACTGTTGTATGGAGAAACTCCTAGTGAAATTAACTTAAGATCAATATGTTCCTTAAGTATCTTTTGCATATCCTCCCGATCCTCCTGGTTCATAAGGATTGGTTCATAAGGATGGTGTCATGGAAATAGATTGGTGGCGTCTTCACTTTGTACCATGGGGTACCGCCTGCGCCTTCGATCATGATTTCTGCTTGTTTAATTCCTCTGTTAAGAATAAGAATTCTTTTAGAGAAATCTCGTCCTGCAATAGCTGGTAAATCCTCTTCAATATCTTTAGGGAAAACATCCGGTTTTGCAGTACATATTCCGGCACCTGAATCAATATAGGCCGCGAAATATTCTGCCTTGTATTCAGCATATAACATTCCGATAGAAATGTATATGGAGAATGGACTAGTGGTCATTTGATTCTGTATCTTTTATCTTTTACTTTGTGGACTCCATTCCATCTTGCAATCTTTCCCAGGTTTATGATCCTCAAGAAATTCAATTCCTAGTATTAATTGCTCTGGGATTTTTCCTGTTGTACCTGTAATAGTCAGCTCAATTTCACCCATCTTTAGGCTTCCTTGATACCTTCCAACTATGGGTTGTTGGAGATAATATAGAACATCACAAGGAAAAATATTATCCTTTTGAGTGATGTCAAATATTACTTCAACTTCTCTCCATCCTTCTGGGCATTTCAGCTCTCTCCCACTTGTTTTGAAAACATCCGGGATTATTTGAATCAGACTTGGTCTCTTTTCTTCCCAACGGCTGCTACTCGTCATTCTGTCCTGTTGGAAAGACATCCTTCTTGGCTCAACTCTGAGACTTCGACTTTTATTGAAGACAGGTTGATCTTGTATTTTCATATCGATCTCCTTGATAGTTGGAGACTCAATGATTTCTGGTAGAACAACTCTGGCAAAGTCCTCGAAGATTCTTGGGACTTCAATGAATTCCTTTCTCAAGAATACTTCTGAATGATGTGTATTCGAGAGAGCATAGGAAATCTTGTATGTGATCGAGTAGGGTCTGTTCCATTCTTTCATCAAATCATCTCTTTTGAAATCTTGATGAAGGGTTAGGACTCTGTTAAAATGTCGATCTCCCAGATTGTATGCAATTCTAGGATAGACATTAAATGCCAATTTCCCAACATACAAATTTCCTGTAACCGCTCCAAGGCATGAATCCTAAAGATGTGAGATTCGCTTGTCAAATATAGCAAGATTGAGTGGTGAATCTACTCCTTCTTTGAATGTTGCTTTAATAATGACTCTTATGGCTCCGATATGAATCCATGAGAGTGTATTTGCAACTTCACTTTTAACTTTGCTTTTGATCTCATTGATTTCTCTAATAGGGACCAACTGCATCTCGATCAGGTTCCCGGTAAACTCCATTGGAATGGAAAATTCTCCGGTTGTTACTCTGTGGATAATTTGGTGTTTTCTATTACGAAAACTAATTTTATCCAACACCTTTTCATAGCTCCGATTGTAAAACCATCATATATCCGAAGCTTTGGATCTTCTTTCATAATTCTCATAAGAGTTTTATGAGACACATTAGTATGAGAGAGAATCGACATATCCTCCCTAACCGTTTCTTTGAAGAAATTCTTCTTCACTCCGATTCTCGAATCGGATTCACTTCCATCTTGAGAATAGATCTCTTCTTCATAGATGCTTTCATCTGAGGGTATATCCTCAAATTGATACACTTGTATAAGATCTTGATAGTAGACATCTTCTTCTATCTCTGGTGTAGCCTCGAACTGTCTGACTCCTCGTCTTTGATTTTCTGGGGCAATCGGTTGAGATATGCCCTCTTGCTCGCATGTCCAAAGAATTACGGTCTTTAAAACTTTCATTAGCTCTGGTGTGAGCTCGTCTGAAAGTCCTTCTCCCTGTGGTCCTGCTGGTACTTGCTTGATTTGAACCTGATGATGGGGCTCTACTCCTGCTTGGTGTTGGTCTTTGCCCTGATTTGTAACCTCGGGCCTTTTGTTTTGACCAAAACCTTCTAGGTCTCCATGAAGACCTTTTTTCTTCTTCCTTTGGCGGTATGGATGGCTTCTCTCCTTCTTCTTCTTATGCCGCATGTGGTTGACCTCCCACAATGTTGTTGGGATATCATTGTCTACGCAACATAGAGGAACCGCTTTGTTAATTCCTCGTAATCTCTTATAATTCCTGTATAGAGCTGCCTGGTAACACCATTCAGATAACTTGGCTTTTAAGAAAGACATTCTTCCTCGGCCATCGTATCTAATCTCGCTCCATCCTTGTATTCCCCGATAAGCATTTCTCTCCGGACTCGGAATCTTTGCAAAGAATAGTTGTGAAGCTTCCTTTTCTCAATCTTGGATTTCCACCGGTATTCGGTGATCAACTTGATATATTCGTCAATATGACAAATATCATGTAACTTCAAGGCTATAGAGGGCTTGTTTATATCTTTTTCTTTTTCATCCTCTAATCCCTCAAAGTAACCTTGTGTCAATGAACTGGATTTTGAATAGTTTTCCATATCATCAACAATTCCTTTCAATGATTCTCTGATGTGACCGCTCTTCGTGCTTGCATCGGTCATATCCCATGAAATCTTTACTGATCCCTCAATACTCATTTCAAGGAGTAAAATGAAGGAATCTTTCGTAAGATCAAGGGGTACTCTTTGCAATCCTCATTGCTGATGCCCATTCATCAATAAGGACTTCTCGATTTTTGAAATCTGGGATATCCATATTTAGCATCAACCCATATGGATGTATCGGATCTAGATGCGATCTTCCATAAGGCGTCTGGTGAATGTTTGGCCTTCTAGGAGGTACTCGAGTTTCTGCGAGAGGTGGTCGAGCTCCTGTTCCTGAAAGTGTTTTATTCTCTGTGGTGAAATCTCCGACGTGATGCATTCTCGTCCTGGGTTCCATGATTTGAACCCGCACTTTCTGCGGCGTTGGGATTTATTGGTGGCAGTGGTGGAATTGGCGGAATTGGTCTACCATGAGGGTCATATGTAACCAAAGCTGATCCATCTCCTGCGTTCATCTTTAAGTCTACAATACCTAATCCCGCGAAGGATTCTACAAGGTCATGTAGATCTTTAAGATTGATCTTCTCCATATCCATCACTTTTAGTTTATGATGGTTTTTCCTTTGATGATAGCAATGCAATGAGGTCCGTCATTTTTCGTATCACTTCGGTTGGTTTCCCTTTTGGTGTAAATAGGTCTTGTCCCAAAATCGATCGCTTCTTTCCTCCCTAAGAACTCGGTCTGTCCTCCAAGCTCTTGACTCGTTTACAATATCATGAAGGATTTCAAGAGTTTCCTTCGATATTTCACCATCGTCTCCATCCGTTCGGATCGATGAACTTGTCTTTAGTAGATGAATATGACGGTTGCCATAATTCTGCACCGTCTTCTGCACTTCTCTAAGATCTTCGGAGAACTTAGATTTGTCTGGAAGTATCTCGTTCCATTCTGGTACTCCATCAGGAATCATTGTTCTGATGGGAATTCTCATGAACTGCTTCTTGGCGATTCATCAGATCTACATATAAGGTCTGGTTTACTGTCCAGAAACTCATATGATATGTCGCTCGCATTTCGCATTGCCTCAAGGCTTCCCTATTGGCTCTTGCGCGTTCTTGAATCTCATATTGGTGGTTCCAATATGCTATCTTATCCTGGTGTTCTTGTGCATACATCGTCAAAATTTGACGATATGTCTGTAAGGCATACATCTTGGACAATTGTCCGGATCCATATTCTCGGAGAAAATTCTCCTCACCAATTGTTAATTACATAAATATAATAAATATAACTAAAAGTTCTTAATAAACCTGGGCTTTGATACCATTTTGTTTCAACAATTCTAAAAAATGCAAATTGGGTATAATGTAAAATGAATTATTTTGGGACCGAAGGTGCAACCTTTGAAAATTATGGGACCAAATATGCTTTGAATTTAAGATCTCGGGACTTCTTTTGCAACAATCTTAATCTATGGGACTATTGCGCAAACGTGGGACTAAAATTTTAATGAAGAAAATCCTATGGGACCATAGATGCAATTAACTCAATTTTTAAATTTGTCTTTCTTTGGAACACCCTTTTGCCAGCAGTACTAAATATGTATTTTTCTAATAAAGCCAGAACAAACTAGCTTCGAGAAGATTCACACCCATTGCCTTCTCCCCTATTACCATTAAATGAATCGCATGTGCATACAAATTTAAACTTGTCCCATACATGGACATAATACAATTTATTATTAACGTGTACTCTGAGTCACCATTATAAAACATGAAGAATATATTCTTAACTTTCTTGTAAAGAAACCTGACTATAAACCGAATTTGAAATTGCTTCTCTGCATCAAGGGTAGGGCTGAAAACAGCTACTCGATACTCGACTCAAAAACGATAAAAGCTCGTTTGAGCTCGGTTCGTGAACATAACAAACCAAACTTTGGACACATATTTTCATTCGATAAAATATAAATTAGTAAAAAAAATAAAATATAAGTGAAAATATCAAACTACTAGATTTCGATTCGAGTTCGACTCGACTAAAGTTCTTTTGAGCTTAATTCGGTTAATAATCAAACAAGCTCAAATAAATTTTTCGAAGCTCGAATTTTAATATTCTGTTAGAAAATATGGGTCGAACTTAAATCACATATTTGCACATATAAGGTGGACGAGTATACCTAAGCAGTGGAACTGTCGATCCACATAGTCATGATTAAGCCCGTCTACAAGCCTCCTTTTGATCCATGATTAAGCCATCTACAAGCCTCCTCTTGATTGAACCGCGAACAAGATCACGAACTAGATCACGAATCGTCTTTCTCGTTGGTGTAAATAACTACTAGAGTTATTCACTTTGATGTGCACACCTTAAACCCTTAGAGAACTTTGGTGATGCTCCAAGAAGAAAACCGTAGAGAGAAATTTTAGGAGAGAGATTATTCTTTTCATTGGGGAACGATGTTTTCAGTTAGACTGATATTGCAGGGAGAGATATCAATATATATATCTCAATCCCATATCCCAGTTAGAGTCCTGATGGGAGAGGTTTCTAGATAAACCTCATCTGAATAGGACTCTCTATTATCTCAAATATAGATGCAACCTAATTGCACCCAATATCTCCCACTCATACATATTTGACTTGACTCATTCGAATCACATCTTCATAATTCTGATCTCACGTCTCTTCTTTCATATAGGGAATAAGGCGTGCGACCAAATGAGAAAGTATAGGTGATGAGAGTTATATTAAGTCATCACCAAACTAACATAATTCTACAACTCAATAACTCGTTGTGTACCCCAAACCAAGTGGTCGCTCCCATTCAAGCATCTCTAGATCCCTCAATAAAATAAATAGAGCATGCTCGATTCACTCAAATATATTTCTATATTCACGACTAGTCAAACACATTTTGACATAGTTGCCCGGGCTATGAATAATAGAACATAAGTCGTTACCAACTTAATTCTTCCTCGGCCCCACATGCCAATTAGCTTTGTCTTGACGGCTTTCCTAGACATGCTCGATGGGCCGAATCACACATTGGCCATTGGATACATTCTAAAGTAGCGTCATAAAGCTTAGACCTCATGACATGGTCCAAAGTTCCAAAGGGTACAAGAAAATAGTATGGGCTCACACAAGAATAAAGCGGGGACCCATTCATCAATTTCCCATAGGCGGTCACCTCAAAGCACATGTAGTATGAATACATGCTATGATGGAGCTCCCACTCAATTTAAGCATGTAATGCTCTCGACATTATACAAATCTTAGTCTAGTTGCTATTCAAGCGCCCGACCATCATACTACTCATAGTCACTCCCAAAGTGTCATATGATAGTTTGCACATTCGGCTACAAATAGGTTTTTATGAAGTTTGGACATACTTCATAATCTATCAACTCGGATATCATCTTAACCTCTAGTTAAGGCGATTTAATGTACTTATTAACCTTCCTCACCGCTCTAGCGAAGGTGATCATTTTCAAACCTCCTTATGCGACCAACTTTTAAGTCTCATCCTGCCGCTCTCTTAGCGCCATGGCGATTGCCCGTGTGAGAGGGCCAATCAAAGTCCGGTGACAACTCACAAATTCGATACCAAACACATAATGAGAATCCAACATATCTCATTAATCACAATTTGTTCTCATAGGCCACATGATCAATTATACTTAATCCCTAATGACTCACATGCCTAGGACCATATCTCTAAATAAAGGCTCATAAAAGAGATCAGCAGCCACACCGCTCATAAAAGTATGCTTGAGAACAATTTAACTATTCGCAGAAACTCTTAAGTGAAGTAAAGCCTCGAGTAAGTATGTTTGGTCTACCAATAATGTTTGGCGCCCAAACCATACACCAAAGTGGTTTTACTATCATAGAGACAACAAAATACATCATGGATGTACATACAATGTGCATCATTTCAAGATGCCAAATTTGCCTCTAGCAAATCATAGGCCAATTTGTTAAGATATCTAAGTATCCACATGTTGGCATCGCAATAGCGCATGAATCACTTCGATATCCACTCACCAATCACACTGCTAAGTACATGACTTATTGAGTACGCACATAGCGCACATCAAAAATTTGACAGTGCTTATATAAACTAGCTAGCATTTCTTTTCTTCTTACAAGACATCGTTTATTGACTAAGAACATGATCTTTAACCATGGAGTGTAGCAACAACTGCCACTGAGGGGCAATAACTCCATGTTCTATCAAGTCATCACATTTTTGCCATTTACAGTGAGATACAACTCTTAACATATATTCAATGACTTAATTGACCATTGTAGGCCTATCAAATGATAGCTCGATGAAATCAATGATGATTCAAGTCACAACTGGAGCTTCTTGATCAGCAATCAATGCACTCTTACTCCACTTCTTGAATTCATTGGGTGATCCACATAGATCTCCTGATTTAATTTTCATTGAAATATGTCAACTTCAATCATCTAGGACAAACCTAGACGAAAGTGGCAATAATGGATAACATATCAGGGAATTGAGGCAATCTTACCACTTTGGGAAAAAAAATCTCAAAAGAATTTACGCTCTTCTAACAGGCGTACACATTTCGCCCTTGGTCGAGCTACACACATGTTAATCAACCCATCTATATTGCACTTGACCTACCAAAATCACATGTTTCAAATGGTCTTGCATCTAGACAGAAGATCAACAAGCTCTTAGATTTTATTCTCAGTCATTCGTCTCATCTTTTACTTCACAACAACTATCCACTTAGGGCATCAAGTGAAGTCACATGTTCTATCGACTCATCAACACCCACAAAAGTAATTTTGATGGATACCCACTCATATCATATAGATGATGGGGAATATTTCATATTCACTCATTTTTACTCGTGGAATTTGAGAATCATTTGCGTGTGAGACACTAACTCCCACTGACTTAATGTCACTTCCACTATCCCAACGATTACTAGATGAGTTTAAAATGCAACATCCTCGCTCCTTCTAAGGATCTTGCAACTCGCATAGTTTCAAGATCTCTTTAGAATTCACATATGCTCAAGAAATCCCTTTAAGGGAAAACCTAAATCGTTTGACTTGATTCTCCACGTGAGAATGCATATTCTCGAACTTACATGGGCGGACCCACTAATTTGGGCTTGTTACCAAACCAAAGCTCATATATGGGTGAAGAATAACTTGGAGACATATATTTTATGATGTAGGCATCAACAAGATACACAAATCAATTTTTGTCATCATAAATCTAACCATTTAGAAGTGATTGTCCCTTCTTCGCAAGCTCATATAGGCTGCAAAGTGTTTAGAACCATCATTCAACTTGCAACTTTATTTCCCTCAACTATGTGTCCAAACTAATTAGACATGATGTTCTCTCTCCTATTAGAACATCTCCATCTGCTAAGAATCGCTCAAAGAAATTTGGTGCTTCTAATCGTTGAGAGTGAGGAAGTACTAACTTTTAGCGTAGATAGAAATAAAGGAAAATATAATGCATTAATTTGTGCCTCACACTCATAAGTCCCCTCGCACTTTCAATTTAGTGGACTTAGCTTAAAGGAAAAGTAATCATCTTTCATTCTTCCCAAGCTTATCCTGTGGAAAATATTTATGCATAGGGAGATTATTTGTTAATGTTTGAACTTTTCAAACATTATTTATCTTTCAATTCTTTCAGTTACGGTTATTTTCTCTGACTAATATTGTAGTTTTTAGGGAGTTATTTTTAGAAGTTCTTTTTCAGTTTTTTAACTCCATAGAAGTTATTAAGTGGTGAGCAGATGGTTTTCTCCTTAATATTTGCACGAAGCTTTGTCCTATTTTCTTGCAGGAAGTTTTCCAAGAGATATCTATTTAAGGATCAGAAAGCATCAGAAGTCGAGCATAGATTTAGAGTTTGAGAGTTCATCTTCCAACTTTTCTTACAAGAAAAATCTACAGAAGCCCAGTGATATTAAGAATGTTGGTGACATTGTTGGCATTATTCTTAGAACTCGAGTGTTGAGAGTCAGTGTAGAACGAGAGTTTTGAGTGCACTAACATTTTCTCATACTTTGTAAAGGAGAGTTGTTGCTTTTCGAGATACAAGGGGAGTTGTTCTTCTAGTTTCTTTGTTTACTTTATATTTTTGTATCTTGTTAACAACATCAGCCTTTGAAGAGTTTTTGTTCTATGAATACCGTACACGTATTTTATACTTGTACTAAAACTTTAATCTCTTGTGTCTTGTCTTTAAATTTGTCTCAATTTCATATATTGTGAAATTGTGTTTTGATTAAAGTCTTTCGCTGTGTTTTATAAAGTGTTGGCAACACTTTCAACTGCACACTCCATTTTTTTAAGAATAGGACCCTTCAATTCTTTCAATTGGCATCAAGAGCCTACGCTTGACGCTACTAAGCGGGATCCTGTGTTTTTGTGCAGTAATTGATAATGGAAATTCAGGGACTTCATTGGTTCGTCCTCTGGGAGTTTTTTTCTGAAAGAAAACTTTTGGTTTATGTGTGTTTTGATTGTATGTGTTGCATAATGTGTGACATCTTATATTGTAACGCATTCTCTATTTTCTATTTTTTTAGGTTTCTAGGCATTTTTTTTTTGCATGATGTAGCATGGGATTTTTCATTTGACGATGTGCCATTTTTTTATAAAATTGATTCTATTAAAATCAAACTCTTCATAAAGTCAGCAAACAAATTTATTATCTTATTTTGAACTCGTACTTTTTGGCACTTTTGTACATATTTAGCTCTTAAATTATGAGAACATTTGAGCTTTAACTTCTTGACTTTTAAAAGTCTTTATGTACTATTTTTATGTGCTTGTGATTCTTGAGTGCAAGTGAAAATGCTTAATTAATCTGTTTCTGTCATATAAAATTTGAGTTTGAAAAATGCAGAATATGTTTTATGCAGTAATGTCAACATTGTACATGAAATTCTATGATACTGAATTGTATATGTGTGTGTGTGTGTGCTTTTTTTCCCTTATTCTCATAAATACATGTTTTTAGACATGCTCTTCGTCATGCATTTTTCTTTTTATAAAAAAATAAAAAAACGAGAATATCTGCAAAACTGAGTTTTAATGGTGATGGTGAGCGGTTACATGTTAATCACTTTCTTATTTTTGTAACTATTTTTACTAACCTTTCATGGAGATCATGAGGTTTCAAGCGCACATAGTGAATATACTTCATGGTTATATTTTCTCTCTTTAATTACGAATATTGATTTCAATCCAAAAAGTGGGAGAAAGTAACACAAAAACTAGTGCAAGTTGATTTGGTGCATAGCCACTGAAGATAGAACTGCAGGCAGAAAATGATGCCAACAATGATGGCAACACTTGAGCAGTTTGTTGGTTGTTTTGTTGTTCGTGATTTGATTTTTTGGATGTTTATTTAAGGAGGGGAGTCTAACTCTTTCTTGAATATGTTTGTGTGGTTTTTGTGAAAGTTTTGTCTAAAAATCTGCAAAAAGGGGGAGATTGTTAATGTTGACTTTTTAAGTCAAACATTATCTTTATTTTTATTTTGCAATTTTACTCAATATTTAATGTCGATTAATTTTCTCGGATAGTTAATGACAGTTAATTTCAGTTTTTACTGGATTAATGGCTAATGGCAGTTTTTGTAAGTTGCAGGTAGTTTTTCCCATTTTCCTATTTTGTTCAGGTGGTTATGCTTGAGGAAGTTATTCTTCAAAGAAATTACAAACATCTCTATTTAAAGCAAATCACTCTGCGAGAAAAATGTACAGTTTAGAGTATCATATTGAAGAAATTAAAGAGACACTCTTTTTACTCACAAGAAGTTTGCGGGAGGATGATGATGTGGCATACAATATTGCAGACATCTTAGGCATCATCTTCCTTAGATTTGTTAGTTTGTTAATTTTAGAGAGCCTATGTTATAGATGAGTGTATAGGGGGTGCATTGGATTCTCTCAGTTTGTGATAAAGTATTGCTTACTTTACAAGACTTAAAAGGAATATATCTTTTACCCTAGTTGGTTTTTGTATTTTTGTATTTTGTAATGATATTTCGTTTAAGAGATTTTGTCTAGGGACATCGTACAAGTATTTTTATGCTTGTTCACAATTTTGAAACTTCTTGTGTTCATTATAATATCCGTCATTCCATTTTTTGTTGTGATTTGTGTTTCAGTTTACAAGACTTCCGCCGTGACACCTATAATGTTGGCAACACATTTCACATCACTGCACTTTTATTAGAATTGGACCCCTTCAATTCTTTCATTGATTTTAGCGAGTTAGACAATAAAGCCTCCTCGAGCTAATACAGTCGTCCTCCTAACCTCACGTGCCACGATATCAACAGAAGACCTAAAAGAAATACTATCTAAAGCCAAGCATCACAAAGAAAAGATAGACAACTCATCTCACTCAACAAATATCTTACAAGTGCATTTATCTGAGTAAGAATACATTGACACATCAGGTTCCTCACACCAACTGTTGAGCTTGAGGTGACTCTTTTTAGCCTCCTCTTTTGCGCTCTATAGCTGCACAACCCGATAATAGTCATACACATTTGCTCAATTTCAATCGTATGCTAAGTCAACCAATATCTATAATCCACTCATGAAGAAATTTGGAAACTAGTGAAAAAGTAAGTGAGCAATTAAATAGTCAAACTTCATCTCAGTATAATTACGTGCGAAGTTACCAATCTCATAAGTAAACTTAATATTTTTGACATTTAATTGCCTCATTCAATAAAGTGGCATGTCTTGTCACTTTATGGATCAATTTATAGTTCTAGTTTTAGCTTTTGCTCTCGTCAAGCTACATTATGTTTGTTCTAATTGTAGGTCCCAAGGGGTGTGAGTAAGGTTTAGAAGGGGGGGTTGAATAAACCTTACTAAATTTTTGATTTAGTCCTTTTAAAGAAATTACAGAGTTAACACAAACAGTTGAGTCCTTGAGGGACAACTAAGTTGGTTATTCAGCAGAGTTAGCCACTCAACAGTCTCGATAGAGCTGTTGATAGAATAACTTTCGTTGTTTAACCTGAAACTTAACTTGGAACCTCCCGCCCTCCAACTCAATTTCTTAGTTCGAATTCCAATTGTTCTTCCTCTGATTCTACTAGCGAGTTGAAACCAGAGTTGATTCAATGGCGTCGTAAGGATCAGTACCTCTTCAGCTGGCTTCTTGCTTAAACTTTTTAATCCATGCCCGGGCACGTCATCAGGTGTTCTTCAACTATGGATCTATGGACTACTTTGGATAAGCAATTTCAGTCTCAATCAAAAGCAAGAGTCGTGCATCTTCGTTTACAACTTCAAACTCAGTAAAAAGGGAGATCTCAGTGTTGAGGAATACATCTTAAAGATGTGCGCTATATATTGTTGATGTTATTGTTAGATAAATGTTATTATCGTAATTTTGATGATTTCATATAATTGAGTTTATACCAAAACAATGTCCCCAAATGTTGTCCAAATACTTCAAAACAATTTCAATATTTTTACTAATTTTTCTTAAACTTTATTTTTGACAAAATTCGGACAACTTCTCTTGTGTTGAGGTCGACCGGTCCCTATAGGGCAACTTTGTACTTGAAAGTTGTATTTTGAAAGCAGAACAAAAACAGAGAAAAAATAGGGAGAGAGCGACCGATGGGGTTGACCGGTTGACCACCAGGTAGACCGGTGCACGAGTTGGACTACTTCATATTTTGGTCCCTGTTTGAAGGGGACGATCCAACTTTAGAGGACCGGTCGAACCCCTAGCGACCGGTCTCCCTATGTATTGGGTGGTCCAACCCCGAGGCAACAACCGTATTAAAATATTTTTGACGTCTTATTTTGTTAGAAGAGCGACCGGTCGCCTAAGGTTTTATCGGCCGAAATTATATGTTGCAACAAACAACTTTTCATGAAATTGTGGCTTTGATTCTAACAACTATTTTCTTCAATTGTTTGGCATTTTTCTGATTTCACTCTTTTAGGAGGAGCCTATGTTGGTATTCAAATCAAGGAGCTCTCCTATAAATACTCGAAGGTTTGAAGAATCAAATACACAACACAATTATACAAAGCAACAAGAAAATCAACAAATTCTCTTATTCTTCATTGTCAACATTCTTGTTATATTTAGCGTAAGCTTTACACTTGCACATCTTGAGTATTAGGCTTCCTTATTGATTATACTTGCACTTTAAAGTTGTATACTTCTTTTGAGTTGTAATCTTGATAGGTTCAAATCATCCAAAACAAGACATCCTTGTTAGTGTTCTTGTGGTAAGAACACACTTAGTTGATTCTAGGTGTTGAAGAGTTTGGTGCTCTTCATTGTTGTAAGAAGATTGTGGTAATCTTCATAGGTGGTGTAAAAAGAGTGTGGTACTCTTCAAGGTAAAGGTTGTAATAGTCTGGTATTTATTAATATACTTTTTCCTTTTTGAAATCCATTCGGACATACCGGGTGATAGAGCATTGGGCCCTAGGTGGGTTGAAGCTCTATGAATCATTGTGTGTTGTTTATATTTCTGCACTTTTAATTCTTCACCATCTTCATATTTGAAAAAGAGGGCATAAATCAAAAAATCGGGAAAATATATTCACCCCTCGCTAGATTTTCGTATCTAATTGAACTAACAAGTGGTATCAGAGCTAAACTCTTTGCCAAGCTCGTTTAATCTTTCCGAGTAAAGAGGAGATCCATGGCTACAAACCAAAGCTAGTTCACAACCGGCGCCTCCACCAACAAGCCACCACTATTTGATGCCAACAACTACGCTTTTTGGGAAGACCGAATGGAATGCTTTCTATAAGGTTGCAGGTTTTGATATTTGGAATACGGTTATTGAAGTAATTGCACAACCAACAAAGAAATTAGAGGATGGAACTCTAGCTCCAAAAAGCCTCAAAGAATTCAACGAAAATGACAAGAATGCATTCTCTCTAAACGGCAAGGCTTCGAATATTTTGCATTGCTCACTCACCGCCAACGAGTATAACCAGATTAGAGGAATATGGTCGGCACATGAAGTGTGGGAAAAATTAGAAACCATTTATGAATGTACTAAGAAAGTTAAACAAGCTAGAAAAACAATGCTTGTTAAAGATTTTGAAAATTTCATAATGCTCGAGAGTGAAAGAATTTCAAAAATGATGGAAAGGCTAGACAACATCACTAATCCCCTATTAGCTCTCGGAAAGGTCATATCGGAGGAAAATAAGATAACCAAAGTATTGAATGCTCTTCCAGGCTCATGGTCCGAGAAGGTGACGGCTATAACGGAAGCACAAAACGTTGAGACTCTCAAATTTGATGAACTCATTGGAAATCTTCTCATCTATGAACTCTATCTGAAGGAAAGAAAGAACTCCAAACCATACACCTCACAATCGGGTATGCAATCTACTCCTAAGGGTCTTTCTTCAAATAATTCCTATTATGCTAGTGATGAGGATGATGACGAAACAGTTGCCCTTGTTCAAAAATTTGAAAAATTTGTCAATAAAAACAAAGCAAGAAAAACTAGAGACAACTCTTGCTTTAAAGGCGAAAAACCCGGGCACTTTATAGCTGATTGTCCAAAATTGGCGGAGGAGAAACAAGAGAAGAAAAAGTCTTTACGAAAAAGAAGGCTCTCAATGCGGATGTCAAAACATGGGATGAACTCCTTGCAACATCCGACGACGAAGAGGAAACCGAACATGCTCTTATGTCCATAAACGATGATAATAACAAGGTACGCTCTAACTCTTCCTCTTCTTCTTTAATTGATGAACTTCAATGTGATTATGATGAATTACGAAATGGGTTTAAGGATATTATTTGCAAGTATAAGAATTTGAAAAAGGAGTTTAAAGAGCTAAAACTAGAAAAAGACAAGTTATTTATTTCTTATGAATCTCTTGACCATGCACACTCTATTACTCTTTCTAAATTTCAAAGTCTTGATTCCGAAAAATAATTGCTCACAAAAGAGATTGAAAATTTGAAAAAGGATGTGCAACATTTCAACTTGAGTACAGATAAGGTCACAAAAATCATTGGTGCACAAAGAAGTGAGCAATCTAAACTAGGACTTTATTATGAACCTTTTCAAACCAATTTTAAGAAAAATGACCGAGCTCCAACTTTTATTCGTGCTAGTAGTCCTAATATTATTATGATAAAAATGGGCACTTTGCTAGTACATGTAAACTTAGAAATAGTAATGGACATTTTTGGAGACCCAAACGTCTCAATGCTAACCCCCATGGACCCAAAAACTCTAGGGTACCTAAAAATAATTTATTTATAGGTACTAGGGGCAACAACAATCATGGAAGATTCCAAACGGCTCGTGGACATTGGTAATTCTTCTTTCTCTCTTAGTAATATTTTTTAGTAGAAGGGCTTAAGTTCAATTTGATACGTGTAAGACAACTTTGTGATTCAAATTATGATGTTGTTTTTAATAAAGAAAAATGTCTTAATGGTAAAATTATTTGTGAAGCTAGTAGAAAATGCAATCTTATAAAATTTATACAAGTGATCTGGTTAGCCAAAATGTTTCTTACCTTGTCGCCAATAATGATTTAACCAGTTTATAGCATAGGCGACTTGGACATGTTGGATACAAAAATTTAAAAGAGATTTACAAAAACCAACATGTCAAAGGACTACCCAAATTAAATTTTGAAAATCTTGGCTTATGTGATACTTGTCAAAAGAATAAATTAGTTAAAAATAGTTTTAAGCCCAAAAATGAAATTTCCACAACCAAGCCTCTACAACTACTTCATCTTGATTTGTATAGGGATATTGACACTGAAAGTCTAAGTGAAAAACATTACACCTTTGTTATAGTTGATGACTTCTCTAAATATACTTGGGCTATTTTTATTGCAAATAAAAGTGATGTCGCTAATGAGTTTGCTAAGTTGTGTAGACTTATAGAGAATGAAAAAGAAGATACTATTAAATCTTTAAGGAGTGACCGAGAAGGTGAATTTTATGGTGATTTTAGAATATTGTGTGAAACCAATGGGTATGCGCATAACTTTTCGGCTCCAAGAACTCCTCAACAAAATGGTGTTGTCGATAGGAAAAATTGGACTCTTCAAGAAATGTGTCGGTCTATGCTCAATGAATTTTCACTTCCAAAATATTTTTGGACCGAAGCCCTCAACACTGCTTGTTATGTCATAAATAGGGCATATCCTTGTCCCAAGTTGAATAAAATACCTTATGAGCTTTGGAAAGGGAGAACTCCAAATATTAGCTATTTCAAAATATTTAGTTGTAAGTGTTTTATTTTGAATACCAAGGATCAATTAGAAAAACTTGATCTAAGGCCGATGAAGGAATATGTATGGGGTATTCGACTAAAAACAAGACATATCGGGTTTATAATAAAGCTAGCATGGTGGTCGAGGAGTCTATTCACGTTAAATTCAATGAAGCCTCCGAAGTTGAAAGAATCCCAAATTATGATAGTGATGAAGAAGATGAAGTTGGATTAATTGTTCCAAATGATGCTCAAAATGATCAACCTTCCACATCAAATGACCAACCTTCAGCTTCTAATGTTCAACAAGAGGATAAGGGTGATAATTTGCATCTTCCCGTGGCATTGAAATTCAAAGGAGATCATCCTAAAGATCTTATAATTGGGGATTCTCTAAACAAAGTAATGGCTAGAAATAAATTTGCCGAAAAAACTCTTATATCCCAAAAAGAGCCTAAAAATACTAAGGAATCCATTGAAGATGAAGATTGGTTTCTTGAGATGTAAGAGGAGCTGAATCAATTTAAAAGGAATGATGTTTGAGAATTGGTACCTTGTCCTCCACCACAAACAATAGTTGGCACAAAATGGGTATTTCGGAACAAACTCGATGATCAAGGCAACATAATTCAAAATAAAGTAAGGTTTAGTTGCTCAAGGGTATTTTCAAGAAGAAGGTATTGATTATGATGAAACTTTTGCAACTGTAGCACATTTAGAAGCTATTCATATTTTACTTGCCTACTCTTGCTTTAAAAATTTCAAACTTTACCAAATGGATGTTAAATCTACTTTTCTATATGGTTTTATTCAAAAAGAAGTCTATGTCAAACAACCTCTGAGGTCTGAATTTGTTTTAGGCCAAATGATGTTTATAAACTTACAAAGGCCTTATATGGTTTAAAGCAAGCACCCCGAGCTTGGTATGATAGACTTAGTTCTTTTATTTTGCAAAATGATTTTTCAAGAGGTAAAGTCTACTCTATTTGTTTTTGAAAAGGGGCAAGATTGTTTATTAGTTCAAATTTATGTAGATGATATTATTTTTGGTGCTACTAATGAATCTCTTTGTAAGAAATTTTCTAAGCTTATGCAAGGTGAATTCGAAATGAGTATGATGAGAGAACTCAATTTCTTCCTTGGGCTTCAAATAAAACAATGCCAAGAAGGTATTTATATATATCAATCGAAATACATCAAAGAGCTTCTAAAGAAGTTCGAAATTGAAGAAGTAAGAACCGTTGCTACTTCTATGATAACAAATATCAAGCTTGACAAAGATGAGAAAGGTAAGTCGGTTGATGAATCAAAATATCGAGGTATAGTCGGTAGTTTACTTTATTTAACCGCAAGTAGACCCGGTATTCTTCATGGCATATGCCTATGTGCTCGATTTCAAAGCAATCCCAAAGAATCTCATTTAAGTGTCGTTAAAAGAATTTTTCGATATTTGAAAGCCACTGTTTCTTATGGTTTGTTTTATCCAAAGAATGAAAATTTTTCATTAAAAGGATATAGTGATTCGAATTATGCGGGAAATATTGATGATCGTAAAAGTACTTCCAGATCATGTCAATTTTTAGGTGATTGCCTAGTATCTTGGTTTTCAAAGAAACAAAATTGTGTATCTTTATCAACGACCGAAGTCGAATACATTTCCGCGACCTTTTGTTGTACTCAACCTTTTTGGATGAAACAAACTCTAGCGGATTACAAATGCTCTTTCAAAAATGTTCCCATTTTTTGTGACAATACGTCTGTTATAAACATTGCTCAAAATTTGGTTAATCATAACCGAACTAAATATATTGAGGTTTGACACAATTTTCTAAGGGATTGTATTTCTAAACGAAAAATTGAGATATGATTTGTTCTGTCTCAAGATCAACTCGCGGATATTTTTACAAAACCTTTGGCTGCCGAGTCTTTCACTTCAATTCGAGCTCGTTTAGGCATAATGCATATCGAATAAGGTCTATGATTGCATTTTGTGTATTTTTAAAACTTAGGGGTGAAAAATTGCATTTTTAACTTTAAATTCGGACGAAACTGGTCTTCAGAATAGGAACCCGGTCGACCCAGGGTCAACAGTCGCACCATTTTGGTCGAGTCGCACCCCTGGTCGACCAGTCGCCCTAAGCAAATTCAGGACATGTATTGGTTTTGTCTGATAGTATATTTTTCATTTTTTCACACACTTTCACCCAATTCACACACTTATCACTCGAAATGATTTACTCTTGAAATTTCAACTATATTGGGCTTCTATAATGTATATCTCTTCCATATTATTCATCTTTCACAATCATTGGTAAGTTGAATTTCCTCTTTAATCTCAATTGGGCTGAACCATTGAGAACTTTGTTGGAACTTGATGGATTTTTGAAATTCTTGTCTTTATATGTTGAGGATTGTGTATTATGATGATATATATGATTGTAGAATTAAGATTGGTGTTGATTTTGTGGGAATAATTAAGTATACCAATGTCATATGCAACTTTTATTTTATCATATGCATGTCAAGTGTTTGATAAAATGCCTCAATGAAAATTTCATCTTTTGCATGACTCTCTTGATTATCATTGAATTATATCGTTATGGAGATCATGTTTTATCCATCAAATGATCTTCTATAAACTTTCTCCTAAAGATTGTCCTTACATTTTGGAATTCCAAGTTTTCCATTCAATGTCATGACATTTATTTGATTCAATACGCACTTTGATGTCTATTTATGATGTTTTTATCGTGCTAGTAGTCTTTTTGATGATTTCAAAGAGGGAGAAAAATGGATTGAGCTCATAAGCTTATGTTTAGATCAATTGAGCTAGAAGAAGCTCACAGAAAAAAAGCTATAAGTTGTGGATGAAAAAAGCTATAAGTCGTGGATAGATTTTGGATTGTTGACTGCATAATGGACCATTACTTATGACTAATAACTTATCTTTGATAGGGGGAGCTTTTAAGCACTTGAACTTCAAGTCATATTCGCAAAAGCTGAGCTTTTTGCTTTTAAGTTGTTTGATTCTATGGTTATTTTTGTCTAGCATGTTGATAGGTGGAGCTTCTAAAATTGTTGTGAAAAACCTTTGCTCCTATCCTTGTGATTTTCATCTTGAAAAGTGTTGCTTACAATGGATAGTTAATTTTGACAGGAAAAACGTATTTCATTTTAAATTCGCTCTCTTAAAATTGTTTTGTTTTGTAATCATCAAAAAGAGGGAGTTTGTTAGATAAATATTTTTATCGTAATTTTGATGATTTCATATAATTGAGTTTTATACCAAAATAATGTCCCCAAATATTGTCCAAATACTTCAAAACAATTTCAATATTTTTTCTAATTTTTTGAAGTACTTCTTGAACTTTATTTTTGACAAAATTCGGTCAACTTCTCTGTATTCAGGACGACCAGTCGTCCTATAGGGCAACCCGTACCTGAAAGTTGTATTTTAAAACAAAACAAAGAAAAAAAACGAGGAGAGGGGGCGACCGATGGGGTCGACCCGAGTGCCTAAGTTGGACTACTTCATATTTTGGTCCCTGTTTCGAAGGGGACCAGTCCAACCTTAGAGGGATCGGTCGAACCCCCTAGGCGACCGGTCTCCCTATGTATTGGGCCGGTCCAACCCCAAGGGCAACCTGTATTAAAAATATTTTGACGTCTTATTTTGTTAGAGAGCGACCGTCATCTAAGGTTTTTATCGTGAAAATTATATGTTGCGTGAGATAACTTTTCATGAAATTGTGGCTTTGATTCTAACGATTATTTTCTTCAATTGTTTGGCATTTCTTTTATAGATTTCACTCTTTTAGGAGGAGCTTATATTGATACTCAAATCAAGGAGCTCTTCTATAAATACTTGAAGGCTTGAAGGATCAAATACACAACACAATTATACAAAGCAACAAGAAAATCAACAAATTCTCTTATTCTTCATTGTCAACATTCTTGTTATATTTAGCCTAAACTTTACACCGCACATCTTGATATTAGGCTTCCTTCTTGATTACACTTACACTTCAAAGTTGTACACTTCTTTTGAGTTGTAATCTTGATAGGTTCAAATCATCCAAAACAAGACATCCTTGTTAGTGTTCTTGTGGCAAGAATACACTTAGTTGATTCTAGGTGTTGAAGGGTTTGGTGCTCTTCATTGTTGTAAGAATATTTTGGTAATATTCATAGTGGTGTTGTAAGAAGAGTGTGGTACTCTTCAACGTAAAGGTTGTAATAGTTTGGTATCTATTAATATATTTTTTCCTTTTCGAAATCCATTCGGACATATCGAGTGGTAGAGCATTAGGCCCTAGGTGGGTTGAAGCTCTATAATCATTGTGTGTTGTTTATATTTCTGCACTTTTAATTATTCACCATCTTCATATTCGAAAAAGAGGCGTAAATCAAAAATCAGGAAAATCTATTCACCCTCCCTCTAGATTTTCGTAGCCACTTGGACTAACAATTATCTTAGTTGTTGGTCAAAAATTAACACATGATGATCTAATTTTGTATATACTTGGCGGTTTTGGCTCAGAATATTAATCAGTAATAATGAATCTCACTTCTAAATATGAAAATGTCTCCTTGGCAAATGTTCAATTTACCTTACAGATGCATGAAATGCGTTTGCAACAACAGTTTGGGGTACATTCCACAACTCTTCTTGTTTCTCATGTTGCAAATTATCTTTGCTCAACGTTCATTTTCTCCACGACACTCGTCTTTGGTTTTTGTGGTTGAGACCGTGGTAGGTAGACATGGTAGAGGTGGTTCTAGGATTGCTTGTCAATTTTGTGGCAACACAAGTCACTTGGCTGCCAAATTTTTAAACTTTTTGATGTAAATTTTCATGGTTTACAGTCTTTCCATCAAGCATGGACTCATTTTGTTTCTTCACGAAACCAAGTTGGTTCTACTCGATCTCTCACCTCCCATCACTAACGTTGAATGGTACATGGACAAATGTGGTTGTAACGACCGGATTTTTATGCCTTAATAAAAATTTTATTAATCATGCTATTTGTTTTTATGCAATAATAATGGAGAATTGGAAATGTATTAAGGATTTTACTACATAATTAATTTGTTAAATTATGGATAATAAATGTGTCTTTTAATTGGACTGTGAATTTATTTAATTTAGGTCTTATAATGAATAATTGGACTTTTAATTAGTATAGTGTATTAAATCAGGCCCACATTATTAGTAAGTTGATGATAAGCCCATGTACTCTAAACCTAGCCCAATTAGAACTAGGTTAAAATACGGATATAATACACGTAAAACTCACACGAATATACATAGAGAACGACACGAGAGAGAGAAGAAGATCGTCCGGAGAGAGAGAAAAGAGAAGAAAGAAAATTGATTTCCCCAACGTGTTGATTTGATAGAGGCCGGAGAAGAGTTTTGTCATCCATAAGTTGAAGGCAAGTAATCTCTTTAGGTTTCACGTAGATTTAGGTTTGGATTATTGTTATGTATGTGATTTTCATTAGGTGATCTCAATTCTTGTCCTCTTACCATGTTTGACTATGTTATATATGTGATTTTCATTATGTTGATTTCAAGGCTTGTTGTCTTATCATGTTTGACTATAAGGCATTTGCCTTAAATGTTCTAAAAATTCATGTATTGGGCTTGCCGCCAACCATGTATGATTTGAGTGTATACTTTTCCTAATTAGTTGAATGTATGGTTATCCCTAACTAATTGAACGTAGGGTTTTCGCTAATTAGTTGAACATAAGGTTTATCCTCAATTAATTGAATGTTTGATTTTCCTATATTAGTTGATTATAAGGTTTATCCCCAATTAATTAAATGTTTGATTTTCCTAACTTAGTTGAACATAGGGTTTATCCTCATTAATTGAACGTAGGATTTTCTCTAACTAATTGAACTAATTAAATATATGGCTTTCCCTCAACTAACTGAATGTAGCGCTTTCCTCTAAATTGTTTTGAATCATTAAATGTAGGGTTTTCCCTTAATTATTTGAATGTAGGGTTTACCCTAAATAGTTTTGAATCATTAAATGTAGGGTTTTCCCTTAATTATTTGAATTTAGGGTTTTTCCCTAAAGATGTTTGAGTAATTGAATATAGGGTTTTCCCTTAATTAAATGAATGTAGGGTATTCTCCTAACTAAGCGAACGTATGACTTTTCTCTAGTATATTTGAATCTAGAGTTCACTAATTAATTAAACATAAAGTTTCCCTAATTAGTTGAGCATATGGTTTAACCCTAATTAATTGAAACTAGGATATTCAATAATAAGTTGGGACATAGAGTTTATCCCTAATTAAATGAATGTAGGGTTATTCCTAATTGATTTAACATAGGGTTTTCCCTAATCAGTTGAATGCATGGTTTATTCTCAAATTGTCTCAGCCAATGTGATTTAATTATTATGATATGCGCTTACATTTATTCTCGTATTTAATGATATGTTGCATCACGTAAGCTCATGCATCATTGTTAATGTATGTTCATAACATTTCACGAGCATCCAAACATTAAGTAAAGTCAAGTCATAAAGTATAATGTTTTTTCAAAAAAAATGGGTGCACATTGTTCTATGATGCTAGAGTGAGTGGGAAATGGGCGCTGGGGACCGACGTTCCGACCGTGTGTCGCTTGCGGCTAATGTTAATGTTCAAGGAAAAGGGCCTTCGGGCAAAGCGAATGGAAATGGGCCTTGGGCAAAATGTTCACGGGTTCCAAGTAACAAGGCCACATTGCAACCTGATTAGAACAATGTGTTACCAAGTGACCTCGTGTTCTAAGAATATTTCATGTAACGAAAGTCAAAGTTTTATGCAAAAGAAAGTTTTAAGCAATGAAAGGAAGGTTTTTAAGCAAGGAAAACGTAAAATCTTTTTAAGTTAAATGTAAGATATTGCATTAGGCATGCATTCATGCATGAGATTACTTATTGAGCTCCTTTAGCTCATTCCACGAATGTTAAATTTTTCGGATGAGAATGCGAGAAGAGGAAGGAGATGGTCGGTAGCATGACTCGGGGAACCCATGTCAATTGAATTTTTATTATTTTCAAAGTTTGGACTTTTTAGTTTATTAAATGTTGAATGACTTTTATTTTCGTATGAATATTTTTGGACAAATAATTATTTGATTATTAGCATTTAATTCAATTGCAAAGTTTTCAAACGAAGTAAGATTTTTACTATTCCGTATTTTTAAGCATTCTTTTAAGTATTTCTATTTTAATTGATTATTTTCCGAATTAAAATTCAAGTAAGCTAAAAAAGGCTACGATGGTGCAACTTCTCATGTTACTTCTAGTCTGCGAGAATTTGGATATTCACACAGTTACCAAGATAACGATCTGCAGACCGCTTGTTGGAAATGGACCTTCTGTACCAATTTCCCGCATTGGTGTTTCATCTATTCCATCACGATCTTCTACACACAAATCATATTTACTTCTTAATGACATCTATGTGTTCCATATTTCACTATGAACTTGTTTAGTATTTCTCAATTCACAAAAGATAATTCTATTTATATTAAATTTCATGATTCCTGTTGTTTTGCAAAGGACAAGATCAGCCAAAAAATACTTCTAAGAGATGCCCTTAAGGATGCTTGTACCAATTGGACTTGTCTCACTTTTCTCCCAAGACTGATGCCAAGTCATCTACTTGTCTTACACCTTGTAATTCGACTTTTTTCTAATAAGACTTCGGTTGTTCCTATTTCTTGTAGCACAATTGCTACTTCTTTGAGTTCCGTTAATTATGCAAAGAATACTTATAATTGCTCCAATAACGTTGTACAAATTACTCATAATAAATTGGGGCATCCATATTTTCCTATCTTATCTTACGTATTGAAATCTTTACACTTGCAAACTCCTACACATCATTTACGTGAAGCATGTCACTTGGCGAAATCAAGAACATTCCTCCTTTTGTTCCCACTAAATCCACAACACATTTTGATCTCATTCATATGGATGTTTGGGTCCAACATATATAGCCTCTAATGAAGGGTACATATATTACATTTATTTAGTGGACGACTTTATTAGATTTTCATGGATTTTCCCTTACAAACCAACTTTGAAGTTTTTCCTATTTTTATACATTTCTCACATACATAGAAAGGCAATTTAAAACTCAAATTAAATCAATCCAATCAGAGGTGGGGGGTACAAGCCCTTAGCTTCCCTTCTTCAAAATCTTGGTATTACATTTCGACATTCATGTCCCTATGTGCTCCAATAAAATGGTAGGGTTGAACGTAAAGCTGATATGGGGCTCACATTCTTAGCTCAGGCTTCCACGCCTCTCACTTTTTGGTGGGATGCATTCCTAATTGTCATTTATGCCATAAATCGACTTCCAACCTCGACTCTTGGTGGTCACTCTCCTTTTCAACTTTGTTTCATACCTTTCGTGATTATAACACCCTAAAGGTGTTTGGTTGCACATGTTATTTATAGCTACGCCCATATAACAATCACAAGCTGCAACTGCGGTCCTCTAAACGTATTTTTCTAGGCAACAGTCTCAGCCACAAAAGTTGTAAATATTTGACTGTAAATGGCAAAATTTACATTTCAAAAACTGTCAGTTTTCTTGAAATTATAGTTTCCGTATTCCACCATGTTTTCCACTTCACATTCTACTTGCAATTCCTCTTATGTGTCCTCCACTTTACCCCTTCTTTCTCTTCCCAGTTGTGTCTCCACACCTCCACTCTCCGCCACTTCTTCCCAACCACCTGATCCTGCCTTAGCACACTCCTCTAGCTCCTTGCCTTCTACTATTCCATTGCCTACAACTGTTTATTCTCCTCTAATATTATTGGAAAATTGCATCTATTTCTTCTAACTTAGGAAAGATTGTGCCAAATCAAAGGGATCCTTAATAGATTAGCATGTATTTTGGGATTTGCATCTAATATGGTAGGATTTGATTATGATAGGGATTGAGTTATCATACAATTATAAGATGATCTCTCCATTAGTTAATTACACATAAGAGATTCTCATATATAGAATTAGCTCAAAGTTTATAGTCTTTCGACAAGAATCCAAGTCTAAGTTTGTTTTCTCTCTACGTTTCTTCTTGAAGAATTCCCGCTCAACATCTCCGAGGGTTTAAGGTGTGGAACAGTTATGGGTGCTCTAGTGGTATTCACATCAAGCACAGTGAAGCACCGAGTGAGTCACATCGTATCTTATAGTGAGGGTTCGAAAGAGGCTTGTAGACGAGTTATCGAGATCAATGGTGACAAAAGAAGAATTAGTGAATTTTTTTCCGCTACCTAATTGAAAGGTATCATCGATTTTTAATTATGTGATTATGTGTGAATACATCCCTCTCGTTCAATATAACTCGGTCCAAGCGGTGTATTAAAACCTAAGGTATATATGCCTCCCACACCACCCCGAATTTTTTCCTTCCGTGTCCAATGGCATTGTCCATCCTCTTTATAATTTGCGATGGATACTAAATTTGTAGCACTTATGAAGAATAACACTTAGGAATTGGTCCGCTACTTTGATGACATGAATCTAGTAACTCACAAGTGGATTTTCAAAGTTAAATACTTCCTAATTGCACCATTGACAAGTATAAGGCAAGACTTGTTACAAGGGGTTTGAGCAAATTGTAGGTGTTGATTAATTTGAAACATTTAGTCATGTTTCAAGGTTGTTGCTATACACCACGATTTTTGCCTTGTCGGTTTCTATAAATTGTAAAATTCGTCAAGTGGATGTAAGTAATGTTTTCTCAACGAAACCTTGCTAATGTCAATGTTTACATGACTCAACCGGAAAGATTTGTTGACTCCACTAAGCCCACTCATATTTGCAAACTCATCAAATCACTTTATAGACTCAAGCAAGCCCCTAAAGCTTCGTTTGATAAGTTAAAGGATTCTTACTAATTGCGATTCAAATGTTCAACCTCGACACCTTGTTGTTTTATCTCGAGTCTTCATCTTTATTCTTATTGGTTTTGGTATATGTTGATGATATATTAATTACATGGAGCAATACCAGCCTTATTACTCGATTGATTTTAGATTTAGATGCTCGATTTTTCACTCGAAGATTTAGGGGATGTTGGTATTTCCTGGGTATGGAGGCTCACAAGAATGCATCGGATATTTTGTTGAACCAAACTAAATATATTTATGATCTTTTACAAAAGACTTCCATGGTTGATTGCGAGCCTGTCCCACTCCATTTGTTCGGCTTAAAATTAGTACTATAAGATACCCCATCTTTGGTCAATCCCATTGCCTATTAAATCTTGTGGGCGCTTGAAATATCTCACTTAAACTCATCGTGATATTAAGCGTGCGGTCGATAAGTTGAGTCAATTCTTGCATTCTCCCACTGAAAACTATTGAAAAGCTTGCAAGCGCATTATTCTCTGATGCGGGTTCAACCAATTCCCTCGATGATTGAAAGTTTATGAGTGGTTATTGTATACTTCTAGGCTCCAATTCAATTGTCTGGAGTTCCAGGAAACAAAACGTTACAGCCAGAAGCAACACGGTTATCATAGCTGGCCGCAGTAGCTATTGAACTGGTTTGGCTAAGATCTATTTTCTCTGAACTTGAGTTATCCTTGGCCACACCATCTATCCTTTGGTGTGACAATATTGGAACCACTTCCTTAGCATACACTTGTATAAAAGACCATTTATTTACATTTTCAAGCTTATTTTCAACAAGTTTTTTTAGAGCTATTAAAATTTTTTATGTAAAAAAGTGTATTTGGATAATTATGTAAGCAGTATCAACCTTGTGCTCCAGTGGTTGAGACGTGTGTTGTAAGGGCGAATGACCCGGGTTCGATTCCATACGAGTGTGTGTGTCCCCTCCCCAAATTCCCCCTATTGTACTAAAAAGAAAAAGATAATTATGTATCCCTCTTACATTTTCTCTCTAATAAAGGGAAAACCTAATTAGGGTAGACTTACTACCGCCGTGTAGGTTTTCCCCGAGGGAGGGTTTTTTCGAATACGGTGGGAGCGGGTTGGCGCTGACAAACGTGGCAAGATGGAACATGACGAGATTCTACGGAGAATTAGTGAGATTAAACTATCGCATAAAGGATATGCAGCAACAGTAACCCTAGATCGAAATCTACGACAAAAAGGAGAGGACCGGATGTTGAGGTGCCTGATTGTAAAAGTTTTCTCAGTCAAACGAGTGAATCGAGATACTTTTAAACAACATATACCCAGAATACTTCAAGCCACAAAGCAAATTTATATAGATGTGGTTGGCGAGAATTTATTTGTACTAGAATTCCATAATCCGATTGACAGAAGAGGCCCTCAACGGAGGCCCATGGCACTTTTTCTCGAGAAATCTGTCGTATTTAAGGAGATGAAGGGAACCAGGAACCCGAGAAGACATGAGCTTTGATTACATGGAGATATGGGTGCAATGTCGTAATATACCAATAGCTTTCATGCGGGGAGGAGGTCATGCAACAAATAGGGGAAAAATTGGGTGTCGTTAAATTGATAAAGGAGAATCGGGAACCCTACTAGGCGATTCATTCGGATCGAATTAGAAGGGAGATTGCGAAACCATTGCAAAGCCATATAATTATTAAAGATGAAATGGATGATGAGGAGATCGTGGTACTATTGACGTACGAAAAATTGCCGGATTACTGCTACGCATGTGGAAAAATAGGACACACGTGGAGGGAATGTGCGGGAGAGCGTGGCGATGGTGCGAGTGAAGTGCGGGAGTTGGCTAAGGGCGCCTATGCCTTTAGGGGGTAATAGAGGGGCGATCCGGAGGTGTAGGAGAAGCAAGAAAATGTAAGTCAAGCGGCTACGATAATCTAGAGGGGGTGAATAGATTATCTCCATCTTTTCGATTTCGCCTCTTTTTTCCAACCGAAAGCTCAAAGATAATAACAAAGGTGCGGAATGTAAACAACACACGGCGATTTAAAGAGGTTCAACCCACCTAGGGCCTAATCCTCTACCACCCCGTATATCCTGGATGGATTTGAAAAGAGAAAAAGATTTTATTAATAATTACCAAAATTATTACAACAAAATCTTACACCAACACCTTGAAGAGCACCACACTCTTCTTCAACACCACCTTTGAGATTACCACAATCTCACTTGAAGATTACCACAATCTCCAACGGCACCTTGTGAAGATTACCACAATCTTCACCGCTTGAAGAGCACCACACTCTTCAACACCTCAACAAGAAGATTACCACAATCTCCTTACACCTAACACCTAGTTCACCCAAGTGTGTTCTTACCACAAGAACACTCACAAGGATATCTTGTGTTTGAATGACGACCACAAATTCAAGATTACAACTCGATAATGAATAATACAATTGAGTGCAAGTGTAATCAAGAATAGCCTAGACCTCAAGAATGTGAAAGTGAATAGCTAGGCAAATTACAACAAGAAATAATACTGATGTAAGAACAAGTGTATTCTTGAGTGTATCTTGTTGTGTTGTAGTTTTCTCTCTTATTGTGTTGCTTCAATTCTTCCTCTATTTATAGAAGATGTCTTGTACATGATAGGCTCCTCTTGGGGACATGAATTACGTAAAAAATTGCAAGACAATTGAAGAAAAGAGTGTTAGAAATCAATCCCACAAATTAAGGAGAAGATGCTTTGCCTGCACAACGTTACATTTTTTTGTCAAACTTAAGGGCGACCGTCGCGCACACAAATAGACGCGTTTGAAAATGAGAATACATATTTACAGGGCGACCGGTCGGCGTAGGGTTCGGCCGGTCGTCCACTTTTCAACCGGTCGCACAACTTCAAAAAACGAAGGGCAAATGTTACTGTTTCAATTTTTGCTCCCAGTGCACGGTCGCGCCCGAGGGTCGACCGGTCGACGGTGACCGGTTGCCCTATAGGGCGACCGGTTGCCTGACCATTTTCTCGCAAACATGAAGTTTTCTGTTTTCTCAACTTTCAGTGCGGGTTGCCTATCTACGGCGACCGGTTGACCTCAAAACAAAAGTATTGTCCAATTTTATATCGAAAATAAACTTCAAGAAATACTCCAAAAAAATAGTAAAAATATTTTAGACCGATCGGGAGTATTAGGACAATATTTTAGAACCATTGTTTTGGTGTAAAAACACATTAACACAAAATCATCAAAAGTGTTGTCCATTTATATCGAAAATAAACTTGTAGAAATACTCCGGAAAATATTAAAACCATTTTAAATCATTTAGGAGTATTTGGACAACCTTTAAAAACATTGTTTTGGTATAAAAACAAAATCATCAAAATCATGATAAAATCATTTATCAAACAATCTCCCCCTTTTTGATGATTACAAACCAAAACAATTTTAACGAGGTCGATTTTGAAAACAAAACATTTTTACTGGGTAAAAAGGAACTTTCCGTTGTGAGCGACAACATTCCACGCAATATAATCACAATGATGGGAGTAGAGATATTCAAACACATATAGCAAATGCTCCTCCTATCAACATGCACAACAAGAGTTATATAGAAGCAACTTAAACATAAGCTAAAATATTAGCTTTTCGATATTGAGCTTAAGTATCAAAAACTTAAAAGCTCCCCCTGTCAAAGATACATCATTAGAACTGTATATAAGTCCATACTACAACCAATGGATCATGATTCATACATAACCATAATGCACCAAGTGGACTAAATATGATCCACAACTTATGGCTTTATGAAGCCATAGCTTATAGCTTCTTTTCGTTAAGCTTATCTTAGCTTTTATGAGCTAATGAGCTTATAACCTGTTTCTACCCCTTTGGAATCATCAAAAAGAATGTTAGCACGATAAATACATCATATATTCATATCAAAGTGCGCAACAAAACCGATGTATCGAGCTATTTGAGCATTGAAGCTTATAAACCAAATAGGAGGGAAAGGTCGAATCATACGACTTGTAGAGGTTTATGAAAACTCATTTGATAAGCAAAACATGATCTCCATAAATATATAAGACTTTTGAAAACGAGAGAATCATGTAGGTGATGAATTTTTCATTGAAACATTTTATCGAACACTTGGCGGGCGTCAAAAATTGAAAGAGATATATATAGCCCTTGTAAATGAAATCAAGCCAAGTTTTCATCACCAAATGCGATATAACAAATATCATTCATCAACAATCAATAAGCTCATCACAAATATATATGAATTGCATCAAGAAAAATACATATAAGCCACAAACTCGAGGTTCAACCCATTGAGCTAAAGATAGTGAAATTCTTACCATTCAATCCGTAAAGACGAGCAATGATGATGATAGTCGAGCTAGATAATCCCAAATATATAATTCATGCATCAAAACTCATTTGAAGTGAATTGTGTGTGAAATTTGCAAAGGGACGAAAAATGGCCAAAATGTGTCAAAGTGACGAATCTTTGAAAGCAGAACCATTTTAATCAAATTATAGCCTAGGGCGACCGGTCGAGGCCGAGGGCGACCGGTCGGCGTTTAGGGTGATCGGTTGCCCTCAACCCTTTCGACCCGTGTATGTCAGCTTTTCCAAAATCCGAATTTTCAACCAAAAATCCGATTTTTCGCCTAAGTTTTAAAACGTGCAAAATGCAAACGTAGACCTCATTCAATATACATTATGTCATAATCAAGCTCGAAATGAGGTAAAATACTCGGCGGTTAACGATCAAAAAGTCCGTGAGTTATCCTTGAGACGGAATTAAACACATCTCAAGTTTTTGTTAAAAAAAATCACAATCCCTTAAAAAATATATCGAATCTCAATATGTTTAGTTCGATTATGACGAACCAAATTTTGAATATGAATAACTGTAGATACCGAACTTGTTATCCTGAAAAAATAAGAACGTTGTAAAGCTTTGGATACAACAAGTCATACGAAGAAGTGCCTTTCAAATATTTGAAAATTTCTTTTAACGGCACTTTAATGAGATTCGTTGGGATAATTTTTGAAGGCGAGCATATAGACATAGGGCATATGGAATGTTGAGTCTATAGAAATAATACAAGAAAACATACCTCGAATTTAATTGTCGACCGACATGCCTTTCTCAACCTTTGTCAATCTTTAGCCATAGAGGTTGAGATAGTTCTTCTTTCTTCGATGCCTAACTCCTTCAAGAGTTCTTTTAAAATATAACCATCTTCTTGGCATTGAATAATTTGAAGTCCAAACAATAAATTGAGCTCCCCCATCAAGCTCATCTCGAGTTCACCTAGTATCAACTTAGAAAAATATCTTGCACAAATATTCATTAGTAGCACCAAAAATATTCTCATAAGTATGCACAAGTTTAAACAATCTTGCCCTTTTCTCAAACAAAGAGAGTAGTATCAACTTTACCTCTTGTAAAATCATTTAGCAAAAATAGTTAAGTCTATCATACCATACATGGGGTACTAGTTTTAAATCATACAAGGCCTTTAAAAACAATCAATTTGCCTAGAAATATTTTAAACCCCGGAGGTTGTTTTATTTAGACTTCATCTAGAATAAAACCATTTAGAAATTTGGATTCAACATCCATTTGGTAAAGTTTGAAATTTTCTTAAAACAAGAATGGGCAAGTAAAATGCAAATAGCTACAAAATGTGCTATGAGTGCAAATGTTACACCAAAATCAATTACCTTCTTCTTGAAAATACCTTTGAGCCACTAACCTCACCTTAGTTCGACTAATGTTGCCTTAGTCATCGAGTTTGTTCCGGAATACCCTTTTTTGTCTTCTTCATCACTATCATCATAGGGCATCCAATTGATCTAAGGTGTTTATAATAGAACATTTACATCCAAATATTTTGTGGTAACAATATTTGGAGTACTTCATTCTCATCTACACAACTTTAACAAACTCATTAACGGCATCGCTTATATAAGCAAGAAAAAATAGCCCAAGTGTAAAAACATGCCTCAATCATCAATCATAAAATATCTTGCATAAGAGCATAATAGAAATATACACTATATATATAGACCATGAAGCAAAAAAACACATACTATGCATTTAGAATATCATCAAGAGTCTAATAAATCATGCAAGTTCAAATAAGCTTAAGAAAGCTATAAAAGGTCTCTTTTGAAATTTGAAAATCCGATAGCATATAGTTGAGACCTCATTTAAAAGAAGTATTTGAACAAAAGTTGACAAAGCAAATATGTGCAATCAAATATCGAATAGTGCCTTTCAAAAAAAAATCTAAAAATTCTCTTAATGGCACTTGTATGAAATATTATGAAAAATAAGCACATAGGCACATGGCAATATATATCGAATCTATAAGAGTAAGAATAACACAAGTAAACGTACCTCGATAATTTATGCCTTTCTTGACGTAAATGGCCATTTGTGAAAATATGTAAATCCTACACAATTCTTAAAACAAAACTAGCACAAATCATAATGATAGAAGTGTAGGCTAAGAGATATCACAAGTAAGCTCATGCCATAAAAAAATCCATACGAGATGATAACACACTTTAGTCTATAAAAATGCACAAGAGTTTTAAAAACATCATATAAGGTCTTCTTTTTCAAAAATATTTTAAAAGCACAAATATATATTGAAGACCTTAATTAAAAAAATAAATATTTGAAAACTCATTTTGCAATTAAGACACAAATAAAAGCATGCATAATAACAAAATAAAATGCATATTTAAATAGGGAGATCTGGGGTTACCAATTCGCCATTTGCATGGGTTGTGCCTTTCCCATTCTTGATGATATCTTCCCCTTGAGAGTCACTTTGTTGATGATGACTTCTTTGATTACTCCATTTCAAGGTTGGTTACCTTCCCATTGTTGATGGTCTCTTCTTCTTTGAAAATCATCTTGTTGATGATGTCTTTGCCATTTCAAGGATTGTGTTCTTCCCATTTTTGATTATACGCTCTTCTTGGAAATTGGCTTTGTTGAGAATAGTTTCTCCTTCTTTGATCAAATGAAACAGTCATTTGATATCTTCTTAGCGGTATAAATTTTCTTGATCATTATTTAAGTCGTGTACCTAATATGACATTGTTTTGTGGTACCCTCATGTGTTTGGGTCCTTTGGGATTAGTCTTGAGACTTTTAGGTCTCCAACAATAATTAGAGTTATTTCTAGCCCGACAAGTATTTACCGTATGACCCTTTTTACCGCAATAAAAAAGCATGTAATAATTCTAGGAGCATAATGACCAACGTGCTTAGAGACATGATTCTTTTTCATGTGATTGACATCCTTAGGCTTATGATCAAGTTCTAGTTTGAATTATCACAACAATCAACAATATTGGTCATTCTATCGGTACTCAAGTTGGATTTAGATAAATCATTTTTCAAGCAATTTATATCCTCAACAAGAGTACTATTTTCTTTCTCAAGGTTTCTAACCTTATCAAGAGTGGTGGTGTGAGCACATGATAGTGATTCATAGGAAGTAAATAAACTATCCTTATCATTTTTCAAAACAATGAATTCCTTTTTCAAATTTTTGTATTTAACAAGTAAGTTTTGGAATTCATCTTGTAGTTCATCATAATCATTTTGCAAATCACTATAATCATTTTGAATAGCAATATCATAGGAAGTAGAGGGTTTAAGACATACCTCATTTTCTTCGATGCCCATAAAACAATATTCAACTTCTTCATAGTTGGAAGTTGTAAGAGGCTTTTCCTTAGATTTGAGCTTGTATCCCTTTGAGAAGTAGATGCTTTTGTTTGACTCCTTTCATTTGCAAATACTCCATAGATGGCTTCTAATTTTTGCCATACTTCATGTCCGATCGAATTCCTACAAAATGTTCATATTCTAAATTAGTAAATGAACAATACAAGATATTTAGAGCTTTACCGTTTAAGGAGATGATTTTCTTCTCTTCATCATTGAGCTTTTTGAAGCCTTTTGAGGTGTGTGGTGTATCTTTCATCGGAATGGATTCTCCATTAATGACGGTGTTCCAAATGTCGAACCCGCAACCTTGTAGATAGCATTCCATTCTTTCTTTCCAAAATGTAAAATTTTTGGAATCAAACCGAGGTGGCTTGGTGGTGGAGGTGCCGGAAAGATGAGCTTCGTTCATAGCCGACGATCGTTTCTCTTTACTCGCGATGTGAAACGAGCTTGCCAAAGAGTTTGGCTCTGATACCACTTGTAAGTCCAAGCGGCTACGATAATCTAGAGGGGGGGTGAATAGATTATCTCCATCTTTTCGATTTCGCCCTCTTTTTCCAACCGAAAGCTCAAAGATAATAACAAAGGTGCGGAATGTAAACAACACACGACGATTTAAAGAGGTTCAACCCACCTAGGGCCTAATCCTCTACCACCCCAGTATATCCGGGATGGATTTCGAAAAGAGAAAAAGATTTTATTAATAATTACCAAAATTATTACAACAAAATCTTACACCAACACCTTGAAGAGCACCACACTCTTCTTCAACACCACCTTTGAGATTACCACAATCTCACTTGAAGATTACCACAATCTCCAAACGGCACCTTGTGAAGATTACCACAATCTTCACCCTTGAAGAAACACCACACTCTTCAACACCTCAACAAGAAGATTACCACAATCTCCTTACACCTAACACCTAGTTCACCCAAGTGTGTTCTTACCACAAGAACACTCACAAGGATATCTTGTGTTTGAATGACGACCACAAATTCAAGATTACAACTCGATAATGAATAATACAATTGAGTGCAAGTGTAATCAAGAATAGCCTAGACCTCAAGAATGTGAAAGTGAATAGCTAGGCAAATTACAACAAGAAATAAAACAATGTAAGAACAAGTGTATTCTTGAGTGTATCTTGTTGTGTTGTAGTTTTCTCTCTTATTGTGTTGCTTCAATTCTTCCTCTATTTATAGAAGATGTCTTGTACATGATAGGCTCCTCTTGGGGACATGAATTACGTAAAAAATTGCAAGACAATTGAAGAAAAGAGTAGCATTAGAAATCAATCCCACAAATTAAGGAGAAGATGTCTGTTGCACAACGGTTACATTTTTTTGTCAAACTTAAGGCGACCGTCGCGCGCATAAAATAGACGTTTGAAAATGAGAATACATATTTACCGCAGGCGGCCGGTCGGCGTAGGGTTCGGCCGTCGTCCACTACTTCAACCGGTGCGCACAACTTCAAAAAACGAAGGGCAAATGTTACTGTTTCAATTTTTGCTCCCAGTCACCGGTCATGAGTCGTCGAGAAATCGGCCGACGGTCACTGCCCGATTGCCCTATAGAGGCGTGGTTGCCACGACCATTTTCTGCAAACATGAAGTTTTCTGTTTTTCTCAACTTTCAGTGCGGGTTGCCTATCACGGCGACGTAGGTTGACCTCAAAACAAAAGTATTGTCAATTTTATATCGAAAATAAACTTCAAGAAATACTCCAAAAAAATAGTAAAAATATTTTAGACCGATCGGGAGTATTAGGACAATATTTTAGAACCATTGTTTTGGTGTAAAAACACATTAACACAAAATCATCAAAAGTGTTGTCCAATTTATATCGAAAATAAACTTGTAGAAATACTCCGGAAAATATTAAAACCATTTTAAATCATTTAGGAGTATTTGGACAACCTTTAAAAACATTGTTTTGGTATAAAAACAAAATCATCAAAATCATGATAAAATCATTTATCAAACAGAAAAGGAGCCCTAAGTCTTGGGACGGAGGAAAAGGATGAAATGAGCTCTGATGGATTAGATGGAGGCGTCAAATGGAAGGAGAGAAAAATCGAGAAAATAAAACCACCGAGAGGGAGGGAGGAGGAGCGACGGGGCAAATAATCCAAATGAGATTGAAGGAGGAATTTGTGGAAGTGAATAAAGCTATAAACACGCCCCGTAACCATATTAAAGGTATGGAGATTTATGATGAAGTGGATTTGAATAATAATTCTCAAATAATTGTGCATAATATTGAGAATGTTGGGGAAAATCAAGTTTACGAGATATCAACTGGTGAAGCCTAAAAATGGAAAAAAAGAGCAAGAAGTGTGGGGACAAATGGCAAAGCTCGATAAAAACGGGACAAAGGTACTAAACGAACCCTACGGGATGAGGAGGATGATGAGATGGATCCCGGGGAATAAAAAGAGAGAATATTGGGGCGAAGGGTAACGATAGATATGGATACTAACGAATGTGAGGGATTGCGGCGCAACCCGCGAAATCATGAGTTGTATCGTTTGGAATGCTCGGGGCTTGGGAACCAACGAGCATTCCGGGAACTTAAGCGTTTAATCAACGAAAAGGACCCACATCTCTTATTTTTGTGAGACAAGAATGAGAGAATGTAATTGCGAAAGATGGAAGGAATGGTTTGGGGTTTGAGGAATGTTTGTGGTTAAGCGTGAAGGGAAGAAGGAGGACTAATGTTGTTTTGGAAGAATACAATTATGGTGACTATTAAATCTTTTACGGCGGGCCACATAGATAGCATAATTCAAGATGGCGACAAGGTGTGGCATTTTACGGGATTCTATGGTAACCGGATGTTAGATGGAGGAAGGATTAAGTGGGCGTTGATGAAACGTCTTCTTTGGGATGAATGAATTAAAAGACCTTCCATGGCTAATCGGGGATTTTAATGAAATTTGTCATCAAAATGAGAAAATGGGGGAAGAGCCGGGCCGAAGCACAAATGGAGGAGTTTCGCACGATGATCGAGTCATGCGGTGAGGATATATATGGTGATGGTGATTTTTTCACGTGGGTAAATATGAGGTCGGGGATGAAGCTATTTGGGAGAAAGTTTGGATAGATACCTCGGCAATCTCTCTTGGAGAATGCTCTACCCAAAACCACATACACAAATACGGAATTTTATTCATCGGATCATAGGGCGCTACATATTTTATGGAGTATGAATGGGGATGGAGAGCGAAAATATCCGAATTCGAGCAAAAAGCAGATTTAAGTTTGAGAAGTGTTGGATTGGGGAATCGGTATAAGGAGATAATTGAAATTGGTTGGAGTAAGGGGGCGTTCAACATCATTGGGGGATAGAATTAAAAGCTGCGGCATGGAGTTACAAAATTGGTGAGGAGCAGTTCAGGATTTACAAAAAAGCTTGAAGAAGGAACGAAAAAGCGAACAAACTGAAACAATCACACTTATGGGCTAAATCGGATTCTCGAGATTAGAACTCAAAAAAAGCGAGTGGAGCGGTGGCCAATATAGAGGAAATATTTAGGAAACAAATGAAGTCGGAATATATGGCTAAAGCACGGAGATAGAAATACGCCATACTTTCATGCCCAAGCATCACAAATGACGCTAAAAATTGGATTAGGGGATTGGCTTCACACGAGGGGATTTTTGTGCGGAACAAGGTGAAATGGTCGATATAATCACGGAATATTTACGACCACGAGATGCCTTCAACTGAGGACATAGAGGTGGTGATACGGTGTATTGAACGAAGGTTGACAACGAGATGAATGAAGCGCTATGTCGGCCGTTCACGAGAAAATGAGGTTAAAAATCACTTTTCGATATGCACCGGATAAGGCGCCAGGGCGATGGCATGCGGACTTATTCTACCAAAAATCTTGGGGATTGTTGGGGAGGCATCACTAAAGAGGTACTAAATATTACGAATAATGAAGGGGACTTGCAAGAATGGAATAACGCTATAATAACTCTCATACCAAAGGTGGCCAATCCAGTCATGATTAAGGAGTTTCGCCCGGTGAGCTTATGCGATATGCGTTATAAGATTGTGGCACGAGCATTAACGAACAGGTTACGACCGGTAATGAGAAATATTATGGATGAACATCGAGTGCATTCATCCGGGAAGATTAATTACCGATAATGTAATCTTGGTTTTGAAAGCATTCATTGGATACGTAATCATAAGGGAAGAAATCGCGGGTATGCGGCGTTGAAGCTAGATATGAGCAAAGCATATGACGGTGGAATGGGAGTTTTTACGGCGATTATGAGACAAGCCCAGGCTTTGGATAAATGGGTGCATTTAAATATGAAGTGCGTAAGGGCGGTGAATTATTCATTTGCTCTCAACCAGGAAGTCGTAGGAAATGTGAAACCAACCGAGTCTCGTCGAGGTGATCAGCTATCGCCATATCTCTTTGTTCTTTGTGCGTGAGGTTTGTAAATCGTTATTCACATTTAATGCGAGGCGGGGGTTAATAAGCGGGGTTGAATTGCACCGAGGTGTCGTCGATATCACATTTATTTTTGCGGATGACAATCTAATTTTTTGTCGAACGCAAGAGGATGAATGTGAGCAGTGGCGACCATATTACGTAAGTATGAGAGAGCATCGGGGCGAGTTGATAAACTATGATAAGTCGGCATTGACATTCAGCGAACACGCGTGAGGAGTTATTGATAAATTCAAATCTGTTTTCACCATGCCCGGTGAAATGTACGGGGGACATGAGGTATATCCGGAGTGCCAACATTCACAATGAGAAAGCGAAGAAACTACAATTCGGATATTTGAAGGAGAGAATTTTCAAGAAAATATCGGGTTGGAGTGGAAAAATATTCTACGGATGGAGGCAAGGAGGTACTTATAAAAGCGGTGTTACAAGCAATTCCTAAATGTCACGCTATGTCATGTTTGAAATTCCCAAGTCTATTTGTGATGAAATAGAAAGTGCATGTCTGAATTCCGGTGGGGTATGGAGGGAAAAGAAAAGGATGCATTGGAAAAATTGGAAGGATTTATGCCGGCCGAAATGTGTGGGGGAATGGGGTTTAGAAGCATAACGGTTTTAACAAGGCGTTGTTGGCGAAATAAGTATTGAGAATTATCTGAAACCCGGATAGTCTTGTGGCATGGGTACTTAAAGCCGAGATATTTCCACGAGATATAATGGAGGCGTCCATTGGAACAAAGCCATCGTACATATGAAGGTCGATTATATGGAGTCGTGAATTGCTCGGAGAAGGGATGTCGTGGAGAGTAGGAGATGGTAAGAATATTAGGATATACAAAGACCACTAGGTGAGTGCTTATAAAAATTTAATTAGTTGGCAACCTGGAGCTTTTATGGAGGATGCCACGGTGAAGCGCACTTCTTCTTGAGAGGCGATGGAATGTGGAGGTGGTTAGGTCTAATTTCTTACCTTATCTAGCGGAAGAAATAATTAATATTCCTTTACCAAGAAATCGAAGCGGACTCTAGATTTTGGAGATATGATAGACGGGGTGTTTATAGTGTGAGAGATGGCTATAGGTGTCTTTATTGGTTTATTTCAATCGGATCAAATAGTACATCAATAGAGATGGCTAAGTGGTGGAAGTATTTGTGGGCGATGGCAATACCCCCCAAAATTAAAATTTTCTGGTGGAAAGCTACACATAATCTGATTGCTTGTACGGATAATTTAATACGACATCATGTGTCGGTGGAGGGAGGATGTAAATTGTGCCATTTTTATGCAGATACTACGACGCATGCCTTGTATTATTGCCCAACGCTGAGAGAGTTGTGGAAGAAAACAGGTTTCTAGGATATGCTGAAACAGATGAAGGACAGGGACTTTTTGGATATTGGGCTGTGAATGAGAGCAAGGTTTGGCAGATTTCAGTTTGAAAGGTTTGTATGTAATACTTGGGCAATTTGGAAGGAAAAGCATCTCTATATTCATGATAAAGGTAACAAGAAAATGGCGGAATCGGTATGTTGGTTGGATGAATTTCTTAGTGCCTTTCAAGCAGCAAAGCAGAGTGAGGAGAATGGCAAGGCACATGATGATGAAGCTGATATTAAATGGATTAAACCTGCTGGTGGGTGTGTTCGCATGGATGTGGATGCATGTTGTAATTTCAAGGATGATAGGTTTGCTGTGGGGGGAATTGTAAGGGATGAGGATGGTAAAGTGCTGATGGTGTTTGGTAGGAAATTTGACAGATTTTCAAATGCTTTGGAGGGGGAATTACATGCTGTGCAGGAGGGCCTTTTTCAGTTGAGACAACACGATTGGGGACCTTGTCAAGTAGCAACGGATTCTTTGATGGCGGTGCAAGCGATCCATGACCAACCAAGAAGATTTAAGTTACAGGGAATGTGATTCAAGATATAAATATGTTACTCAACACCACGAATGTAACTCGTTTTTTCATATTAAGTAGAAACAGACTAATCAAGTTGCTCATAGGATCACTAGTTTTGCTTCTTTTACTTCATCACCCTTTTCATGGATGAATGGAGATATCCCTAGATGAGTTGAAGATATTGTATTGACAGACATTTTATAAATAAAGGCAATACAGTTTATTCGTCAAAAAAAAAAAGATAATTATGTAAGCATATTGAATGTATAGATGCAAAAGCAAAAGAAATTATTTCTTTTCTGATTTTTATGTGTGAAAAGGTGTAATTAATTTAGATATATCACATTAAACTATTATGGCTATTGGCGAGGAAAATGAAATTTAATAGTAGATTTGTCATATCAAAAATAAATGTTTGGACCCAGAACAGAATAGAAATTATACAATTGAAATGACATGCAAGTTAGAAACATGTTCAATTCCCAACTTTTTATGGTAAAAGTCTTAAATAAAAATATAAAAAAAAAGAATTTTTGAGGAAAAGTAAGTAAAAATAAAAATATATTTAAACTGATATATATAATTCCTTTTAAAAATGTAATTTACTCCATCATATTTTTTATCATTTTCTAAACGAGTCACTAGTAATGTAGACCTTTTATGGCTTACACAAGTCTCAATCGAATTGTTGAATGCATGAGATGGGTCGCATGCAATGAAACCGTATCAAGTAATTTATAAAAAAAACTATCATCTTTCATATTTTATAGTTGATGGAAAATTTATCAAATATATTAATAAGTAATAAATATTTTATTTACACACAGTCACACACTGGATCCATCATTGATCAGCAGGGTACAAGCAAAGCAACGCACTGTACAATGTATGTAGCTATTTATTCCATCCCCGCCTCGCACTCCCACCATAAACGGTTTTAACACCTTTTCTTCAGAGAAATCACCATAGCGAAACGAAGCTGAACAACAAGCTCAAATAAAACGATAATGGGGTCTCTTCATATACCATTCCCAGAAGAAGAAGAGAAGAATTTAGGTAAAGCGAAATTGGACCATACCCATTTGCTCAACCTCTTCAAATGCCAACAAAACTACCTCAACCATTTCTTCCAAAATCTCGACCTCTCCCAAACCCTCACCTTCACGCAGACCCTCCTGAATACTAAAGGCACCATATTCTTCACCGGCGTCGGGAAATCGGGCTTTGTAGCCCAGAAGATCTCGCAAACTCTCGTCTCCCTCGGTATTAAATCCGGATATTTATCCCCCGTCGGCGCGCTTCACGGAGACATTGGCATTTTGTCGTCCGAAGATTTGTTAGTTCTGTTCAGTAAGAGTGGCAATTCAGAGGAATTGTTAAAGCTCGTGCCGTGTGCGAAAGCGAAGGGGCTTATTTGATATCCGTGACGTCGGTGAAGCCTAATGGATTGATGCCATTGTGTGATCTGAACGTACATTTACCGCTGGAGCGTGAATTGTGTCCGTTCGATCTGGCGCCGGTGACGTCGACGGCGATCCAGATGGTTTTTGGGGATACGGTTGCGATCGCACTTATGGGGGCGAGGAATTTGAGCAAGGAAGAATATGCGGCGAACCATCCTGCGGGGAGAATTGGGAAGTGTTTGATTTTCAAGGTGAATCTGTGGGTTTTGGTTTTATTTGTTTTATTTTCTTTCTTTTTGAGCTTTGTGATATAAGTGTGAGTTTATAATGTGGTGTTGTAGGGAAATTTAGTGAAGAAACATTGTCGGTGTGGGGTTTTAGGTCTTAAAACATGATACAAGTGAGATGAAAGATGTGGGTATGTCAGGCAATAATGTTTGCAGCTTCAAAAAATTGTAGGTTTACTGGGTGTGCTTTGATCTTGTTATGTTTGGTGTTGTAAAAGTTGGATATGCTTGAGAAATTGTGCAGTGTAGATGCAGCTGTTTTATATTACGATCTAGATGATATTTGGCAGAGGGATATTCAGTTTGAGTTATATATTTCATTTGTGTTTATGTTGGGTTGTTATTTCTGTTTTTGATAATTATGAACTATGCCATTCGATGCATTTGTTTTTATTCTAACTATTGTGACTTTGAAATCCTTATAACCCATTTGCATTCTTGTTCTTATTCACATGAACTGGTTTTGTGCGATTCTTGAATGTTGCGTTTTTCGGTTGTAGGTGAAGGATCTTATGAAGAAGAAAGAAGAGCTTCCAGTCTGCCAAGAAGAAGATCTGATCATGGATCAGCTGGTAGAGCTGACCAGTAAAGGTTGTGGATGCCTTCTAGTTATAGATGATGACTATCATCTGCTTGGTACATTTACGGATGGTGATTTGCGGCGCACGTTGAAAGCTAGTAAAGAAAAATCTTCAAGCTCAAGGTTGGAGAGATGTGTAACAGGTACATTACTATATTCACTGTCCTTGATTCAATAGTTGCGCGTGTTTCTGTTACTGAGTTCAAAGTAGTAAAGCATCTTCACTTAGGAAGATGAGATGAAGTCAAGCTCATGTCATTTCCATTTGAGTCCGCTGGTTCAACTTTTCTCTATTGTCTGTGCATATTTATAAATTATAACTAAGATTTACCGATTTTTAAGTGAGAATAGTTACTTTATTAAAGTATTAATCCACTTCAAACATTCCTGAATCTGCATAACCATTTAATAAACTCTATGTTATTTAAATTATGTAACTTAAGCCCCTTCTGTGCTGTGCCTCAAAGAGTTGAAATCAATTCTTAAAATGCTCTTTTCTATGAAGCTAAAGTCCGTTTTATGTAACTGCATACACGTCATATCTCAGCAGGTAGCCAATAATCGCTTTCACTAATAGGGATCTGTTAGTATATTTTCTTATGCTCTGGCCATAATAAATTGGGATTACGGTCAGAGCATTAGAAAACATAACCTTTGTGAGGCAAAGTGACTATCTTCATTCTAATATCAATAAGTGAAAATTAAGTAATGTAATTACTATCTTTTAATGGCACGCGGAAGCAATCTTGGCTCAAAGCTAGACTGACACTAACACCATCCTAGGGTTGTTGGAGTCTATTGATTGAGGTGTGCATGCCCCAGAATTCTATCACAAATCACCGCCTGTCTTTTGCAATGCATAAAGTGCCTTGGGAAAATTTTCAAAGTGGATTCTAGAGCAAGGCTCCACTCTGCCAACAATGATATGCTTGAATTCTATGTTTACTTGAGATGATTTTGCATATTTCTATGCGCAAGCTTTATATTTTAATTTTTTTTCTTAAGGATATAATGGGCAAACAGTGATGGGCAATAACACCTTTGACCACATATCTAACAAGAGAAGGCTGTTTGTAACTAGTCCTAGTTTCCTGCTGCTAATATTACTACCTTTAAAATTAAAAATTGGTGAAACTTTATCTGAGTTACTCCATCAACTGATAACTTTGTTTGCACCGTGATGTTTGGGTTTCTGATTGTGTTTATTTCACTAACTCATTTTGGGTATGTAACACACTCTGATTTCATTGTCGCCGATGTTTGTTACTGTGGAATTATCTCTGTTACATGTTGGGTGAGAGTTAATTTGGACATCAATTCATGCATAGTATAGGATTTGTTGGATAAATGGTATTCTCTTTTGGGGTACAAACAATAGCTTGCGCTATGGGAAGAAGGGCAAAAGAGTGTTGCTGTTAGTTTTATGCAGTGTTTAGGTTCATTGGAGGCTGTCTAAGAGGGGCTACCTTTTCTTAGAACACATTCGTAGTTTATGAACTTCGACCAAACTGATATGTCAAACTCATAATGAATTACTGGGTTGCCATGCATCTTAAGGTTTGGTACTAAATATGCAGTCCCAATCACCTGTAAAATTGTTTTAAAAGTGGGATAATTGCAAAAAGTGAAAAACCCCGAGGTTTGGGCTAATTACAAAAAAATCCGGATGTTTCAAAATTACAAAAAACTCTCTCGATTTGATTATGTCTTAATTAAGGGTAAGCTGTAATACTTCTATAAATATTAGGAGATTTTTGAAAGTTTGTTGCTTTTGAAGGGGAAAATGTAAAACGGAATCAAACCTAAAAGGGTTTTTGTAATTTTCAAAAACCTCAGGAGTTTTTTTGTAATTAGGCGAAACCTCGAGGTTTTTTTTACTTGTAATTATTCCTAAGAGTAATTTAGTTGTGTAACCATATAGTCGTGACCATCCTGTTATTTTCTTGCCTCTATTGAAGATTGTTAAAAGAAAAAAATACTTCATGTGGTTTTCCAGGAACCCGGGACAATTGGTCCCGATCTGCAATGGCAATCGAAGCAATGCGGAAGATGGAATCACCACCATCACCGGGCAATTCTTGCCGTGATTAATGAAAAACATTGTTATTGGTATTGTTACATTGCATGGGTTGGTCTCTGGCGGCTTGTGAATTTTTGCCGTTGGCGTGCTACACTCCGTCCTCTTCTACGATTATACTTATTATTATTTGTATTCTTTCTCATTTCTTGTTAGTGTTAAGAGTATGATAAAAATATTGTTGTGTATTTGTTGAAGCTTTATGCTTAATATTCGTATTGTGAAATGGTTAAGTAAAAAGTTTTGTAATGTTTCAATATTTGCTAGTGTTTTGATCCTGGACTAGTTTCTAGTGTTAGTATAATATGACACATGGTGTTTGCTCTCTAGTCTCTATGCTTGTAAGTTGTAATGAGCGAGCCCTTTTTCTCTCTCCCTTCTCACTAAAAAAAAAAAAAAAGTAAACCCGCTCCTATTTCTCTCCCCCCACTGCGGCCGCCATCCCCTCCTTGCTTTTAGCGAACAACCGGAAGTTTGTGGTATCAACATCCCCATTTGTGGCGATCTGAAACCACCCTTACCTGGGGTTTCACTGCAGTAAAGGGCTTTAACTCCCTTTTGCTTTTAGTAGTGTAGGCGCTTGTCGCGGGTTTATCGCTTTAGTGTAAATATCGCTAGCTGCGGTTTATGTCTTTGGTATTTGTTCTTTGGGATTACGTGTGATCCCATATTTGCTTACTTGCTCTTACGTGGTTGATTGTCGTTTCGATTTTATTTAGTATTAAAGGAACTCCGAAAAAGCCACTTGACCTACATCGCGAGTATAGTGGAATCTGTGGTGCGAGGGTTTCACATATGTGGCCTTTATTTGCGCTTTGTATTCGAATTTTACGTGTGTTGTTGCTTGTTACGTGATTATAACTTGCTTTGTGTGCCTTGTGTTTTACGAAAAATCTGTTGTGTTTTTGTGAAAATGGATGTGCCTGAGTTATAATCTTGAACCGTTAATGGAAAAAGCGATTTTCGGTTTGGCAAAGAAAATGAAAGGAATTTTAATCGACAAAAAAGTTTATAAGGTTGTTAGTGGTGTTTATCTTTGAAAAAGATACTGCTTTGAAAAAGAAAGTTGAAATTGATGAGTATGCTTATTCTTCTATAATTTTGAACCTTTCTGACTTTGTGCTTAGAAAAGTTGGTAAGCTTGAATCTGCAAAAGCTTTGTGGGAAAAATTAGAAGAATTGTATACTGAAACTTCTTTGCCTAGTAAGTTGTTTTTGCTTGAAATTTTTTTCAGATTTAAACTTGACTTGAACAAGGAGATTGATGAAAATTTGGATGTGTTTACCAAATTAATTCAAGATATTAAACTGCCCGTAGTGATAAGAATATTGATGATTATACTCGATTGTGCTTTTGAATGCTATTCTGAGTCTTATAGTGATGTTAAATCTGCTATTAAGTATGGTAAGGACGCGATCACACTTGTATTTGTTGTGAATGGCCTTAAAAGCAAGGAATTGGATTTAAAAGTCAATAGAAGTTCTAAGGCAAAATTCTCGGTGAGGTTATGCATGTGAGAGGGCGTTCTCAAAACGGGTTTAATAAACCGGTAATAATAACAACCCGAGAAATTTGCTAAGAAAAAAGGAAAGAGTAAGTCTAGTCTAAGTCTAGGCCTAAAAATCGGAAGTGCTATGAATGTGGTCAAAGTGGTCATTATGTTAGGGAATGCCTAATAAAAGAGAAAATCGAGAATTTTAAACAAAATGAGCATGCTAATATGGCCTACAGTGAAAATTGTTTGATAAATGGTTTTATCATGATTTTGATGATTTTGTTTTTATACGAAACAATGTTTTAAAGGTTGTCCAAATACTCTAAATGATTTAAAATGGTTTTAATATTTTCCTATTTCTACAAGTTTATTTTCGATATAAATTGGACAACAATTTTGATGATTTTGTTTTTATACCAAAACAATGTTTTTAAGGTTGTCCAAATACTCTAAATGATTTTAAATGGTTTTAATATTTTCCTGGAGTATTTCTACAAATTTATTTTCGATATAAATTGGACAACACTTTTGATGATTTTGTATTAATGTGTTTTTACACCAAAAACAATGTTTCTAAAATATTGTCCTAATACTCTCGATCGGTCTAAAATATTTTTACTATTTTTCTGGAGTATTTCTTGAAGTTTATTTTCGATATAAAATTGGACAACACTTTTGTTTTGAGGCGAATCGGTGCATTATAGGGCATCCGTACACGAAAGTTGTGAAAAACAGTGAATAAGCTATTTTTGAAAAAAAATTTGGTTGGCCAAGGTCAACGGGGGTGGTAGACCGGTGTGGTCGGCCAGGTCGGCCGGCGTCGGCCGGTGCGGTCGGCCGGTCGGCCGGCGACCGATGCACAGGAGCATTTTTCAAAGCGAACTTTATGGACTCGTTTTTGGTTACGCTCGGCCATTTGGACATAGTGGTCCAGTCGGACCCCGTCGTCGTGCGCCTGTGTAAATGTGTTTTCTCATTTTCAAACGCGTCTATTTGTCTTGCGCGATCGGTCGCCTTAAGTTTAATGACAAAAAATGTAACCGTTGTGCGTGACATCTTTTCCTTAATTTGTGGGATTGATTTCTAACACTCTTTTCTTCAATTGTCTTGCAATTTTCTCTGAAATTCATGTCCCCAAGAGGAGCCTATCATGTACAAGACATCTTCTATAAATAGAGGAAGAATTGAAGCAACATAACATGAGAGAAAACAACAACACAACAAGATACACTCAAGAATACACTTGTTCTTACATTTGTCTTATTTCTTGTTGTAATTTGCTAGCTATTCACTTTCACATCCTTGAGGTCTAGGCTATTCTTGATTACACTTGCACTCAATTGTATTATTCATTATCGAGTTGTAATCTTGAATTTTGGGTTATCATTCAACACAAGATATCCTTGTGAGTGTTCTTGTGGTAAGAACACACTTGGGTGATCTAGGTGTTAGGTGTAAGAAGATTGTGGTAATCTTAACATTGAGGTGTTGAAGAATTTGGTATTCTTCAAAGTTGAAGATGTGGTGATCTTCATAAGGTGCCGTTGGAGATTGTGGTAATCTTCAAGTGAGATTGTGGTAATCTCAAAGGTGGTGTTGAAGAAGAGTGTGGTGCTCTTCAAGGTGTTGGTGTAAGATTTTGTTGTAATAATTTTGGTAATTATTAATAAAATCTTTTCTCTTTTGAAATCCATCCCTGATATCTTGGGGTGGTAGAGGATTAGGCCTAGGTGGGTTGAACCTCTTTAAATCGTGTGTGTTGTTTACATTCCGCACCTTTGTTATTATCTTTGAGCATTCGGTTGGAAAAAGAGGGCGAAATCGAAAAGATGGAGATAATCTATTCACCCCCCCTCTAGATTATCGTAGCCGCTTGGATTTACAAGTGGTATCAAAGTCAAACTCTTTGGCAAGCTCGTTTCACATCGCGAGTGAAGAGAAACGATCGTCGGCTACAAATGAAGCTCATCTTTCCAGGAACCTCCACCACCAAGCCACCTCGGTTTGATTCCAAAAATTTTATATTTTGGAAAGAAAGAATGGAATGCTACTTACAAGGTTGCGGGTTCGACATTTGGAACACCGTCATTAATGGAGAATCCATTCCGATGAAAGATACACCACACACCTCAAAAAGGCTTCAAAAAGCTCAATGATGAAGAAAGAAAATCATCTCTTTAAATGGTAAAGCTCTTAATATTTTACTTTGTTCACTTACCACTTTGGAATTTGATCATGTTGTAGGTATTCAATCGGCACATGAAGTATGGCAAAAATTAGAAGCCATCTATGAAGTATATGCAAATGAAAGGAGCAACTCAAAAGCATCTACTTCACAAATGGATACAACATCAAATCCAACAACATGGGATAAGCGCTTCTACAACCTCCATGATGAACAAGTTGAACAATGCCTCATGGGCATCGAAGAAGAAAAGCGAGGTAAGTTCTAAACCCTCTACTTCTTATGACCATGAATTGCAAAATGAATATAGTGATTTACAAAATGATTATAATGAGCTACAAGATGAATTCCAAAACTTACTTGTTAAATACAAAAATTTGAAAAAGGAATTCATTGTTTTGAAAAATGATAAGGATAGTTTATTTACTTCCTATGAATCACTATCATGTGCTCACACCACCACTCTTGACAAGGTTAGAAACCTTGAGAAAGAAAATAGTACTCTTGTTGAGGATATAAATTGCTTGAAAAATGATTTATCTAAATCCAACTTAGTCTGCCGATAGAATAACCAATATTGTTGATTGTTGTGATAATTGAAACTAGAACTTGATCATAAGCTGGGGGTGTCAATCACATGAAAAAGAATCAAGTCTCTAAGCACGTTGGTCATTAGGCTCCTAGAATTATTACATGCTTTTATTGCGGTAAAAAGGTCATACGGTAAATACTTGTCGGGCTAGAAATAGCTCTAATTATTGTTGGAGACCTAAAAGTCTCAAGACTAATCCCAAAGGACCCAAACACATGAGGTACCACAAAACAATGTCATATTAGGTACCCGAAAATAATGATCGAAGAAAATTTATACCGCCAAGAAGACATCAAATGACCGTTTCATTTGATCAAAGAAGGAGAAACTATTTTTAACAAAGCCAATTTCAAGAAGAGGATATAATCAAAAATGGGAAGAACACAATCCTTGGAAATGGCAAAGACATCATCAACAAGATGATTTTCAAAGAAGAAGAAGAGACTATCAACAATGGGAAGGCAACAAACTTTGGAAATAGAGTAATCAAAGAAGTCATCATCAACAAAGTGACTTCTCAAAGGGAAGATATCATCAACAATGGGAGCGACCTGACACAACCCATGGAAATGGCGTAATTGGTAAACCGTATCTTCCCATTTAAAATATGCATTTTATCTAGTTAGTATGCAATGTTTTTTTGTGCCTATATTGCAAATGAGTTTTCAAGTATTTATTTTGTTAATTAAGGTCTTCAATATATATTTGTGCTTTTAAAATTTTTTTGAAAAAGAAGACCTCATATGATGTTTTTAAAACTCTTGTGCATTTTTGTAGACTAGAGTGTGTTATCATCTCCTATGGATTTTTATGGCATGAGCTTACTTGTGATATCTCTTAGCCTACACTTCTCATTATGATTTGTCTTTAGATTTGTTTTAAGAATTGTGTAGGATTTACATATTTTCACAAATGGCCATCTACGTTATTATTTGTCAAGAAAGGCATAAACTATCGAGTATGTTTACTTGTGTTATTCTTACTCTTATAGACTCGATATATGTATTGCCATGTGCCTATGTGCTTGTTTCTCATAGTATTTCATACAAGTGCCATTAAGAGGATTTTTAGATTTTTTTTGAAAGGCACTATTCGATATTTGATTGCACATATTTGCTTTGTCAACTCTTGTTCAAATACTTCTTTTAAATGAGGTCTCAACCATATGCTTTATCGGATTTTCAAATTTCAAAAGAGACCTTTTATAGCTTTCTTAAGCTTATTTGAACTTGCATGATTTATTAGAATCTTGATGATCTTCTAAATGCATAGTATGTGTTTCTTGCTTCATGGTCTATATATATAATGTCTCTTACTACTATGCTCTTTTGCAAGATATTTTGTTATTGATGATTGAGACATGTTTTTATACTTGGGCTATTTTTCTCTTGATTATATAAGCGATCTTTGTTAATGAGTTTGTTAAGTTGTGTAGATGAGAAATGATGTACTCAAATATTAGTTACCTCAAAATATTTGGATGTAAATGTTCTTTTGTGAACACCTTAGACCAATTGGATGCCCTATGATGATAGTGATGAAGAAGACAAAAGGGTATTCCGGAACAAACTCGATGACCAAGGCTACATTGGTCGAACTAAGTCGAGTGAACTCGAGATGAGCTTGATGGGGAGCTCAATTTATTGCTTGGACTTCAAATTATTCAATGCCAAGAAGATGGTTATAATTCAAAAGAACTCTTGAAGGAGTTAGGCATTGAAGAAAGAAGAACTATCTCAACCTCTATGGCTAAAGATTGACAAAGGTTGAGAAAGGCATATCGGTTGACAAATAAATTCGAGGTATGTTTTCTTGTATTATTCCTATAGGCTCGACATTCCATATGCCTTATGTCTATATGCTCGACTTCAAAAACTATCTAACGAATCTCATTAAAGTGCCATTAAAAAATTTTCAAATATTTGAAAAGCACTTCTTCTTATGACTTGTTGTATCCAAAGCTTTAAAACGTTCTTATTTTTTTCGGGATAACAAGTTAGTATCTATTATACGGTTATTCGTATTCAAAATTTGGTTCGTCATAATCGAACTAAACATATTGAGATTCGATATATTTTTAAGGGATTGTGATTTTTAACAAAAACTTGAGATGTGTTTAATTCCGTCTCAAGGATAACTCATGAGACTTTTTGATCGTTAAACCGCCGAGCATTTTACCTCATTTCGAGCTTGATTATGACATAATGTATATTGAATGATGTCTACGTTTGCATTTTGCACGTTTTAAAACTTAGGAAATAAAAATCGGATTTTGGATCAAATTTCGGATTTTCAAAAGCGAAAAAGAACCATTAAAATTTATCGGGCAAGGCCGACCGTCGCCCAAACCGTCGACCGGTCTCCCCCGTGGGCCGGTCGCATGCTGGACAATTTCTTGGTTAAAAATGGTTATGTTTCTGGACTTAGCCATTTTGGCTCTTTTAGTTCATTTTTCGTCCCCTTTGCAATTTGCACACATTTCACTTCAAATATGTTTTGATGCATGAATTATATATTTTGGGGATTATCTAGCTCGAGTATCATCATCATTGCTCGTCTTTACCGATAGAATGGTAAGAATTTCACTCTCTTTAACTTTCAATTGGGTTGAATCCTTGAGTTTGTGGCTTATATGTATTTTCTTAATGCAATTCATATATTTTGTGATGAGCTTATTGATTGTTGATGATTAACTTTTGTTAAAATTGCATTTGGTGATGAAAAAAACTTGGCTTGATTTCATTTACAAGACTATATATATCCTTCTCAATTTTTGGCCTTGTTGTTCGATAAAATGTTTCAATGAAAAATTCATCACCTACATGATTCTCTCGATTTCAAAAGTCTTATACATTTATAGAGATCATGTTTTGCTTATCAAATGAGTTTTCATAAACCTCTACAAGTCGTATGATTAACTTTTCCTCATATTTGGTTTATAAGCTTCAATGCTCAAATAGCTCGATACATCGGTTTAATTGTGCTCTTTGATATGAATATATGATGTATTTATCGTGCTAACATTCTTTTGATGATTCCAAAGGGGTAGAAACAGGTTATAAGCTCTTTAGCTCATAAAAGCTAAGATATGCTTAACGAAAAGTTATAAGCTATGGCTTCATAAAGCCATAAGTTGTGGATCATATTTAGTCCACTTGGTGCATTTTGGTTATGTATGAATCATGGTCCATTGGTTGTAGTATGGACTTATATATGTTTCGCGATGTCTCTTTGTGGGGGAGTTTTAAGTTTTGATACTTAAGCTCAATATTGAAAAGCTAAGCTTTTAGCTTATGTTTAAGTTGTTCTATATAACTCTTGTTGTGCATGTTGATAGGGGAGCATTTGCTATATGTGTTTAAATATCTCTACTCCCATCCTTGTTTTTTTTATTGCATGGAATGTTGTCGCTCACAATCGGAAAGTTCCTTTTCTGGGTAAAAATGTTTTGTTTTCAAAATCGACCTCGTTAAAATTGTTTTGGTTTGTAATCATCAAAAGGGGAGATTGTTTGATAAATGGCTTTATCATGATTTTGATGATTTTATTTTTATACCAAAACAATGTTTTTAAAGGTTGTCCAAATACTCACAAATGATTTAAAATGGTTTTAATATTTTAGGAGTATTTCTACAAGTTTATTTTCGATATAAATTGGACAACAATTTTGATGATTTTGTTTTTATACCAAAACAATGTTTTTAAAGGTTGTCCAAATACTCTAAATGATTTAAAATGGTTTTAATATTTTTCAGGAGTATTTCTACAAATTTATTTTCGATATAAATTGGACAACACTTTTGATGATTTTGTATTAATGTGTTTTTACACCAAAAACAATGTTTCTAAAATATTTTCCTAATACTCTCATCGGTCTAAAATATTTTTACTATTTTTAGGAGTATTTCTTGAAGTTTATTTTCGATATAAAATTGGACAACACTTTTGTTTTGAGACGATCGGTCGCCTATAGGGCATCCGTACTGAAAGTTGTGAAAAAGCAGTGAATAAGTTATTTCTTTGAAAAAGGGTGGTTGACCAAGTCAATAGGGTAAACCGGTGTGTCTCTGATCGGCCAAGGCGTCGGCCGGTCGCGGTCGACCGGTCGGCGGCGGGTGGCCGGTGCACAGGAGCATTTTTTGCAGCAGAACTTTCGGACTCGTTTTTGGTTCTGCTTTCGGCCAGGAGTGGACATAGGGTCGGCAGTCGGACCCCGTCGTGACGTCATCCACTGTGTAAATGTGTTTTCTCATTTTCAAACGTCTATTTGTCTTGCGACCGTGCATCATCTTAAGTTTGACGACAAAAATGTAACCGTTGTGCGGAGACATCTTTTTCTTAATTTGTGGGATTGATTTCTAAACTGACTCTTTTCTTCAATTGTCTTGCAATTTTTCTGAAATTCATGTCCCCAAGAGGAGCCTATCATGTACAAGACATCTTCTATAAATAGAGGAAGAATTGAAGCAACATAACATGAGAGAAAACAACAACACACAAGATACACTCAAGAATACACTTGTTCTTACATTGTCTTATTTCTTGTTGTAATTTGCCTAGCTATTCACTTTCACATCCTTGGGTCTAGGCTATTCTTGATTACACTTGCACTCAATTGTATTATTCATTATCGAGTTGTAATCTTGAATTTTTGGGTTATCATTCAACACAAGAATATCCTTGTGGTGTTAACTTGTGGTAAGAACACACTTGGGTGATCTAGGTGTTAGGTGTAAGAAGATTGTGGTAATCTTCTTGTTGAGGTGTTGAAGAATTTGGTATTCTTCAAAGTTGAAGATTGTGGTGATCTTCATAAGGTGCCGTTGGAGATTGTGGTAATCTTCAAGTGAGATTGTGGTAATCTCAAAGGTGGTGTTGAAGAAGAGTGTGGTGCTCTTGAAGGTGTTGGTGTAAGATTTTGTTGTAATAATTTTGGTAATTATTAATAAAATCTTTTTCTCTTTAAATCCGTCCGGATATCTTTGGGGTGGTAGAGGATTAGGCCCTAGGTGGGTTGAACCTCTTTAAATAAATGTGTGTTGTTTACATTCCCAGCACCTTTGTTATTATCTTTGAGCATTCGGTTGGAAAAAGAGGGGCGAAATCGAAAGATGGAGATAATCTATTCACCCCCTCTAGATTATAAGTAGCGCTTGGACTTACAAAAATGTGCACGATGTCTTTATGGTTTTATGAAAATTGTCTTGATGTGAATTTTGTGCATTGGTCTGTGTGTGAAACTAAATGGAGTGTTGATTCTAGTTGCACTTTTCATATAACAGCATTTAAAAAATTTGTTTTCTAATTATAAAGAAGTATTGCATGGTTACTGTGTCATTGGCTAATCAAAAGCAGTGTAATATTGTTGGAATTGGTGATGTATGTTTAAAATTTGATTAAGGCTATGTTTTGACTTTGAAAAATGTGATCATGTGTGCTGATTTGTGTAGCAATCGATTTCGTGTGTGCTTCTCTTGAGGATGATGGTTTAGAGGAAAATGGGGAAAAAGCAATGAAAATTTTGAAGGGAAACTTGGTAATATTCAAAGGCTTTATTAAAAGGAGGAATTTGTCTGTTTGCAACTGCTGAACTTGAATCTAGCCAGCTAACAAAATTGCAAAGTCTGTGAATCTTTGTGTGTGGCTCTGAAAATGACAAACTGATTTATGGCATAAGCGTTTGGGTCATATGAGTGCTAAAGGTCTTGAAATTTTGCATAAAAATGGCTATTTTGGAAAAGGTAAATTGTCTTGTATGCCATTTTGTGATTAACTTGTGTTCTTGGCAAACATTACTAAGTTAAATTTCTTGTTTCATCTTCTCGAATAAATCGCATGTTCGAAATTCTTGAATATTTGCATGCCGATGTGTGGGCTCTGCGAGTGTTACTACTACATGGTGGTTCTAGGTATTTTCTTTCTCGTTATAGATGATTTTTCAAGAAAAGTTTGGGTGTTTTTGTTGAAAAACAAATCGATGTGTTTAAACAATGGAAAACTTTAATGAAAATCAAGCGAGGTAAGAAAATTAAAATCTGAAGCCGATAATGGACTTGAATTTTGTAATCAATTTTTGATAACTTGTGTGCTGATTACGGTATAAAAAGGCATAAACAGGATCCGTATACACCCACAGAAAAGCGGTGTAGCGGAGCGTATGAATCTTTACTTGAAAGGGTGAGAAGTATGCTTGCTTGTTACGGACTTTTAAAAGCGTTTTGGGGTGAAGTGCTTTAATTTGCTACTTATATGATTAATCGATCTCAAAATGCATTGCCTTTAAGTGGTAAAATACAGAATGCATGTTTACGGGTAAGGAAATTGATTTTCTAACAAAGTATTTGGATGTTACTGCGTTTGCTCATCAAAAACTTGATAAACTTGAACTGAAATTTGTAAAATGTGTTTTTCTTGGTTACCCTGAAGGTGTTAAAGGTTATAAGTGTGGTTAATCTCAACTGGTTTTAAAGTTTTAATTAGTAGGGATGTGATATTTAATGAATCTGAAATGCCTTGGCATGCATGCCTATGCACGATTACGAAAATGGTACATCTAATAAGGTGGAGCATGTTCCTAGTGTGGATATTTTTCTTGATGTTGTTGTGCATGAAAATCATGAAAATATGCCTGGAAGCGAACTGTTATTATGCAAGCCGAACTGTTTTGCACGAAAATCATGATGATGTTGTTGTGCATGATGAAATCATTGAAGAAAATGAACCCGGAGATTGAAAATCTGCATGATTATCAACTTGTTAGAGATAGGGTAAGGCGAAACATAAAGGCGACTGCTAGGTTTGATGATTTTCATTTGACTTCATTTGTTTTAGTGTTTTTGACTTGATTGATAATTCTCGAGCCTAAATCTTATGAAGAAGCTTTAAAATCTAAAAATTTGAGTGGTTAAATCTTTATGAATGAGGAAATGACTTCTTTGCATGTTTACAATACTTGGATTCTTGTGCTAAACATCTAATTGTTTTGTTGTGGGTTTGTAAATGGTTGTTTAAGGTGAAGAATGAATGTGAATCACATTAGATTTATTACGTGAGTTGCTTGAGTAGATACATGTCTAATCTGTAATTATACATTGGAATCTTGTTAAATGGCTTTTGCGATATTTGAAACATTCTTTGAATTATAGTACCTGAAATTTGCTAAGTGCAAGATGAGGTTAAATTTAAAGGTTATGTGGATTCTAATTATGCAAATGATAGGGATATGAGAAAATCAATATCTTATGTGTTCACTTTGTGTGGTTCATGTGTTAGTTGGAAATCACGATTACATCATGTTGTTGCCTTCTCGACATAATACGAGTATATTGATGTAAGCTGGAAGCGTTAAAAGAAGCAATTTGGCGTAAAGGCTTGATTTAAAAATTGGTTTTCTTGATGGTAATGTTGTTGTATTTTAAAGATCAATCGGCATTCAATTGTGTAAGAATCTGTTTTTCATGATAGAACTAAGCATATTGATGTGAGGTTTCATTATATTCGTGATATTGTTGCCAAAGGCTAGTTAATCTTGAAAAAATACCTTGAATTTAATTTTGTTGATATGGTAACAAAATGCACTTTGTTAGTAAATTTATGACATGTTTAAAAATTCTATATCAAAAGTTTTATACTTGGTGGTTTTTGGAAATGACTTGATGTGTGCTTGTTATTTCCGGTGTTATTGTACTTGTGTGTGCAATATGGTGATTTTACCTTGTCCTTTTGGCTTCTTTGTGTGCTTGCTAAGTGCCCACCGTGTTATGGTTTGCTTTGTGCTTCTTGTGATGTTGATTCTAGGCATCTTTGCGTGTATAGTAAAGGAAAAAAACAAAAGCGATGATGAGTATGTGTGTATGTCGAGTTGTAGGAACGGAATTGTGCGAGGTGGAGAATGTTGGAATATGACCCAATTTTAATTGGTAGCCCATAATACATTTGTCGGGCCTTTGATGAACAAGCCCAAAGCAACCAACCTTGTTTGCCCGGGTGGTTTTTGACGGTGAGACTCACGGATCCTTTACTTTAAATCGGCCTTAGATTTAGGTATTTGATCTTGGCCCCCATTTGCCTATTAACCAAGCCCCTCAAACCACTAATCTCTCAACCCCTCTCATTTACGGCTCTCTCTCTTTTCTCTCCACAATTGCTCACATCTCCCCCTCTTTGAAAAATCTCTGCTTCTCTTCTATTCTATGTGAATCGGTGTGAGTTTGTGGTGAGGGTTTTACGTGGGTTTTCCGATCATCTTCTCCGGTGAGGTTTGGTTTTGCGTGTTCGTGTTTGTGGGTTTCGAGGGCTTGGTCATGAGGGTTGTTATGTTTCTCTGCATGGGTCTTGTTTGTTGTTCTTTTTTAATAATTTTAGATTATTATTTAGGCGGATTGTAATCCCTAATCCTAATCCCGTAGTGATTTGTAATAGTTATATTGATTAGCTATTTGTAATATTCGATTGGCGTACGGGCTTGGCAGACAGTCGATACCTAACGATAATGTTTCAATATTTGCTAGTGTTTTGATCCCTAGACTAGTTTCTAGTGTTAGTATAATATGACATGGTGTTTGCTCTCTAGTCTATGCTTGTAAGTTGTAATGAGCGAGCCACTTTTGTCTCTCCTTCTCACTAAAAAAGAAAGTAAAACCCACTCCCTATTTCTCTCCCTCCCCTGCGGTCCCCCCCCTCCCCTCGGCTTGCTTTGGTCGAATGCCGGTAAAGTTTGTGGTCGTTTGGCGTTTCCCTCTGCGATGCTTTTCTTCTTGCAGTTGAAGATCAGGGTTTTGGAGGTTTTTCTTTGCGATTTGTTTGGATTTGTTGTAATTTTTTGTGTTTTTTTTGGTGTCTTTGTTTTTGCGGTTGATTTGTGAAACTCGTAGGCGGGTCAATAGCTTTTGTCTTGCAGTATGTGATGTAGCTCGTGCCGGATTGTTCTAGTTGCGGGTCTCTCTTAGGAGTGCCTGAATCCTTTTAGAGGAGTTTAGTCTCTGTCGGGTGCGTTGTTTCTTTTTTTTTTTTTTCAAGTCGGGGTTTTCTCCTGTCGGGAGTGATTACAAAATGACCAGAATTCAAAAAATAAATTAAAGGGATAATTACAAAAACCTCCACAAGGTTTGGACTAAATACAAAAAAACACGAATATTTTTGAAATTACAAAAAGCCCTTGAGTTTTGATTCATCTTACATTTTCTCATTCATAAGCACAAAAATATTTCAAAAATCACGATATCTCTAAAAATACTATAGTTACTCCATAAATTTAAAACAAAATCAAGCATGATGGGATTTTTTGTAATTTTAAAACATGTCTGAGTTTTTTTATAATTAGTCCAAACCTTAGGAGTCTTTTGTAATTATCCTAAATTAAATTAAATAGGCTTTGATTAGAGGTTGTGAGATCCGGTAATTTTTTTTTCTGTAATGTTTTACACAGTTAGGGATGGGGGATTAATGATGCATCACATATAATATAATGAATTGTAAATAAGTATAAACAAAAATTATCTACATGAACTTATTATAATCCTCATCAATGTGCATTGGTAATTTAGATTTGTAAGTTGGGTTGTCTCAGATAACTAGTTTAGAATCTTTAGATAGAGATAACATTATAGGATAAAAAATAAAATCAAAGTTTCATGAGCAACTTTGAATTATAAAAAGAAAAAAAAGAAAAGGAAAAACCATAAGCTTAGTTAAGGTCAATTACATTATACTTTATTACTTTATAAGGTTTAAGACTTTGGATTATTCTTTAATGGGATATTTTAACAATATTTTTTTATTTAGTATGTTTTTGTCGTCTTAATGTTATTTGTTACAAGCACGAACATACTTCATGTACACAATTTTGCTTAGAATGGGTAAAAGATAAATCTTGATTCATGGTTAATGGAACAATTCCACCAAAATTATTTGTAAATATATCCTACTGGAACAAACTACTAGTCTAGAATTAAAAGACAAAATAATGAAATTCGAACCGATCACAATTAAAAATTGTGACAACACACACACACACACACACATATAGATATTGGTAAAAGCCCACAATGTTCTTGTTTATTTCGTAATAATATAGAATTATACATCATAATTGACTTCGTAAAAGAAAATGACAAGTTTCTATATAAATATTAGTTAATCGATCTTACAATCAATTCTGACTAGAGAAAATATTTTAGCTAATCAAATTTGATTTGTAGATATCTTTTTATTATGATAACCCTCGATTTAAGAAAACTCACGATTTGATCTATTTTTTAAAAACCATCTATTTATTTTAGCTTCCAATAAAATAAATAAATAAAAATAACTATTAATTAAGTTATTAATTTCAAAAGATTTTAATTTTTTGGAAATTAGCGAAAATACCCCACAACAAGGGGTATTAAGGAAAAATACCCCCACTTTATTAACTAATGAAATCTACCTCTTTTCCCTACCTAAAATGTCTACTTTACCCTAACAAAAAAATAAAAAAATAAAAAAGGAAAAAAGCGTTCCTTATGGGCGGTGAAATTTTCATTAGCGGGAGTTCCCTTTTCACCATTACAAACCCTAGTTTCACCATTACAAGCCCTCTTCTCAATCACAAACAAGATTTTTCGAGCAAAGAGAAGCAAGGTTTACGATTTCTTCTTCAAAATTATGAACCATAGTAAATGCGGCGTGTTTGAAGGAGGCAAAATGAGGACCTGTGTTAAATTCGAATAAATCTCGATTCTTGCATAAAAAATATGGATAAAGGTTAGTTTTGATTGTTCTTTCGTGTAATGTTAGTGATTTTCATTTTCGCAAAATGGTTCAATTAACCAATTTTCACGATTTTTGAAATGGTATAATTTGAAGAGTTTTGATTTTTACGCAAGTTGTATCAAAAGAGCAAACCGTGGGCATAACCATAGTTGGGTGGCTTGATTATGTTAAATATCAAAAATTGTGGGTGGACAAGTGAACTGGGCCAGGAGGTGGGTACTTGGGTGAAGCGATTTTGTGGGCATTGTGTGGGTAGTTGTGTGGGCGATTAAATTCAATGTCATTTTTGTTTGGGAGGACAAAGTGAATCGGCCGGATGTGGGCACTTGGGTGGGTATTTGTGTGGCGGTGTGGGCATTTACATTGAATGTCAAAATTTTGTGGGTGGACAAATGGCGATCTTTTATATCTATTTATTTCTTACTATAGGTTATATAATGCTCTTATGGGATGGAGTTTGGGATTGTGACATAAGTACATCCGATGGAGGTATACGGAAGCATTCCCAAATCTGTTCTCTTCTCTTGAGTTCACTTACGCTGACGAATTGTTGCGGAAAGCTTATATTTTCTCTAAATTCAATCCGTATGAGGGTGAAATAGAGTTGACCCGATTGGTTTGGCTATGAACATGTTGATCCGCCACCATGTCCGATCCAAGATGATGACGATGTCAGGGCTACTTGTTCGCATGAATAGCGAGAAGCACTGTATGTTCGGTTTGTCTTATTAGAGGAAAATAAGAAGAAGAAAAACACTCTTTGGAGTGTTAGTAGAAATCGGAGATGTTACCAATTAAAGAAGAACATATCATTGAAGAGGTTATGCCACCTCTTGTTTACGAAAAGCGTAAGATCAATAAACTAAAGGGTTGCAAAAAGAAAATCAAGTACACTTCCACATTTTGATATGACTATGGAAGACCTTGAGAATGACCTATGTTTTGGGAGGATGTAGATATGTCCAGTGACAATGATTGTCTATTATACGAAGAGAATGATGGTGGTGGTGTTGAAAAAGAAACTATCTACATCGATTGTTCAGAGGATCTACCACACCCCAAGCATAACATCGATAAAGGCAAAGGGGTTGTCGAAGAAACATCCCGGTTTTGAAGAATATTTAGGTATGACTATTGAAGACCTTGAGAATGACCCTCTGTTTTGGGAGGGACGTAGATAGGTCGGGTGACGAAGATGGTAGTGGTGGTGGTTGTGGTGGTGGTGTTGAGGCGGCGTGAGGGGGAATGCTAAACTCGGGGTGGGCACAAAAGTCGTCTAGAGAGTAGGCGTGAACATCAACCAAAAAATCGCCATGATGATGAAGCGGGATAATGGTAGGGAGTGTAGGCAAGATTGTGGGCGGAGACAAGTGGGCATAAGAATGGCGGGAGGCAGTGTAAGGCAAGATTGTGAGCGGAAAGTGGGCATAATAATGGTGGCGGGAGTTCAGCAATACGATGGTGTGCGGGAAAAGTGGGCATAAGAATGGTGGCGGGGAGTTCGATTAATATGGTGGGCGAGGATGGTGGGTATAGGAATGTGGGCGGGAAGAGTGGGCATGAAGGTAGGCATGAAGGTGGGCATCGGGCATGATAGTCGATCATGCAAAAGGAAGTCTGTCGAAGCTAAGCACGTGGTATGGGGCCTATGAGCAATCAAACAAGCGATTGTAACTCTCTATCTCGGTAGATGATGATTTACATGTTGGTCAAGTTTTCCGTCTAAAGAAGAATTTACTCGCGACTTGCAATAATTTGTATCTTTGAAAAAAATAGACAACACATTGTTAAAAAGTCGATCGATTAGATTTGTTGCCAAGTGTGTGGATAAAAATTGTGGGTGGATGATACGGCGTGACTAGGCGGCGAGGTGGGCATCTATGGGTTGTTGTTAAATATATAAATTGTCATGAGTGTTCGATTGAAATGAACAACCATGAGCATCGTGCATTAGGAGTAGGTGTTGGGTGAGCGGTGTTATGTACAGGTATAAACAACCCACATTCATACCCACCTCCAAATTATTGCTAAAATAAAAGATAAATTCAATGTGGACATAATTTATGACAAAGCATGGAGAGCGGAGGAAGAAGCAATTCGGTGGTTAGAGGTTCTCCGGAAGATTGGTTCAAACAACTTCCTCTTTACAGGGCGTGCCCAACAAGCAAATCGGTGCGTGACCAGAGATTAAGAGTTCGATGAAGGTGGTTGTTTCAAATATTGTTTTATGGTTTTAGGTGTGTGTATACGTGGATTTTGGACATGTATGATGGGCCCGTATTAGCCATGGATGGTACACAT